>BROG01000645.1:22500-407500 GCA_030159075.1 Atrina japonica
AAACGACCTGTCGCCGGCTGGACTCGAACTCACGACCTCACGATCAAGGGCCAGAATCCATACAACACTTGTTATATTATTATTATTATTTATAAAAAAATTAATAATAATCTTTTCATTGAATGGGTGATGGTATATATATATATATAATACAGGTCCACAACATTTTCTCTCTCTCTCTCTCTCTCTCTCTCTCTCTCTCTCTCTCTCTCTCTCTCTCTCTCTCTCTCTCTCTCTCTCTCTCTCTCTCTCTCTCTCTCTCCACACCGGACAAGCAATATTTCGTCTGTACTTGGCTCGTAACTTGGTGTAATTGACTGGACTTATTCATTGTTCACGTGTTCAAATGCTGGCCATGTCACTGACCACCTTAATAAGTATGTTATTAACAGATTGAAAAGCTACGGTATTTTTAATACATATATATATATATATATATATATATATATATATATATATATATGTGGGGGGTGTTTAGGGGTGTGTGTGTTTAGGGGTGGGTGTGTATGTGTGCGAGATACTACATAAATCTTCATAAAGGTTTCAATTAATTATCCAATATTCATGTCATGTTGTGAATTTTGAATTTATTGGGTGTGTATAAATACAAAATTTACAACATGACAATTATCATCATCATCATCACCATCACCATCATCATCATTATCACCATCATCAACATAAATAGTAATCATCATTATTACTAATAGTACAAAGTTACTCGTGTTCATAAGCGGAGGGGTCTCTAAAATCATCAACTCCTGAAGTCATATTTGGACCTGCTCATTTAAAAGAAATGTTTAAGTTCACTGTCAGAATTCAGGGTGTGTAGATTTAGAAATCAAACTTTAATAATAATAATTTTACATGCAATATGAACCTGTTCACTCCTGAATTATGACAGTGGACCATACTATTTATTGATCTTGGTGAGTCTAAATGTGAGTGCAGGGGGTGATGGGTTAAACGCTCGGCACGGTAAGTGATATATGTATATATCGTTCGGATGAAACTGAAATCCGATGATAGGCGTATCCATAAACTGGCCTAACTCAAATAGCGTCAGTTTTAGCATAAGTCAAAATTTGCACTTACGTATAATATTTTGTTTGTTTGTTTGTTTGTTTATAGCTCTTTACATCACACTGAACAATTGTTCAGTTATCTGATGACGGCCAGTTTTAATAGTGGAGGAGAGAATCCGGGTACATTGTAGACCTACCCGGGAAGAGACCAGCGGTCTTCCTTCCACAAATAAACTGGAAAACTTTCCAACATAAATAAATGAACTTACAGTATCTAACCTATTGCTCTTCATTCATATGCACAAGGAAGATCACCAATAAATCAATAAGCAATAAATTGAGAGAGAGAGAGAGAGAGAGAGAGAGAGAGAGAGAGAGAGAGAGAGAGAGAGAGAGAGAGAGAGAGAGAGAGAGAGAGAGAGAGAGAGAGATGGGTGGATAGATGGGTAGATATTGCATATCAAAAACTGTATTTATAAAGGACAAGTTATTCTATTGTCACATGCATAAGCATCAATATTTTGTCTGTGGCTCCCCACTGGAACCTCTATCACGGCTATCAGTAAATAGCTTTTCAGGTTTAGACTTTGAACTCGGATAAACTGTATTGATTGTATATAACATAAATAGCGAAACGGATTACATAATCACGAATAGTATAATGGCTAACTTTCGCTATTGTTTCGTGACCTTTGTCGAGGTGAACTCCAAGATCTGTATAAGGGTGGCAAATAAAACAGCAGAGTTCAAGAGTTGGTTCGGTTTGTGTCTGCAGGGTGCTTAGGGTCGAATGAATGCAAGATCGAGATCTCGGCGTTCTAAACGCAACTGTTTAAGGGTCGATTATCATACAAATTGAACCCCCCAAAAATTGTAGGTTATTTAAGACACGTGTCATGTGTCACGTATAATATGTTTTTGGCTAGTCCAACAAGATGATGATACGAAAATGATAAAATAGCTTTGCTTAAAAAAACTTTATGCCTTGATATCATGTCGGTATCACGTCGCTGTATGAACAATAGAATTTCGCAAATCAACTTATTATTGTCCTACGAGATATATGTAACTTGAGTTTTGCAGTTTATCGCTATTATATTGAAATCTCGTGCACCGATTTTGATCGGGTTTTCGATGTTGTTCTTGGAATAATGAGTTATAAAAAATACAGAAATTTTTATTTTTCACTGAGAGTGCTCTTTAATCAAAAAATACAGATGCAACACAGAACACTGCGTAGGCCTATATGCAACATAAATTGCGATTTCAAGAAATAAAAGAAATTTGTATGAATGATTCTGAAGTTCGACAGTAGCCCACTAAAGAAAATAGGTCTATACTTTTCACTGCAACAAGTATTCTAGGGTATATTGGTACCACACGAATATATTATATTTTGTCTTCAAAATTTTTGCTCTTAAAAATAATTTGATATCATTGACCTATTTTTACGGGTGGTCAGTTCAAAATCTTACACATCAGTTTGCTCTATGCCGTTCGCACGGGTATCGACTGTGTGACTTTTCGGACAATCCACTTATTACATAACGGATAGGATACTATTTCCCAACTTCTCCATTTCTTTGATCGTTACAATACGGCCATCTTTTGGACCCATCCCACTTTACACCATCAAACTGTCACTCCGTAACGATAGGTGTCAATTACCGTATCCAAAGACCCACCGTTAACGATTTAAAATTTGCCCTTACAAATTAAATTGCCTATCTTATTCCCCGGTAAAACATTGTTGAAGCTGTGCAAATCACAATTCGTTGTCACTTCGTCCGCCATATCAAATTGTTCGGATATTTTTCAGTGTCAGAAGTCTGCCAATTATCGGTCCGATTCGTTGTCAAGTGATAACCGCCATATTGCCTATGTTACACAAGATTTAAGATACAGTAACAGCGACAGATAACACAAACAAACGATTTAAACACCAATTAATTTCTAATCACAGTGAAAACCAAAGTAGTATTCTAAAACACCGTATTCTTGTCGATGTCTTAAACCAATAGGAACCAATTGTTGGATTTCTATCAAACAACTAGTCTGTCTGAAGATCACATTTTATTCAGATGGTTTGAACTCTCTCTCTCTCTCTCTCTCTCTCTCTCTCTCTCTCTCTCTCTCTCTCTCTCTCTCTGTATGTACAGGTATACTATAAAACCTATTGCGACCCCCTAACTTGATTCGCCCATGCAATACAAATTTACGAACTGGCTTATCTGAAACCAGCAGCACCCCTGTGTAAGGATTTACCTCAATCTGTTTATCTATCAAGAATGACCATTAGCAAGAATGACATTCAAATAAATCAATATAGATGACCAGTATGACGTAAACTGCATTAATTATGCCCAAACCGCTGGACAAATTACTCACCGGAAAACCCATTTCTCAACATTCCATGTCAGTTAATGGTTTCATCCAATACTCTTATTACCAATTTCTATGAAATCTGGTACTTTTAAAATCTTGTTGGATTCGTGGACAGAGAGGTCCATGAATCTTTTAACAAAGTTTAAACAGTCAAGAAGTAATATTAAATGGTCCTTAAAGCTTGCTATTAAAAATAATTTTTGGCGCAGGCAATGACAAATATGGGATTTAAATGTCCAAAATCATCCGAAGCAAACAATAGGTCATTTTAGAATCCACTGCAAAAATTCTCCGGATCACAGATCTACTGTGTCACGAAAGACTAGTACTAACAGTGTTTTTTATGTAAGTTTTAATTTTCCCCACCCCACCCCCGAATCCAAAACCCACAGTAAACAAATTTCAAAACAAAACGCAATGCATGATAACCTATTGATTGACATTCTACACGACATTCGAGGATATCTAATAATACGAAGAAACGATACTCTCTCTCTCTCTCTCTCTCTCTCTCTCTCTCTCTCTCTCTCTCTCTCTCTCTCTCTCTCTCTCTCTCTCTCTCTCTCTCTCTCTCTCTCTCGTTTGCATAATAGCATTGTGTGTTGTTACGAGGTCGTAATTTTTTTATCAGAAAATATTATACCTTTGAATCACAAAAGTTAATCGGCTGGAAGAAATGTCTTATTCAATTATCATTTTTTTCTCATTCATACATTCTTTTTTGTTTCATCTATCTATTTATGTTTCACGTGCATGTACATCAATTCTTTTATTTTCGGGGATAGGGGAGGTTCAAAGTCGTCTACTTCCGAATTCTAACGATACATCATGGCACATACATCTTGGTCGCACTTCTTTGAAAGTCGACAGAAAATGTCAGATTCGGTTTTTTTCTTCCATATAATTGTAAACTGAACACATATATTCAAAGGCATTCATCGAACCATAAAACTACAATTCTGCGTTCGTTCTCGGCTTTAGTGATTCAGGGTCTCATAAATTACAATACATTTCCATAAAATCGGTATTTTTACAGGATCTTAGATTGTGACTTGAATAATTCACGAGTTCAGCATATCTTGCGATATAATGTCCAGCTATCGCTGACCAGTGAAACAAAGAGCGCTGACCACTGTCCTTCTAAACTGGTTTAACTTCTTAAGCGGAATGTTTGCTCTCTCTCTCTCTCTCTCTCTCTCTCTCTCTCTCTCTCTCTCTCTCTCTCTCTCTCTCTCTCTTATCTTAAGTTGCTAAAATGTGTCCTGTCGTGTTGAAAATATGATAAATGGTATGGTTGATGGACACCTTTCATCGATTTTAGTATTTCCTAAACGAAAATGTGATCTCAATTTTCGTTTTAAAAACAGCACGAGTCTAATTGACTACATTACCGTCACATAATGACCTGCAAATGGACTTAATGGTCACTCTACGTAAAGTACATTATCCATCCAAAAATTTTCGTCTTTGTGAAATATGACAAAATCTTTCCACGTGGCATTGCGACGTAAGTCAGTACAAATACAGAGAGAGAGAGAGAGAGAGAGAGAGAGAGAGAGAGAGAGAGAGAGAGAGAGAGAGAGAGAGAGAGAGAGAGAGAGAAACTGTGACACTTAACTTTACAAGGATAGTGAAAAAACAAATTATCCTTCACATATAATTTAAAAAAAAATTTCCTTGACATGGATATGCCTTTGGGTATATACGTATTGTAAAATTTGATTAGAAATCCATTTCCTTAAAAAAAAAAACAACAAGAGTTGTCAGAAGACAACAAAGTTTGCCTGAAATGGGGGTACGGTGAAAATTTTGATTCCTTCAGCTCAGGTTAAAATTTTTGAAAAGAAAGTCAAAGTCCGTCACTAGATCAAAAGTCAAGGTACCAAATGAAAGCTCTGGTCATAAGAAATCTATATGTGAAATATCAAAGCCCCATTTCTCGTAATTAAAATATATAGCTGAGGTAAAAGTTTTTGGTAGGTCGAAGTCCAAGGTCAAGGGCACTAGGTCAAAAGTCAAGGTACCAAATGAAAGCCCTGGTCATATGAAATGCATATGTGAAATATCAAAGCCCTGTCCCCTTCGGTTAAAAAGAGATAGGCCAGGTTAAAGTTTGGTCTACGGGCGTCGACCACAACAACAACGACGACGCCAGCGCCATGACATTAACTCTCCGAGCTTTCGTCCCGGCGAGCTAAAATTTATAACCATTTGATTTCGTTAAACGAGGTCCGCCCGAGTAAGGACTATTTTTCTTTGCCATGCTGAAACAGTAAATGTTTTCAGCCAATCACAAATGATGAATTGTATACTGATTGGTAAAGAACGAATCTAGTTTAATGTCAAGTAGAAAAAAAAGTTTAATTATCGTCCGTCGACATCCCGGTGTGCGTTTTCAAGATGGAATTCGTCCATGACCTCAGTTTGAAGAGTTTATATGCAAAAGTGCTAAGAAATTCTGAGTTTATTGCAAATCTCAACACTCAGCTACAGCGTACAAGTGCTTCATGGTCTTCATGATGTGATTTTTTTTTGATAAATAATATTTATGAGCAGACGGCCAAATGTTCACCGTTAAAAATCTAATTCTTCACAGCATTTCTCATACTTAGTCCACGAAAGTATGCACAAGCTGTTCGGAGATAACGCAGAAACTTGATGTATGTTCTATTAACGGGTGAATAAAGTGCAAACTGCGATAAAACAACACAAAATGCGGTTACGTGACCTTCAACAGTTATTTCAGAACAGCGGATTGATAAATAAAACTTGTTTGCTTGGTCATTTTCACGTTTGTTAAACACACGTTACGGGGCGGCTGATAAAATTTTTAGATCGATGGACCGAGTAAGTCCTAGGCGATCGATCACTCCGACTCCTGTATACAACAAACACAAGTAAATTTTGATCCAGTGTTGACATATATCAGAACGTGAACGGCTTTGTTGTTCAGTAATTCTAAACTGATTTACTATTTAGTGCAAACACACCCATAAAATGCAAAGTTATTATCATTAACCGATTTTCTTCCCGTTCAATGGACGCTCAGTCCATTACAACATACATTTTGTATTCATCCACAGTTACGCGAATTTGTGACACGTGGATTGACGTATCCTGCTGTGAAAAAAGGCAGCAAAGACGCTGAAACAAGCTTAATAAAATGTACAATAATATATATATATATATATATATATATATACTTAATATTATATATATATATATATATATATATAATATATATATATATATATATATATATATATTATATATATATATATATATATATATATATGAGAGTGAGAGAGAGAGAGAGAGAGAGAGAGAGAGAGAGAGAGAGAGATTGGAGCTTCGCCTAAAACCCACCTCTCATATTAAGTCTTTTGTGTACATGTTACGATGTATTTCTTTAGAGATATTTAATGAGACCCTCACTTAAGAGACCACCTCGCTAATACAGCATACAGTTACAGGGATGTAAAAACTGAAGGGAACTCAAATATGGTGGAAAATTTGATAAACACGGGCCTCACACAGGAAAATCCGGAGCTGGGATCAGGTGCCCCGTCAGGTGGAGGCGTTTATATTCCCCGCCAACCAGTCTCAGTCGCTGTGAGTCCCCAGTTATAATACAATTAAATCCACAGTATAAAATTGACGATACAGTAAAGACATGTACTTACGAACAAGTAAGTTACACTTTACATAGCGAAATACGGTTATTGCGAAATGTTCGCTATATCGACTGTAACATTTTCGAAATGTTGGCTCTTTAAACGCCATTTTAGATCCCGGTGAAAACAACTGATGCTCATTTATAAAACGACTTGATTAAGAAATCACCTATTTAATCCGACCAAGAAGCTTGTAAAGTGGCTACAAAAACAAGATAACAATTAATACATAAAGATCATCTCGTTCTGCGATGGAGCAGGTAATTTACCCATAATATAAAATTCTCAGGCCGAACCCGACCTCAACCCGAATCTTCAGATTTTGAGTCAGCCGCTGAACTGTATAGTTTGTGATTTAAATCGTCGAGGCTTATTATACATTATGCAAGATGATTAAGACAATCAGCAAACCTTGCTACAGCTGATAAAATTATTAATAATCACTCAAAGTCCTGATGTAATTCAGAAAGTCGTAATAATGACACACATAATGTACTTACGTACATATATATCCTCCATGTAGGCCCAGGCGAATTATTTAGTTTGATATCCGTTAGTCCAAGGTCAAAGAGATACATGTAAATGAATAAAAATAAGTTCCGAAAATCCGATTAATCATTGGTACAGATCACATGAAGACAATAAAAAAAATGGAACCTGTATTGAGAGGTCAACTCATCTGCCACTGAAATAAGGTCTCTTAAGGCAGAAGGTCTCTCAGATCAATAGAGGTTTTACTGAAAATATTATTATTAACCCTTTCAACCCTACAGACCATAATAGACTGGTCTTAAACAATAGACAAGAGCATACCACTCGGATATTCAAGGTTGAAAAGGTTAACCAAGTGGTTTTCAGAATGTTGCCTCACAAGAAAGGTGGCCATTTAATCGAGACCCCGAGGGGCCTTTTAAGACAGGATTCACTATATGTCTACCAGTTTTAAAAGTGAATTATGAATTTTACCGGGTGGGTGTACATGTAAATTCAAAATTGAAAACAGCAGTTCTAGTGTAAATTTTTGTGTTTGTATATCCATCCGATGTATTCAAATTTACAACATGATACCGGCATGAATTTCTTAGCTAATTAAAAAAAAAGCAAGAGAGCACAAAAACGCTACAGTATACTCACTGAAATTAAACAAAACAAGAATTCCAACAAATTATCACTTAAAAATCAAATTCATTCTGGTGTATCAGGATAGACGTTGGCGCTTACCGCTTAACTGATTCACCCCTACAGACACATTTGGACTGGTCTAAGTCATTGATTTACATAAGAGTCCATTGTTTTTCAGGGGTTGATGAGATTTAAAAAATCCAGTGATAAGCATTGACTCCTGAATGTCCATTGCTAATGCTTCATTGAATTTTGATTGCCTAATTACATGTTTTATGCTTTTTTAAGAAGTGGAGAGAGAGAGAGAGAGAGAGAGAGAGTTGCATTAATCATGAATATACTGCACCAATCTGATAAAACTGTATAGGCCTTTGTGTCCTTAATCCATTCTGTATATATATATATATATATATATATATATATATATATATATATATATATATAATATATATATATATATATATATATATATATATATATATATTATAGTTTATATACAAAAACACACTTTTACTAAATTAACAATATTACTCATTCTCCCTCTTGGTGCCCCATGGCCGGTAAATAAATTGCAAAATTTCCCGACTATATAGCATTTTAATTTTCGCGTGGAAGAGAAGCTGACGTTAATGGCCATACTGACCGTAATTCGAATCTTGCTGTGGAAAAAAAATATAAATCAATAATACTGCTAAGTTAATGTCAAGGTCGAGCAGGTCAATTATACTAATTTTAATGTGCATAACCAGCTAACAAGAGGAATTTGTTCTGCGTTCATCCAAACTTAGGTACGGGGCGATTTCTTACGGAGATATCCCATGATGACACCTAAAACTTATCATTTTTAAATCCTTGTTTTCGTTTTCCTGTATTTCTTTATTGTTAAACCTTCAGGTATGAACTGTCACTTTAGAGGGAAGTAATTTATTTCCTTTTTTAAAATTGTTAACAAAAGTCTTGCTATTAAATTTCCGATATGTGAGCGAGGAATGTGTCAAAAATGGACTTGAATATCATTTCTGAGGTAGTGGAGACAGAGAGAGAGAGAGAGAGAGAGAATCTCAATCCGAGTGCACACAAAATTGTTTGTCCATGATGAGAGAGAGAGAGAGAGAGAGAGAGAAAATCCGGATTGAAATATGTAGATTGAACTTCTATAAAAGAAATCACATCTATATACTTTTTAAAAATGCCGTTTATAATTTCAGATCGATTCCCCGTCAACATGGTCAACGAAACATTAGTGCGGACATATCAATAAAAGGAGGAACCGAAACCGTATTGATACGGTAGGAACGTCCGACAAGGCCCGGTTGGACGTAGTCATGGTTTGTTTAAATTTTCTTGACAATCTCCTTCAAACGAAAGGAACTAGAAAAAATATATATATGAGTGGGGAAACATTCATCATGTATTCGGTATGGACAAATACGGATGTTTAGTGGGATTTTTCTTTTCATGGACGGCAGTGGGTGTAACGAATTTGTGATATATTGAAAACAGTGCAGCTGTAGAAACGCACAAAAATATGAGGTCGGCGCACTAATAATCGACGTCATAAACTATTTATATATTGTCCAATATAACTCGAGGGCAAGATGCGTAAGAATTCTTATTCTTAGAAGGCGTGCATAAATAGGAGATAAAGTTTATCATGCGAGCACGTGGACTTAACATACATTGCATCCAGGCCTTTGATAATGGCACGATAAAAATGTTTATGTAGAGACACATCCAGTCTACGGAAGCCCGTGACAAGTTGAATTCAACACACTGAAGTGAGAGAGAGAGGTGGGGACATCAAACACGCATATGTGCGTGTATGCGTGCGTGTGTTGCTGTTATGCAGACGCATATAAGCTGGTGGGGGGTACTGTGAATATACATGAACACAATTTACTGTAAAGTAACACCCGAGGACTTCAATATTGTATTGTATATCTACGATAAAACAAGAGAGCAATTTGGGTAAATTGTGGAAACATGCACAATTCAAATAAATACAATATAGTTGATAGTCGTTTGTTGACCTAAAGTGACCTGATAAAGGCATAAAGTTTTAGTTTGCCTCACTTAGGGATTATTTTTTATTTATAAAATTTGGACCTATTTATAAAATAGTAACTATGAAGCAAATGTTTCTGAATCCAGTTAAATTTTTTTTTTAAAAAATTAAAGTTTTCATGTTATCGCCTGGTTATAAAAAAAATCCATATTTAAATTTAAAGGGAACTAACTCGATTCATTCTACTGCATGTTATAAATCTAATTCTCAATGAACATAAATAGTTTAAGTAAAGTGTCAAATTCCATAAAATTTTGATGATTTCTTTTAACCTATTGATTTTGACATCAACATCGAACGATTAGGTCCAAGATATAAATTTTAAAAATTGATAAAGAACAACTTGATGTTGTTGTTTATACACCTTTGACTTGATGAACTATTAAGTTTGAGAGGTGACATAAATGTCATCGCAGAAAAATAAGGGTATTAACGAATCTATATTAGCATTTATCTCTCTAAACCGATTAACAGAGATAAAATACGAAACTATGCCTGAAATTAATCAGCTTATTATCATACGTTCAACTCGTGCGAACTAAAACCGTCTATCGTTTTGATTACGGCGATCTTATGAATGAAAACCTCTTTGACATAAACAAATATTGATAGCTGACGTTTTTATTATCTGTTCAAGCCATACTTAAATGTGTTCAATCTCTTTTCCGATCTTTCATTTAAATATTTTCAGATTCTGTGACAGAGCGTTCTTGAAAGGCGGTCTCATACGGCTATATAAGTAGTCTATGCACTATCTTTTATATAGGTGGATCTAGAAAGCGGGGACCAGGGACTATCAATGTATCGTTATTGGCAAGTGCTACATAAACTTATCTCGCCTCTAATCAGCGCGTGTTCGAGCGCAGCTGGAACCTAAGCTGATTTTGTGAGAAGGTCGGTGGTCTCCGGGTAACCGGACGGGGTTTTCACCATAACCATTAAATTCTGGTCGCCAAATATATTACAAAAACATGCTTGAGAGTATCATAAACCAGCATTATATTAAACATCTGACCGATATTCCATTCCCAAATTTTGCAAAACCACACCATGATTTCGACTTTTGCCATTACTTTCTGAAAAATAATATTTTGATTTTTTTAACAAGTTAATTCCCTTTCCATCCGGATAAAAACTAAATATATACATGAAAACTTCACCTTAATAACCTCAAAGTCAGAAAAAAATAGTAATCAATTTCATCTGTGACAGCTTTATTTTAGGCTTTTTACCCAAATGACCAATTCTGTTTTTATTTTAACCAATATCCGTTAATCTATCATGTTCCTCCTTTTTTTATTTCCTATGGGTGTTAAAAGAAAAGAAGTAGGAAATACAAAAAGTGGGAACATAATGATTCTACAAGTCACTGCTCTGTCGATGAACTAATTGTAAACACTGTAATATATTTGTTACATTAAAAGTTTACTTTGTTCAGTTAAACTTATCTATAACATGAAGTTAAACTTAACAAAGTAAACTTTTAATGTAATATCGAGACAACGATTTTAGGAAATTTAAGTACAATCAACTAGTGTTTAATTAATCAAACCCTGAAAAACAATGGACTCCTCTATAAATCAATGACTCAGACCAGTTCAAATGCGTTTTTAGGGGTATATAGTCATGGTTAACCAATTACCGTACACCACGACAGCAACAGGTACATTGTGAATCAGGCTCCATCCAAAGTAAATTAGTGGCCCCAGACTGAAAATGATTCCCTAATAGATTAAGTACGTATACAGATGAGATGTTTTAGTCTTGCCAAGAATTGCAATGATTTCGCAGAACCTGCCTTTGTATCAAGCCTACAGACGTTCCAAATTGAAATCTCGCCAAATCTCATCGATAGTCTAATGAAATAAATAATCCGGTGAATATACGCCAAGTGATGGTGACCCGAGATTTTAATCGACAGAAAAAGACAACGCAATGCACCAAAGTCTGAAGAAAATGACATTAGTTTACGTCATACATAATTTTGAATTGATATTCTTCCGTTACTACATTTTTCACAAATAAACCCAATTTCTAACAATGAACTTGATGCTTTTGTTTCAATAAATTCCAACGTGCTTGCTGATGTTTTTCGAATAACCAGGAGACCGAGTGGTTCAAGCATCGCTTGATATTGATCACGAACCCTTCTATTCAAGCCGGTTAATGGTTAGGCCTAGTTTAATGTTGGTTAGTAGATTAAATGGAAAATCGTGTCCATTTACAGACAGAAATTAGGACATCGTTTCCGGGTAAGCCTTTTGTGTCGTAATAGGCGTGACAGGTAAATGAACGTCATTGCAGTGGGGTACGTCCATAGCACAGATCAAAATTTGTAGCGCTTCGCCTAAAGCTAGTGACATCCCCTAATACATAATATGAAACAACAAAACACTAAAAAAAAGGTTAAAAAAAACAATTCAAAGACTTGTGATTTTCAGATAAAAGAACATATTTTTTGTAAAAAATAACTACAATTTTGTAAAATTCGATGAAATATACATCGTTAGGAACCGTTTCAATTTGAACAATAAAAGACTTCAGCGTGTATTCTCTTCACTGGTAGGTAAATCTACAATTAAAATTTTCATCAACTCATTCAGTCCTAAAGACACTTTTCGACTGGCCGCGTCATTAATTTACAGAAGTGTCCATTGTTTTTTCAGGAGTTAAAAAAATATATGAATATCATTTGCATATTGTCCTAATGCCATGCTGTAAATTCAGACCCGTCCAGTAAATTTAAAATTTACCAGAAGATAACTGATACAGCTAATTTTCATTAATCATACATTCGTTTTTTATAGGTAATGGGATAGTGATCGTCCTGAAATGAGATTCTGTCGGGAACATCCGGTACAACTTACATGTCATGTAAATGAGCTCGTGAGTATATTACAATACAGCATGGTAACAAAAGTCAGAATACGTTTTGTTTTCTTTATACATTTCATATAAATCAATTTTTCTTTCAAAAGTCATTCATTTTAAAATTACAAAACAATTTTCATATAGATCAACTATTTTGATGTTTGTGTTTTTTTATTTTTGTTTTTCTCTTTTTTTTCTCAAGTTAAAACTGATGAGTTTTGCAAATACACTGTTTATATGTGTCAATGAGAAAAGTTTCATAAAGAATTCAATTAGCTGTTAAAATGGCTGAATCTTAAAAACAGAAAATTTGAACATTAGCAAATACATATTGAAAATTGAATGTTTTTAAATTTATATATCATAAGTTTTATTAAAACTGAGTAAGAAATTACTTTACATGAATTTTTTTTTGGGGGGGGGTATGGTTTAAAATGGAATATATACAGAAAAGCACAATGTTAGCTTACTTTTGTCACCACACTGTATGTAATTATTATAACTTGTAACACAATGTTAACTTACTTTTGTCACCACACTGTATTTTACTTATTATTGAAGTCGCGCTCTAAGTGACACATTTTGATGCTCGAATATACGTGTATCATCATCGGTCAACTATGTGTGTACTATGATACATTTAGAGATAATTAAATTGTAGGATTTTAAATGGAATTTCTCTGGAAAATTACCGCTATCAAATTTAACCATCACGCATTAAAATGGCAAAGTCAGTGTTAAATGGCGGGGAACTTCGAAGTTATTATAAAAATGGTTGAACTATCTTGACCCCGTCTGTTTTTCCACTATCTTTTTTATTTTGAATGCCGTCAAGGGTAATCTTTCAGCCGTCCATCTTTGCTTTCTAGAAAACTAGTTGATTCTTGCGATAGAATGTATTTTACGGTCGGATATCCAGCTGCTCAAAATTCTCTTCAGTCATTCTAGCCGCATTGACCCGTGTGCACGCTCAAGTAGCAACCGACAATGGTTAAAGGATCGTCTGCAATCGGACAAGTGCATTTAATGTCATCGTGACCTGCGGATCAACCACTTTTGACTTTTCATCATCAATGTCTAAAAATTTTTCCAGAAAAAAAAACGCGCATAATTACTTTCACTGAGCAAATTTATGATGCCAAGAAGGCAGTTTGAAAAATATAATTAAATTTGACCTTTCCTTGATTGAGCCTTATTCAGTTTTATGAAGTAGATCTTTCCTTGTGTAACATTTTTCAAAATAAAAAAAAAAAATCTTTACATCTCGCCAAGAATTTTTTCACTTACTTAAGATGAAATTCCCAAAATCGTTACTTATGTTATGGACCAACGTCAATGCAATGATAGTTCTTTTACCTGACAAAAAAGTGTGTAAAGTCAATGATTTTATCTATAATATTAATTAATCACAAATTTAACAAAATTTTCGCTACCTTTCTAGCTTTGCACCACCTACATGCATAACTTAATATCTTAGATCCGCCATTGATATTCATGCTTGCTAGTAGATCATACATTTACATCAAGATTGTGACCTCATTACATCAAAAGGCCAGTGCTGGGGGTTTTTTTACGTTTCATTTCCGAATAAGAATATATCTATTTTTTTTTCTCCCTCACAACACAAAAAGATAATCCCGTAATGCCTGTTTATTTGAAAAATTAAGTATTCTCTCTATCTCTCAGAGGTACGTAGCTAATAAAAAGATATGTTAAATTTGAGAAAGCTTATTACAAAGCCCTTAGGCCTATAGGCCTACATGTATTTCCGCATACTATGGCCATTTTATTTTCTTTTAATGGTGTTTAAAGTTGATTTTAAATAAGATTTTTTTTTTCGTTATACGATGGCAGCCAGTTTTTTGTTTTTTTGTTTGTTTTTTGAGGTTTTTTTTTTTGTGTGTTTTTGTTTTTGTTTTTTTGTTTTGTTTTTAATGGTGGAAACGAAAACCCGGTTACAATGTACCAAAAAAAATTTTCGTCCTGCTATGTACAAAAGTCATGAATATGGCAAACAATTTCACATAATCTGCGACATTTTAACATACTTGAACACTACAAACATTGTATATACTGTATATTTGTTTTTTTCTCAATACCATTGTATTCTGGTAAAAGAGAATAAAGAATCTAAATCTGAATCTGAACATAATTTCCATTGGAGCTCAACCCCAGCTGATTAGAGGTGAGAGGCCATTGGATCATTCGACCACGGCCCTTCATGTAAATTGAATTCTAGCTTGTGTTCATTTCCATATACCTGATGGTGAAAATTATGAATTTTAATAAACTCTGCTATATATAAAACCATGAATATAAACTTTGACAAATTGTTATCGCTAGAACGCTAAAAATGATAGATGCAATTAACCGATTACTATTTTGTTGCGACGTCATCGACATTTATTATGCCCATAATCCCGAGGAATCGCGTAAAAAACGAGACTACATTTGACATACCAAGTTCAAATCTCCCGTATGATAAAACGTTGACCAGCTTGATTAATAGTGTAGTGTCCAAAATATCACATGGTGACGAATTGCATTAAGATATCATAATGACAGTAATACTAGGCGTTTATTAACGGACACACATACATAGTATATCTTTTATACATTTAATATATACCGCCTCTATATATACAAAAAGTAACATGCACGTGAACCGAATTGTAAGACATATTGAGTTTCTAAAAAGGGGCGGTACAGAATGTTTAAAGATGCACGGCCGATATATTAGTTAAGCAACTTCTTGACGTTTAATTCTATGGCATACATCAGAAACCCGGCTCTAGCTTTACCATCTTGTTTTAACTTAATGATATACCGCCGGGGAGGGGTGGTAAAAGAGAGTAAAACGAGTCAAGAAATTAAAAACTGGTAAATCAAAAAGTTAAAACACGATACTACCGTTGCATGAAACGTATGTATTTCAGCATTTTCTAAATTTTGGATTTAAAATTTTATCCCGCCACCGACACCCCCTCCTATTATTTGTTTGGGGGTGAGATGCCCTATGACCTAACCATAATTCTCCTCTATAAGCAATTAGATTAATTGCATGCCAGTTTTCTTGCTATGATCAATTTTGTGTGCACGTGTGTATGAGAGAGAAATTACAGGGGTGGACAAAAGCTCTAGAGAGGTAGACAGAGAAATTGCATGCACGTATATAGGGCCTATACGTTCTTTCCGCAGTTAAATCATTTCTAATGATTTGCGGGGCACTAAGGCTATGTCTGAGGTGACATCTCGTCCGAAATCATTAATAAGATGTCCAGTCGTATTGCAATACTCATCACAAATGGTGGCGACTAGACAAAACATGCCTGATTACACACACCTGGTGCTTATAGCTGCAAGCTACATTTCATGTGAAATATTAGGTAATATTACGTTAAATCTAGACGGCGTAACAAATGTATTCAGGACAAACAAAGGTTTTGAACGTGTCAGCAAGTCTAGCAAATGTATCAGTTATAAATATTTTCGCTATTCGAATAGAATTAAATACATTTTGGAATATTTTTTACAATAACAGAAATGTAAAAATTTCCGGATTTCTATTCTACATTACTGGGGTTGGTTTTGGCTATTTCAGTTCGACAATCGATATCCTGTTTTATGTATGTTTTTTTTGTTTGTTTTTTTTTTTTTTTTTTTTTTTCGTGTTTGTTATTCGCTGGGGGAGGGGATGTCCGCCAATATAAATCAATGCTTACTGAAAATAAATGTAAAATTATATAATACATGAACATTAATTTTAAAAAAGTAGAATGATTCAAATAGAGATATCTCTTGGTCAGAAAAAAAGGTTGAACGATAGGAGTCTAAATTGGAACATAATACGTATCATGTACATATGTATTTAATTGTTTTTAATGAAATTGATTCACGCAGGGTTAAAAAATGAATATACATGTACATACACTCAGATACTTGAACAAATAAACTAAAATCTTAAAGCACTACAAAAACGAAAATAAAATAAGTTATTTTACATGTTCAAAATCGAGAAAAATCAGGGAATTTTTATATTTATCATGTTCTCTTTTTGGGAGTGGGGGTAGGGGGGTGCGGTAAAATCCCTGATAAATCAATAGGGGAGGCCCTGATATATTCATCCTGAAAGGTGAGCCTAAATTAAAATATGCTGATTAATCAATTATTATCCTTACGTAAAGCAAAGTATCTAGTGGTTTGAAATTGTGATTGTTTATTGATTGACTTTTTGAATGATGTTGAACTTTTTTAAAATGTTAATTTCACACCTGTACCCACACACAGAAATTGCAAAACATGATGAAATACATGTACCTGTAGTTTCATTTCAAATCAATATCTCCTGGATATGTCTTTCATGATTTTTTCAACAAACTCTCAAATTTCTACTAGTTCATTTATCCTCCACGATTTTTTTATTATTATTTTTCTGTTAATTTGGAGTGGGTGATATGATATATATAAAAGACGTGTTTAAAAAGTGATCTTCTAAATTTCATTATCAGCGTAACAGAATTCATATATACATGTAAATTTTGAATTACTGGGTGTGTGTGTAAATTTATACAAAATTTACAAACCCGGTGATAAATTCACAGATACATTGTCAGCAGTGACCTAAGTTTTTACCAACCGCAGGAATCTAGCAGTGGAGCGTTCACCTCGCAAACGGATGATCACGAGTTCGATCCCCTGTCATAACTAAGACGTTAAACAGGCTAATGACTATCTGAGTAATTCACCCCTAACAACACATTTGGACTGGTATGTATCATTGAATTTCAGTAGAGTCCACTATTTTCAGGGGTTGATGGGTTATATGGTGTTTCAGCCACATTCAACATATTTTCAGTAATGTTGGTGGCAGACATTTTTTAATGATGAAGGAGAGAATCAAACTCGTTTACAGTGCATGTGCCCAGGAGGAGACAACCGGCTTTCCGCGAGTAACCTGGCGAACCTTCTGAAAAAGTACGCTAAGGTTTTCAGTGCGACAAATTTTAAAAAAATAAAAATGAATAAAATGTAGGTTAAAAATGGGTGAAAATACTGAATAAATACTTATTTATGTATTTTTCTATGGTTTCACATAATATAGACCGCTGTAATACTAATCCGACCGAAATAGTCGTACAGGTGTTTCAAACAGGTAAAACACCATGTTCTACATCTGTATTTATTTATACTTCATTATCTACTATACATTCAAGTAGGAAAAATGCTGTTCACCCACGTTTGCCCCGATAGAGTCCAAAGTCCAACTAGCGAATGCCGACGGTGTTACGAGCCGTTACGCAAATCCATTATCGACGGATAAATAAAGAATTGTCTGATATAATAATATGCCGGTGAAATTATCAAACGCTTACATGTAAATGGCGCAGTGGTTGGGAAGCTAGATCTATAGCTAAAACTACAAGGTTTTACGCCTTTCTTTAGACGTGACCTTACGTAAAAATAAATAAGTGCGCAAGATTTTCGTCAGCCTTTTTCTTTTTTTTTTTAACTGGGTGTTACTTGGGGGGAAACAAGATTTTTTTTTTGCTTAGTTACTGAAGAAAACAAAATGTCACGTGCTCTAGGCACATGTACATGTACATTTATTTAGGTTAGCAGGTGCAAATTCTCTCATTAATTTACCTGTACAATATTAAACGTCTATAAGTACATCGATTTTAAGTCAAATTATATATAACTAACCACAGATTCCCCCCTGATAAAACTACATACGCAGTACTAGTAATAGGCCATCGATCGAGACTCGACGTGAGATACTTCTACAGATACATGTATAGACAATGTATAAGTAACACGTGTTCAACTCAAAGAGGAAGTAGAAACACTCCGATGGATTTTTGTTTTTTGAAATATCGACCGCAAAATAGCGAGAACAGCACGTGTACAAGTCATGGTGCCGAAATCAGAGAAGATCAGCGAATTCTTGAGAAATTTGATTGTGTATTGCTAATTAACATTTTTGTATTGACGAGCAAATCTAATAAAAGAATTAATATCACCATACAATTTTACATAATCTTTTTGCTTACAGTTACTCGCATCTTTGCTCCTAATTTCTATCATGCCCTCACAATTTTCGCTGTCAATTTTTATCACGCCCCTTCCGTTTTGCAAACAATTTTTTCATGATCTAATATTTTTTGCTGTCGATCAAGAGTACATGTAAATACCGAAATGTACCGGAATGTACCGGAATGTACCGTACATACAATTCCGAAATGTACATGAAATACCGATGTGCACCACAAATAAGTCCAAATGAAGGGTAAAACTGTTGAAATGCACGCTATATTGAGTCAACAGGCATATATGTATACAACTGGATTAATATCATTCCCAAATATTTGTTTATAATAGCGAAAATACTGAAATGTACATGATTTACAGATATGTACATGAAATACCGAAATGTACACAAAACACTGCAATGTATCACAAAAGTGTTGAAATGGGGGACAAAACTGCTTAAATGGTATTATTTTGACAGTTTGATGTTTCAGGTACATTTCGGTATTTCATACATGTACATTTTGGCATATCAATTTTCATGCACATTTCGGTATTTTTGATATTACAACGAAAAATTTTGATTTTCTATAAATCCAGCTGTATAATGTACATATATGTCTATCGTCTCAACCACCCACCTAGTAAATTCAAAAATTAAAACATGACAATAACATGTATTTCAGCAGATTTACCCACCAATTATACCTTTTTGTGATACATTTCGTACAATTTGGTACATTCTAGTACATTTCAGTATTTTCCTCTTCCCAAATATTATCATAACTTCTCAGTTTGCTGTCAATTTTTCTTTCATGACCTTACATTTCGGTTGTCAACTCTTAGTCTTATCCTGACCTCTCATTTTTACTTTGCTGTCAATTTTTACCATGACCTCACATTTTTTGGAGTGTTTGACAATGTCCCATAAATGTATATTCCCTAACAATATTTGTTTTCATTTTTTTTTTTTTTGCCGTGACCTCAGTCTTTTTCTAATACAATGCAGAGTGTATCGTGCCCACTCAAAATATTTTAGCATGAAATACAAATTCCTGACGTTTGTGTACATTTACATTTATAATTACATGTACATGTAAATCATTTTTCTTGCTATTTCTACCACAAAAATCCCTTTTCTGTAACATTAAGAGATATTGTCATTTTTTTTTTCACACACCTACGATTTCCTAAAATTCCCATTACCTCTAAAAAGTGCACCAGCATTGGAAAATATATATATTATGTACACATTTTAAAAAGGCTTTATATAATTAGCTGCTTTCAAATATATATATATATATATATATATATATATATATATATATATATATATATATATATATATATATATATATACACATATATACACACACACACACACACACACACATGTATTTAAATTTGTTTCTACTTTTTCTATTTGTGTTTGATGTACAACAACAAATAAGAGATATGTACAGACATCAAAATTTTAAAATTACTATATATTTTGTGAAAATAAGGTCAGGTCCAGTGTGGTATTCATATACATGTACAAATGCTAAGATTGACTTAATCAATTGCAATTGAAAAAGTGTCAAACCTAGGTTTCTCAAGCAATTTTCACAAAATATATAGAATTTTTTTTATGACAGTGTATATCTCCTTTTTGTTATCATATATCCATTTAAGTAGCAAAAAAGAAGAGAAAATGAAACAAAAAAACAGTTAATGCCCCTATAAAATATACAAACAATAAAAGTCAAGCCATTATAAACAGAATCAATGTATGGATAATAAATTTCATAAACTTACAATATCCATAAAAATATACATGTACATGAATATGGAAATCAAAATGTTTTAAGTTCATTATTTAAGGTAATCTTGTTCCAACAACCTGCACGCTTTACATGTAGTACATGTATATATGCAGACTCCCTTTTGATATTGACATTGTCAATTTCAGGTACATCTCTTTCATGTTTACTGCCCTCCTAAGTCAGGAAAACAGATATGTAACTTGTATAAAATGTCCTGTGCCTGTTTATACAACTATATAATATAGTATATTACCAGTTTCATACAGGTATTTTTGAGATTTTTATGTACTACAAAACTTTCAGTTACTGCACATAGGTGTATGTCAAAGTCAGAGATTTTTTTTATTTTGGGTCCTGTCTTTTGGTCTACTGTTTTTTGTTTTTTTTGTTTTTACATTTTTCAAATTTTCATATTTCAGTGTTTTCATTGGGGACGTAAATTTTTAAAACAAGGCAACAAGAATTTTAGTTCTATGGAGAGAGAAAAATTATGAGAGAAAATGGTAAATAAATCTTCAAGATATCAAGTGAAATTGTGTATTTTTATGTAAAAATGTCAATTTATTCATGAAAATCAAAATTGATTGACACGAAATTGAAATACAATTGTAATTTTGGCGAAATTACATGTAAGTGTAATTTTATAAAAAAAAAAGTATGCAAATTTGTAAAAGTAAGTTATATGCCATGAAATTGACATGTTTTAAAAATTAAAAGTTTGAGAAATAATTAAAAAAATAAATAAAATTTGTACCCCATTAACTGGTCTGCAAATTTACCTCCATCATACATGTACATACTAGTTTGCATATAGTGTGCTGAATTCATCAACGACACGTTGAAGTAAACAAAATTTCGGCTATTTTTGTTGTAAACAATTAGTAATTAAATTTTTTTTTTATAGAAACGACTAGGACTAAAACAAAGGTAAATACACCGAAGCGGTATTTGTGTCCGTAATATTTGGATGACAGATGACCTCAAAACGGATAGTACTAAATAAAATGACAAAATCTTGAAATGTGAGAGGGACTTCAAAGAAAAATAAATAAGTAATTAAGTTTGCTACAGAAAAAAATGTTATCCAGGTGTGCTATGTAAAATAAATTCCAGGAAGCCTAGAAACTGTGTTATTGATTGCTTCAATTAAGCCCGTATGGTCGGGTCAGTACATTTAGGAAAATGCAAACCACAGGAGCTAGGTCAGGTTTAGCATATCGACTTGCACGAGTTCTATTTTGTTTTAAATCTAAAACTCATATCTCCACATACATAATTTGACGTAGACGGACACACAGTTATAGAGAGAGAGAGAGAGAGAGAGAGAGAGAGAGAGAGAGAGAGAGAAAGAGAGAGAGAGAGAGATTCTCCATAGATCATTTATTTATTGGGACGGCTTTGGGCATAAAATCATCAACAAGGCCTTACATATAACATATTATATAGTTATATATTCAATGTACATGCTAAAAATTTACCTTTTCGTTTAGATGCGCCATTGTTCTCATTACCGCTGTTGTTTTCAGATGATCCATGGGAAGAAGATGGTGTTGATGATGTTGACGAGGACGACGAAACACTATCATTGCTGTTGACGCTGGTCGTCGACCCTGGGGTAGAGACCATTGTATGGTACACTTTCGGATCACTTGCGTCGTCCACGGGCCCCCTTTGCGGTAACATATGGGTAAAATTCGGTAGCATAAACTGCCCGTTTTGACTTGCATGCATAGACGAATGATAAGAAACGAGATTTCTTTCTATCCCGTTTAACATAGGATCACGAATTGACCTGCCGTCCATTTTGTATATATATTCCTAGTTTCATCAGTTGAAATCCGTACCTGTCATTTCTCGCCACTGGCCATCAATCGTGTAATACTGACCACAAAAAAATGGTCGCCACAGTAATATATCGCAGTCACAAACACTTAGCACTTAAGACACAGTCCTGGTCCTTTAGAGGATAAAGAACAACACAAACGCCCCTAAGGGTGTTTCGCTGTTACAGTCAGTACGATGATTATCACTTTACTGACGTAGCAATGGTCAATCGCATAGCAAAAATCGACTCGCCGCCGTGATGTAATACAGAGTCGCTGAATATGAGGCCGCGACCCATTTAACAACGAGGTTAGGTCAGCCTGAACCAATGAAATGGTCAATACCTATTTAACACATTAAAACTGCATATTTAGAGAACCAATAAAGACAAGCATATTCCATAAAGTGCGTAAATCGACAAGCATTGCAATAGATTCTAAATACTGCAAGATTTCCGAGTTTTATAATCTTTTTAACAAACCTCTTCTCCCCGCAACGCGCAATCCGTATTCCATTCTATTGTCCAGTCTGGTCACCGAGTTGGTCAAATCAATAAGGGAAGGTTGGCTTGACCTCTGCTGTTTTTTAGCAATAAAATCGTTTCGAAAGCATTCAAATTTTCTTGATATTAAGACAGCAAACCATTCTTAACATATACAGATTTCGTATCCATCAAAATTCTGTAAGAAAAATAAGATTTTCGATCGAACAGTATATAAATATTCATCCTGTAATCCCTGGTAGTGGACGAGTCCAGTGTGGACTAAGGCCATCGAAGGACACGGAGCTCGTATTATTGTAAACAGTCGAGACGGATTAGGGGCGGAGTGTGTTCTTAAAGGTAAACATTATCTACATGATGTGGGTATTACGTAAGCGGTTTATGAGGGAATATGAAGTCATGGTCAGTTGAACTAAGTATGCAAGAGATTAACCCGTGTGAAACATGGTTAACAAATTTAAACAAATGGACGTTTACACACCTCGGACACATGTCGTTTGGAGATATATATTCTGTGTGAAAAGTCTCGCTTCATTTGCAAATAAAGATGATATTATAGAAATTCTAGCAAAATGTTATTTTATTTTGCAAATAAATAACAACAATTATATATATATAACTAAAAATGGCATACACTGTTTTGTTTGTTTGTTTGTTTGTTTTATAATCCAGTTAATTTAGGTGACCTGGTCGTGGCTTTGAGACTACATAGTCGCGGACTATCCACAGAGACTTTTTAATAAACTGAAGAAAAAAAAAACGAAAATTGAAAATTCCAATGTAATCCATGAAAACCAACACATCTAGCTAGTCTACAGGTGCCCCATAACTGATTACTCGACGGGGAAGTGGATGGTATGCTTTTTTTTTTTTTTTTTTTTTTTTTTTTTTTGCAAAAGGCCAGAGGATTTCCCATGGAAACTGTTACTTAGTTTTTTCCTACCGTGAAAACAAATTGTCTCTATCTGTATCTGAAAAATATTCCACGTGACGCAAATCGCCATTAAAAAAAAACAAACAAATACGGTGCAAGAATATAGTACTTGAAATAATATCTAGGGATACACGCCCCCTCCCGCCATTTGAATGGAGAATACCGCTAACTGAGGCCCCCTACTGAGTTGGTGGTCCAGAGGGCGAAAAATTGAACATTTAGTTCAGTTTCCATTGTGGGGGAAATCACCAGTCTGTCAATGAATTGTATTTGAGATGAAAACAATCAATTTCCCGGACTAGATATTGGTTCTTTGGGACATGTAAAATTGAAAAGAAATCTTGGGAGTATACCCAGGACGTCGGGGAAATTGATTTCGTGTCTGGAAGCAAGAAAATGCCCCTTCATTTTTTAAGTTTACAATTTTCAATACTGCTCCGGAAAACCCCGAATCCCCTGGTTTTTTGCCTCTGTCCAACACTGACTTTCGCTTGATTTTGTGTGGGAAGATCCGGGATGGGTGATTAATGTAGTATTTTGAACTAATAGACCTTGGAATTGTCTCGTTAATGAGCTATATGAACACACCCACACACACGTGCGCGCGGTTGTAAGTGGACACGTTTCATCTGGAACTTGGAAAATCATGTAGACAGATTCTTGCCCCACATTTTAAAAAAAAATAAAAATTCGGCAGTGACGCAAGTATTGGATACTAATTGTTTTTATTGGTGGTGGAGAGATTTTGATTTGATTTGATTTGTTGTTTTACGCCATACGCAACAATTTTTCAGTCATATGATGGCGTCCAGTTCTCCTCCGGTTACCCGGGTAAACACCACCGACCTTCCGCAAAAAAACTGGCAAACTTTCCCACTTAATTCGAAATGACCCTAGCGGGATTCGAACCAGTGGTGAGAGGCCGTGTGATTTAAAGCGCAATGCTCTAACCACTCCGCCACGGAGGCCCTTTGGTGGAGGAGAGTAAACTGGTAAACTTTCTCACAAAAATTAACTTAGGTTCCAGCGGGACTCGAACCTGTGCTGACCAGAAGTGAGCGACTTCATGGTTCAATGCGCGATGTTGTAAACGCTAGGCCTCGATGGCCCGTTACAATATCAATTTACATGTCTCCGTTCTCTATACAGATGAAGTATCAAGTACAAGTATTGCATTGTGACTTTTTATATATGACTGACGCAAGTCTCCGAATCACCCGACAGACATTTACTGTCCCTTTCTGGTCATCAGTGAAATAAGGACACGAAATAACAAGGTACATCCTTATACTTGAGATAAGGTTCATCTGAGGTTTCATATTAATCTATCACTAGTCTGATCTTTACTTACCCAGACTCCGAGAGGACATAACAAGGTAAATTTAGGTCAAATGAGAGAGAGAGAGAGAGAGAGAGAGAGAAAGAGTGTGTGTGTGTGTCACAGCAGACGATCATGAAAAAGAGCATCGTAATTGAAAGGGAACTAATGAAGCAGAATATAAGATAGATAGAATGAGAGGGAGAGAGAGCGATGGAGAGAGAAAGAAATACAGTGATCCATAATATTTTACAGGTAGGTACTATAATGATGTATACTTATCTCTTGACTACGTTTACTCTCTCTCTCTCTCTCTCTCTCTCTCTCTCTCTCTCTCTCTCTCTCTCTCTCTCTCTCTCTCTCTCTCTCTCTTTCTCTCTCTCATTTGAATGCTTTGATGTATCGAGCACTGTTTTCAAATCACTTCGGGATCGACCTACGCCTGAATACCAAATAAAGGCTATTTGGAGGAGACTATTTACTGGTCCTCATATCGCAGAGGTCATGAAAGAGATAATTAGCTCTCTAAGGATAATGCGGTTACACCGAGTCAACTCGACAATCCTATTGACACCCCCCGTTTTAATGTTTTCGTGACGTACTTGTACAATATTCAAAAGTAGATTAGAAAATATTGTCGATTTACCAGTGAATTTAATTACAACAAAATTATCACTATGTACACTTCCTGTCAACTACAGATGGCGTCAGAACAACGAGATAATTAGACCTATGCGGTAAGGTTTTCATATTTTACTACAACAAAATTGCAATAACAAGTTATACAATCTAATACATAATGCGAAATTTGTGTTGAAATAAAAAAAAAAAATTGAAATTGAAAGTGCTTAATTTGTATGAAGAGGGTCTATTACGTGCCACGCCTTTCGCGACACGGGACCACCTCGATTTTATGTCTCCATTTGAAAGACCTGCGATTTTCACCTCGTATGTCGAGCGCCTGCGAAAGAACAGTCTTTGGTATGACGCGGTACTGGGATTTGAACTCGGGACCTTCCGCTTGCGTGTGTGACGCTCTACCCCTAGACCACTGCAAGGGTTCTTCTGGTATTGTTAAGCGTCAACAAAGTAGAAGAAAATTAAACGGGTAGAACTAACACCCCAACAAATTTTAATTTTAGTACTGAATAATGTAATAGCTACAGTTAATTAATTAATACCCGGGTAACGTATTGATTCGCGCACCCGTTTCTCAGCTGAGGTCAGTTCTCTTATTGAACCTGTGTGAGATGATAATTAGCAGTCGTATCATTTTTCTTCGGGTTCCTGTTTCACTTCTTTTGCCAAAATCCATGCCAACAAGATACACGAGTGTTATTCATCATGTTTGTTTGTTTGACGTCCCGCTCAAGAATCTTTCATTCATATGAAGACGTCACCAATTGCAGGTGAAGGGCTTCAAATTTTGGCCTATGCTCGGCACTTACGGCCATTGATCAGTGAGGGTTCTTTAACGTGCCGACACCAACTGTGAGACGGGACCTCGGTTTTTACTGTCTCATCCAAAGGACAGGAAACCGACCTGCCGTCGGCTGGATTCGAACTCACGACCTCACGATCAAGAGTCGAGCGCGCTACCGATTGAGCCAGGTCGGTTTCTGCACTTAGAAGATAAATTGAATCTTACATGGGTGTGTTGAGTGGATAAAGGAATCTCCACCGAGTTGTATTAGGATATGTTTATCAAATCCGAGGTCTCCTGAGGAATTGGCTTTCAGATTCTTATCACGAGGGTGGATATTTCCGTTTTTACTCAACACACCCAATGTTAGCCGTAACTAGGACACGAAAAAGATGAGACAGGGATGTGAAGATCGCCGAGTGAGGCCCACAAAATGGGGTTGCGGGGGGATTGAACATTCTCCTAACTCTGTTTCCAAACATATCCATGACTATATATATATATATATATATAATATATATATATATATATATATATATATATATATATATATATATATATATATATATATATTATATATATATATATATATATAATTGACAAAAAATCATATGAGGCAGTTGCCTTATGTGCCCCATAGGTAGTTACGGTCCCGATTAGATTCTATTGATATCTTATTCTTCCTGTAAAAAATGTTGTTATGAACTATAATGTGACCATAATTTGAATATCTATTCATTGGTTATCATAATACGTAATTTGTCCAATACAACTCTGATTCTACACATAAATGATAGACAATACATACGTAGTCTTTGGAGATCAGATCCTTCAACAAATTGTCGGCTTTCCTTTGGGGACCAATTGTGCCTCTTTAAAAGCCGAACTGCTCCTTTATTCATATAAATCAGACTTCATTCAGAAGCCGTCTGAATCAGACGAAAAACTAGCAGTGGTCTTTAATTTGACATTAAGATAATTGTACACTGGTGACATCTCTATATAAGTGAAAAATTTAGCGAGTTGTAAAGCAACAAAACAAAACAACAACAACAACAACAAAACACAATTATGTAAAGCATATGTTTATTTCCTTGTATACAAAGCTCAGCATGAAATCAGAAGAGGGCCCTTCGATCGAACATCAACGGTCCAGTGCTGCAAACACTGTAATCTGTCATCATAAATTTGATAATTACTTTTTTGAAGATTTTGATGAGGTTTGAAGATTTTACTTAAATGTGAAGCTAATCCAGAAATCTGATTGGCTTAGCAGGCTGTGTTGAAATTTTCCCGAACTTGGTATCAGGCCATGTTATCACAGGGCCAACATTGTCATTAGCCAAGTAGCCATTGACTAATTTTTTCAAGATTGGCTAGAATCAGGGCCGTAACTAGTACCCGAAAACAGATGAGTCAGTTATTTGAGGCCATCGACTGAGGCCCCTAAGTTGATGGGTGCTGTGGGTGAAGCCCACAGAGAGAAAATGGTACATTAAGATAAAAGAACACCGTTTCCAAACATTTCCATGACAATATGGAATATCTGCCTCGGAGGTAGTTACGGCCTTGAAAATAATTGTAATCATACATTATATTTTGGTTAATATTTTTGTCGTGTTTGTTGCCTGTTTCATGTGTATCAAATTATATTTAAAAAAGAACAATACAGCACTACAATCACGGACAACTACCGGTACATTTGATTTGTCAATACACACAGTATGTGGAGGGAAATGCTTGATGGATGATGGCAAAATTGTCCACAAAACATTTCCCACCGAAGTTCACTTCCAAACCCTGTAAATAGCATGTCACAGTGACATGTTCAGAAAGCACGTGTCACCGTGTTGCGTGTTTGGGTTCGAGGCTAAGACACAGAGCACAGTGAATTTGGGTTTGGGGCTAAGACACAGCACACTGAATTTGGTTTTGAGGCTAAAACACAGAGGACACCGAATTTGGGCTTGAGGCTAAGACACAGAGGATACTGAATTTGGGTTTGAGGCTAAAACACAGAGGACACTGAATTTGGGCTTGAGGCTAAGACACAGAAGACACTGAATTTGGGTTTGAGGCTAAGACACAGAGGAGACTGAATTTGGGTTTGAGGGCCTCGCTGGAACCTCAGCTGGATTACTGAGAATATTTGCCAGTTTACTTGCGGAATGCCTGTGGTTTCTTCCACGGTACATCACAAATGGGTTTTTCTTCCACCATTAAAAACTGGCAGCCACCATTTAACTGAACAGTTGTTTGAACTGACGCAAACCACCATTCTAACAAACACAATCAACCAGTAGCTGGCCGCCATCGTTTGACTAAACATTTGTTGAGTTTGACGTAAACCACCATTTTAACCGAATAAAAACTTTGAGTGTACACACGACATTAAATGAAAAGCACCCATTAGGACCCCAAACTAGTGCGGATCTTATGAAATGCAACAGTAACCCTCATTTGTTGAAAAAACCTTACCCACAAAACATATTACTTTTACGTCTTATGAAGAGAGTTTGCCAAAGATAGAGTCAATCGTTATGTTGAAAAAATATCGGGTAGTAGAACGGCAGCTTCGAGCATTTTGATCATGTGAGCGAGGGACCAATATTTGACTATATGATCATGTTAGAGGTCAATTAACATGAACAGAAATATATTTTTGGCGGTCACCCTCTGTTAAATGTGACCCCTGGCTCTTCAAAAAGTGCAACAATGGGCTGGATCATATATTGGGTATACCAAATTATTTCAAGTGGAATAAACTCACATGCGTCATGTATAACTTAATGCCCCTCCCCCCGCCAGAAAAAAATCCCTGCTGCTTTGGCCCTTACAGAAACCCCGAAACAGGGTCAAAAATGTTCTGGGTCTTATGTTTGAGGTACCACACAAAACCAATTTTACATTAATAAGGACAAACCACTGACTATTACAAACATCTGCCAGGGAAATTGCCCTTTGCAAAATGCCCGCCAGAATCAAATACTGCCCACACCTCAACTTTGATAAATATGGGCTACACGTAACATTAAAAGTACCACACAAAACTAAATCATGTTTACGTATAACCTCTGACAGAAAAAGAGTCCGCAACATAATGCCCGAAAAAAGGCAAGAAATTACCACACAAAGATAAGTTAACACAAATACCCCCGTAGCCACGTTTGGACTCATTCATTTCAAAGAATAGTAAGGTCTACTGTAAGAATTCAGGGGTGTAAAATTTATAATCCAAATTTCAAAATGATTTTACATTCAATATTAATTTTTTTCACTCTGAATTTTGACAATAGACTTTACAGTTACTGAATTGGGCGAGTCTAAATGTGACCACAGGGGTTGATAAGTTAAGTTCTCAAACTTGACCGAGAAACGAGACAACAGCGTTCAAGTCGCTCGACCAATAAGAGCAAACTAATATTATTTTTTTCACGAACTACTGAATATACGGTGACTGATTTGTGCCATTTCGTTGTTTCAACCTTTCGCCCAAGAAGAACGACATTTGGTGCCTCTTAATTGTTGACCTTTTGTTGTTTCGCCCCGACAGTACGATATTTAATACATCTTAATTACGATCCAGCCCATTGTTGTTGTTTTTGGTTTTTTTTTTTGCACTTTTGGAAGGGCTCTGGGTCGAAAGCAACAGAAGGTGACAGCCAGAAATACATTTCTGTGCATGTTGCATGACTTCTTACATGATCATATAGTCCGATATTGGTATCTCGTTCACATGATCAAAATGTTTTGTGCTGCGCCCTATATATAATATCATTTGAACATGGACTTGGCATATGCGAGGCGAGCGATCTTCTACACTGTGCAACCACTAGCAGTGAATTGCAAACATGTCTGGTGACATCTTCTGTGCCTGTTTCGATTGAGATCGGGATACGCTGATGCATGTATCCCTATTATGTAACATCGGTTTAAAATATTAAGATTGTATTATATATTTCTATGAAAAATGAAAATAATCATCAGTTACTGATCACAGAAGCGTAGTTGTCCATATATTTTAAACTAGTTGATGGTCATTTTTTCCAGCATCACATAAATAGAAATTTAAATAATTTTGGTCAATGTATTGTACTTTTGACGATATTCCCAGAAAGACCTAGTTACATATGCATTTCGTTGCACCCAAACTATTCAATTTACATCGAATCTAACTATTTACACCATCTAACTATAAGTGGTCTGATGAGCGCGGCGATCTCTTAATCAAGAATCTAATAGTATTTATCACTTCATAAAGGATTTTTCTAAGAGACTGAATATTAAGGGTTCTAAATGTGAAATGTTCTCCTGAACAAGGTGGTCTTTAGGTGAGGTTTCACTGTATATGACGGTGAACTATAGTAAATGGGAAATAAAGTGTTGATATTATTTCTCATTACTTTAGAAACATCTTATACCTTTCGTTAATAGACATAGATCAGGCTTAATTCAGTGTTTCATCTAAACTTGTGGTTTTTTTTTTCAAATAGAAATTTTGATGCCAATGTCAGAAAAAGGCACATGCATTTCATTTCATAAGACGCATAAATTTTAACTTCTCTTTCGACAATTACAATATAAATGATTTATTCAAGTATTAAATTTTTAGCACCACTGTAATGCGTTGATAAAAGTACAAGATGGTTTGTGAAAACTCACAGGTGCACTATGATGTAAAAATAAAGGACGGATCAGGTATGGAACTTGTATAAAGGGCATGACAGGACAGGAAACCCTGCTGAAACCCTCTTGTATGGAACTTGTTAAAAGGACATGGCAGAACAGGCCACCTTGGTAGAACCCTCTTGTATGAAATTTGTATAAAGGGCATGACAGGACAGTGCGATCTGCTGAAACCCTTTTGTATGGAACTTGTTAATAGGACAGGGCGCTCTGCTTAAACCCTCAAGCTGGTACACCACATTCTCTCTGGAATGAATGCTAAGCACGTTTCTGTATAAATTTAGATTCCGGACACGTTTATCAGCACACGATTAATGTATTTTTTTATTATTATGCTGAATCTTTTATGGATACGTTTTTACTCGTCATTATTCAGAAACTTATAACAGGCAAGAACATGCAACCATTGTTTATATGATTTTAAGATAAAACACAGAATTAACACAGAACCTGGACACTTGGGTATATAAATATATCCTACATTTGTAAATAATGTTTACATTTGCAAATAACAATTGTAAATTTGACACAATTTATTTCGATATGAACGGTCAATATAATTGATGTGTTTCCTATTCAGTCACATCAAGAACTTTTTAGAGTCAAATAAGGAAATAAAAGTGAAAATTTTGTATATTTGGCGACGTAGACCATTGATGGATCTGAGGGTATCACAGGTATGACATACATGTATACACATTTCTTTTTCTTTTTATTAAATTCTTTATTAAAAGAAATCATCATAAAGATGTCAGGAGACAGGAATGCTTGTAGCAATAGTTGTAATGTTTTTTTTTCTTTTTCCGTATTGAATAATATTTGTTTAAATCATATACATGTACTTTGCAAGTATGGCTTTTTTGATAGTACATAATTGGGCATATTGTAACTACGCTTGTCCGCACTGACCCCTCAACACCCACCCCCCGCTAGATGGAGGTTGAAAAATTCTTAACTGCGCTGTTCGATTCCTTTGTCGGAATTGCACAAATGCAGTAGCTCTTTAAAAGCTGATGGAAATATGGGTCACTTAAGAAGGTAACATATACTACTTAGTTACACTTAATACCTGCAATTGCCTCATAGGTACAAGTCCGAAAGTTTTTCAAGTAGTCACACTACTTGTTGAATTAATTCTTACTGCTATTACTATTCTGAAATATAAATTTTGGCAATTTGTTTTTAAACAAATGACCTTAAAAGGTTCCAGCAGAACCAACACTGACTAGAGGTGACAAACATCGTAGTTTAAAGCGCGATGCACTGACTACTTGAACAAGGAGGTCTCTAAGCTCAATTAAATGTGTACACAGAAGACCAAATTGGTATGTTTTGAATTTGATAATTTCTTCTTCTCAAGAATATGCGGTACCGCATTCAGTTTTGAAAGAAGAATTGTCGTTATCATTGGATAATAGGTCGTCTATATAACTAAATGTCAGTTGCAAGACTATAGCCAATCTATTTATAAAGCGATCTCTCACTGCTTCCGTTTTCTGAAATGTCGTGTAGAGGATCTAACGCAATCAGCTTGCGTGCGTGTGACCTCTCGTAGATGCGAAATGTTCGACCAATGAAAATGCGACTTACAAAATGAATGGCACCATAGCGGATTGCGTTAGATCCTATACACGACATTTCAGAAAACAGGAGCGATTAGAGATTTTTTTTTCATTATTTGGATCACAGTTGACCTTTTCTTCTTACTTTGAAGTTTTCAGAATAAAATCTGAATATATTTCGTATAATGATAATAAAGAGGCAGAGTGATTTTTCTAAGTATTCATTTCCTTTAATGGATATACCGTAGAATATTCTCCAAACCAGTTGTATACAAAAAGAGAATATCATAGTGTAAACCGCCAGGAGATTCTGGACACCGTATACAAATCTGGGGAATATTGGACAAACGCATTCTCGAATCAGTTGACAAGAAGGGTAAAGCATTCCCTGTCGACCGGTCACATCCGCTGCTACTCCAGTCGGAGTTTAATGAAAAGGATTGATGAATAATATCTCATCACAATGATTAGACGATCCAACAGCAAACTAGCGAACAAGTAACTCAACAATTCATATTGTGAAGCATAGTAACTTCAAACGAGCTCACTATATCGACCGCATTATTTGCGAAATGTTGACGTTAAACAATTGTGATAACAACAATTTATCTGTAGGTAGTTTGCATCTGTTTATGAAATGATCAAATGTTGAACATGAATTGGCGCGTGCATGTGTAAAAGAGAAGTCAAGTTACAGTTGACGAAAGTAAAGCCGAAGCCGGCAATTTGTTTCACAGGTTCTTATTGATAGTAAGTGAAATATCCGAGCAAGAATCGTATGTGCTTGTTTCTGTGTTGTCTTTAATTTCTAATTTACTGGGATACATCATATTGACATAGTTTACAAGTTTGTCATTATAAATTGATAAAATGTCGTTGATATTGTCAAACGTAAGACCATAGCTAGCAACTGTTTGCCTGCAAATTGTCGACCCTGGTTATTTTCCCGTCTTAAATTTGCCCTTAGCCACCATAGTTTCATTGATGGCAAGTATATCAATGCCTCAATTATTTAGCTGGGAAATTTCGCTTTCATTTAAAATTCGCCCTCTTATCTAAGGGCAAAAATTAAACGGTCGCGAACATTTTCAGAATCAGATCTTCTGAATCAGGGTCCAAAGTCACCAAATTTACTCAATACTCAAGCTCAACTTTTATTTCATTATTTTGACTATGAAATCGTTTGTAAAATATTTGGGTTTGAATGATTTGTAAGCATATTATTATTTTTTATCATTTACATATACATTTTTGTGTCATACTAAGGATTTTCCTGTAAAAATGAATAAATATCTTGAGTACGGTACTCCAAATTTGAGTACGTACTCAAACAATATTTTAGTATTTCTGAAGTTTTCTTCAAATGAGCGTTGGTTTACATTTATATGTCATCAATATACAAACATGTCCAGTAACAGGATAAATTTTGCGTGTTTTACCTTAAATCATGAAACGTTAGTTGAGCTTGAGTACCGAGCAAATTTGGTGACTTCGGGCCCTGGAATTTCTGATTAACATTCATATCACAACCTCTGTCCATTTAATTTCAATGGGACCTGTTTTCAATTTCACCATAAGACGTCATTTCGACCTTAAAACACCTTTAATATCAGAAAATGTGTTATCGCAAATATTTATAATCAAATGACAAAATGTCCAAAGTTTCATATTTCACAAATCATTATCTTGTTCAGGTGATAATCGATATATCACAGAGGAAAGCTTCCACCCGACAAATATTTACCCTTCGTCGGAGAATTGTTTGACAATTTATCATGAGTAAATATGATACGTTGTTTCTGTTTGAGTCTGGGCTGTATATCCACAATTATAAACGGCTAATCTGTGAGATATAATACAGAATAACACATTTCACAATACAGCCGATCTATTCATATGTACCTGCATCGTCGCCATATTGCAAATTTGTTTACTTTTGAGTTATTTCCGTCCTGCGAGGAAATTGTAACTTTTACGGGACAGGTAAAGTAAAATCCATATAACCTGGCAAGGTGGAGTCTTTCTTGACCTGGACGAGTCTAAATTTTAGGTAATGTAGCAATTACAATTGCAAGAGTTATCGTTCCTACTTTAAACCTAACCTACGGGAATCATTATTTTTCCTTGAAGCTTGTGTTTACCGAAAATTGAGTAGAACCATCCGTAATATAATAAAAAAGTTACTCCGCCCTGCCATCTTATGTGAATCGGATAATTTATAAATATTACATTCATGAAAGAGTAATATAACATTATTTTCACCCCAAAGCCGAGGTCAACAATGTTTTTCGAGGGGTTGAAAATATGCAATATCGCCCTCTCCGGAATGTATCATACCGATTGTCATATTTGCTTGCTTTAACATATTACCATAGATATTTTACATCTCAACTATTAACCAGCAAGCTAAAAAAAAAACCAAATAGCGTACAAACGTTTTGGTTACGACGAAAAAACTCTTATTGGGACGAACCGTAGGCTTCACGAATAATGTTGGCGCATATGACATTTTTGGGAATGTCACCTTGGCTTACTGGGCCGAACCGTACACGAATAACGTTGGCGTATGTGGCATTTTTTGTCTTTGTTAAATGAACGGGTGATATTGAAACTTTTCACATCTCTCTTGACCAATCAGATTACGAGATTTTTATAGAGGGTATTATAAAAAAAAATTAACGATAATAGAATCTTATGTGTACTGCATGAATTAGGAAATCTCCATCCGAGTGGTAATTTTCTGAAAGACTTATCTGAAGGAAAACAGAATATGTATAAATCAACCAGGGTGCTTAACAGTGCCTTTTGCTATTGCAAAATTTTGAATTTTTGTTTTAAACATTTTTCCTATTACCAAGGAACAGTGTTCGGGTGACAATCGCTATTGCTTGATTTCCCTTTTCAGGCAACACGACAATGTAATTTTCTCCCATTTTTTGAAGTTTTCAAAAACAACACGACAATGTAATTTTCTCCCATGTTTCATGCTTCAAATGCATGTTTATGTATGCAGAATAAGTATGTCGTGTGGCGTTCTTTGTGTATATCATTCTAAGTACATAGAAGCCTTAGGTCATATAAATATAATATACAATTTAATGACGATGAGTTGTTCTGGTTTAGAATTTTTTTCACTTTAAAACAAATGAGATATATATATATATATATATATATATATATATATATATATATATATATATATATAGATATAGATATATATATATATATATATATATATATATACATATCCTTATTTACCGAAAAAATATTGGTTTCAATTGTGTGTTGTGTTGTAAATGAAATAGGCACAGCTGTTATTATTGATATTAGAGACAAAAATTTGTAATTATATAGATATTAAACTTTATGTCAGAACTCAATTATATTAGCTTTTTTGTATTCTGTGCTAAATTTCGTTTTTATTTATTTTTTATCTTATTGTATTTTTTTTCGCTTTCAAAATTGTTTGCTTTTCATTGAGTCATATTAAGTAAGATTTAGCCTTCATTTTTATGCAGTAAATCGCTAACTGAAATTGAATGCTTGTTTTTGTTCAAATAAATTGTGATATGAGTCAATATTGCATTTGTTTGTAAACGTTTGCTTTCAATAATTAGATGTAAACTTGAGGAGTTGAACATTATCACATCGATATAAATATCTATATCTATATATATATATATATATATATATATATATATATATATATATATATATATATATATATATATATATATATATATATATATATATATATATATATATAAAATGTACTATGTTATATCTAATTCATATATTTTCTCTCTCATTTTATCTATTTATGTATTTATTTATCTATATTTATCTATATGTTTATTCATTGTCAGGATGGAACCTAGGCTGATTCTGTGAAAAAAAAATGGTGGGCCTGTCTATTTGTGGAATGCCGGTGGTCTCTGCCCGGGTACATTATAACTAAGTTCTTTTCTCTATCATTATAAATAAACAGCCACCATACGACTGAAATACAACGATAACAATCAAAACAATGGTAATCCACAAAAAAAAAAGAAAGAAGCTTTAGACAATCACATACATTAAAGCACTTCAATTTCTCAAAAACTTCTCAGAAGCTAAGATAGTCATCCCTTGACAGTGGGTTATCTTAGACAGATTTCAATTGGCAATACCTTTAGGTTTATCAATTGGCCTTGCATTATACCACATTTTTCGTTTGAGCATTATAACTTTGGTAGTATGTTTATAATATTTGTAGAGACACAGATACATACCAATATTAAATTGATTAGCCATCTGTTTGTACTTTTTTTATTACATTAAACATTTCATGTGATTGTATTTTATATACAGATATATTATATTAAACATTATAAAATACAGATATTATTCTACCAATTCCCAACCCTTGAACAAAAAGTATATACACGTATAAGGAAGGAAATAACTTGTATTCCGTAAAGGAGATCAGTTTCTTGGACAACAAAGAGTAACGTAATAATATTTGATCGTGTTTGATTCGAAATCTTTTACGGAACATTAAACACTAACTAATGCTATCTTTAAGTACATCATTGTCCCGGACCAGTGTCCTTTAGGTAATTGCGTGGAAAGGTCAATTTCTTTTTACACTGTCTAGTAAATATGCAAATATCCAAATCTTTTATATTTTATCATTTACGTAATAATAAGAAATAAAATCTTTATCTTGTATTAAACACTTTGATATGTATTACTTTGTTTCAGATTGTATTTGATGTAAGATTATATCTTATTGTATGTGTACAAAATGCTTATATCAGGTTATGCTAAAAGAGATCGATTAATGTAAATAAATCTAATTAAACAACGTCGTCGAGCACGTATTGATAAAATTTATGGATTTAAAGATTTAGTATGATCTTTTTGATATGCAACGAAGCGATATATATATATATATATTATATATATATATATATATATATATATTATATATATATATATATATATAAATATATATATATATATATAAAAGACCCCCTTAGGAACACAATAAAACCAGTCTTTAGAGGGAGGTGGTCTTTATATAGAGGTTGATTTGTACACAAATGGTACTATTTGGGTCTTTATGACCAGGTGGTTTTTATACACAGGTGGCCGCAAAAGCAGGTTTACATTCCCATCAGAATAAGGTGTTGATTTATAATTCATTTACGTCAGGGTTACATGTAGCAAAGCTTGAAAATATCCTTTTTTATGAAATATACAGGTAGTATTGGTTCATCAGACTGATTAATGTGACCCCAGGAAGAACATTTCAATGAACTTTCAGAACCGAAGAACGGTAACAACAGCTTCTGGCGAAATGATTGATGAATTGTTATACAGATATAGAAATGGTGAATCCTTGCAGAGTTTGAAAGCGTAACTTTGTGTCGTGAAGCTCCACTGTAGGATAGTAGCGAATACCTTAAAGGGCGTTCTTTTTTCAATTTCTTCCTTCTTACTTTTCAGATTGATAAAAAATATAATAAAAAAAAAAATATACAAAGGCATAAAAATTCTTCAATTCCTATATATTATGAAAATTGCTGAAGAAACCGAGGTTTTGCACTTTTTAATTGCAATTCATTAAAGGTGCTATTAGCTTAGGAATTTTTTTAATTGTTTTTACCTTTTTTACTTCTTGTACTTAATGTACAAAGACAAATAAGAGCTATACACAGCCATAAGAAATCTTATATTTCTATATATATATATATATATATATATTTTTAAATAAGGTCAGACCCAGTGTGATGTTCATATACAAAACATTTGTAGTATGGTTGAAATAATAAATTGCAGGTGAATACATGTGGCTGCCAAACTGGGTTTCCCAAATATTCAATTAATTTATAGGATTTTAAGAATTGTTATGCCAATGTATGTCTATCATTATCATTGTATATCAATGTAAGTAGTTAAAAGGAAAATATTTTTTGAAAAAAAAAACAAAAACACAGCTATATTGGTTTTTTTTATCACAGCTAATGCCACTTCAATTATTTTCTCTAAGCCAAGATTTGCACATAACTGGATGTGGATAACGCTGTAACGTATCACTGTATGCCGTCGTAATTCATTTTATTATCATAGATCTAGAGATTCAATAATTGTGAATGAATATTAAACGACGAATTCTCGAATGTGAAATTACCAATCGAACACTCGATGAGGTTTGTAGATGATTATTTTATACTTAAGTAATGTTTCGAATGAATAGCTTCTTTTGAATTTCGAATCCCTAAAAGCTAAGACAGTCATCTTTTTACATTGATTACCCTTAGGCGGATTCTGGAATACATTTAGGTTACATTTTAGGTTTTGTATGGTACACCATCTTTTGTTTCGAACTCTACATCTTATGGACAGAAACGAAACGTTTTGAACCTTTTTTTACCTTATTTTGCAAGGTTATACATTTGGTATTATGTTTATAATATTCGATGTTGTAAAACCTAAGGTCCTCTTCATCTTTAGCTTCTGTGTAGTGTTAAACCGTATAGTTTTCAAGTTTGATACAGTTGTGTGTATATCGCGTTTGAAACCATGGAGTCTATCACTTCTGATTAACAGGATCGATTCCCACTGGAATCTGAGCTTAATGTTTGTGACAAAGTTTGCCAGTTTACTTGCGGAAGGCTGGTGATCTCTGCCCGGGTACATTGTAACTGGGTTCTCTACTCCACCAATAAAAAAACTGGCCGCCACCATATGACCGCCACCATATGACCACCACCAGATAACGGAAAAAAATGTTGAGTGTGGCGTAAAAGACTTTTCAGTTTTTAAATTTTATGTGTAACTATACTCGAAATTACACTTTCAGATTGGGATTTTTTTCTACTTCTGTGAAATAAAACAACAAAATAGATAGGAACAAAAAGGGTCTTCACTGTATAATGCAAGTCATGAAAGAAAAAAGGATGCCCCGGGTGAGGATCGAACTCACGACCTTCAGATCGCTCAGCGATTAATAGTGATTATGAGACTGACGCGCTACCTACTGCGCTACCGAGGCCTTGATTTCATACTAGATCATGAGTTAAACATATTTTTTTCCCAGTATTTACTGCTACAGGTAAGCCCGATCATTCTATATTTAACTTCGTCTATTTATAACAGACTGATCTATAACGATTGAACTTTATTATTAACCTATTGTGTTTTGAAAGGTTTCTGTATGACCATTTGGATAGATTTAAAATTACATCTATACACATAGTTTGTTTTGAACGTGAACAAAAACATATGGAAAACAAACATGCTGACCAAGATCTACGTGGAAACAGCTGGCGTCATACCAACACTCAGTTAGTCTTATCTTTTCAATTTACATGCTGGTGTGTCTTGACATGCACATTGCATCAAAAGGAATATCGACACAATAACAAGCTTTTCATGAATTAAAAAAGAAAAGAAAATGATTGTAAGATAACAATAGACAACAACAGTTACAATATAAGGCGGGCGGGGGAGGGGCGCGGGGGTGGGGGCGAGTAAAGACTGGGGAGAGATCCCAGTTACAATAATACGCCCAGGATGAACTGGAAATCAGCTTAGGCTCATGCAAGGTTCGAACCTGCGCTGACAAGAGTTGAAAGACGTCATGGTTGAAAGCACAGTACTCTGACAACTCGAACAAGGAGAACACGTAATAACCTATGTATTACTTCTCCTGCTACAACTGCTATTACAACTACTTGTAGTACTAATACTACTACTACTACCACTACTACTACAACTACTACTACTTCTACTACTACTACTATTACTGCTGCTACTGCTACTGAAGCTACTACTACTACTACTACTTCTACTACTACTGTTACTACTACTACTACTACTACTACTACTACTGCTGCTGCTGCTGCTGCTGCTGCTGCTACTTCTACTACTACTAATACTACTACTAATACTACTACTGTTACTACTACTGCTACTACTGTTACTACTACTACTACTACTACTACTACTACTACTACTACTACTACTACAAGAACTACTACTAATACTACTACTACCACTTCCCATAGCCTACCAATGATAATGATGATCATCATCACGTAATTGTAATTAAATGAATTTTTGAGTAGATTTAATGTGAGTACAACAATTATTATTTCATGTTATGATACTGGTATAGTTCTGTGCAATATAAAACTGAATCTTCCAAGAAATATACAATGTATAATAACGATATGTCGTTTCAGTTGTGTTTATAAATTCGTTTCTGTAACAAACTTTCTTCTGGGTTCAAACTGGAGATGTAAGGATAAAGGCTAAATGTCAAGATTGGTGATTTAACGTATACCCGATTAGAGTAAGAGCATTAATGTTGCCTTAGAGATGAGAAGCAATATTCAGTAATAAACATCCCTGAACGTAAGATGTTGATGAAAGTGATTGTGAACCTTCCTCCTGTAAATGTCAAGGGAGCTCAGTTCATCCAGCGAGAAGATATTTCAGGTAATGCTATGTATAATCCTGCCAAGTCTAGGTTTTCTGATCCACATCGTTTAAGTTGGTTTATATTGGTATTAGCTAACAATCACTCTAGACTTTATCTCAGAATTTGTTTAGAATGTAATGGGAAATCAGCCCCCCCCCCCTTACGCATTTTTATTTTCCCAAAAGTTCTACATAAGTTTTTTGACCGTATATGGAAGAAAATCACAGATACGAAAGTATCTATTTTTAGAATGCCAGAAGACTTTTTACAGATCTGGTAAACCTTGGACAAACATGGATCTCAGGAAATTCAGAGGTGAGATGAGGTGCCATGGAGGAATATACATCCAATGTTGACCGGCACACGCGATATGATATAAACAATTTAATGGTATGTTAAAGTGATTTTGAAGAAAAGTTCTCTAGCTACAGACATAATTATTTTTGCGACAGCATACCAATTCATTATACCAACCCTAAAATCTGTGAAATGATGGCATTACATTACTGATATAAATGTACTTATGGCAACAACGTATTAGTTAGCAGTTTGTGTAAAAGGTCAAAATATTTTATAAAAGTTATGTTCAAACCTGTTAACAAAAGAAATTTATCTTCGCGTATACTGTACTTTTAAAGGAAATAATTATTTTATTTTCAGTTTTGTCTTTAATATTCTGGACTTGAATAAACAACTCATCTTGGTCATCAATGTTTCAATGACTGATGTTTTTGTCGAATCTTATTTTCATTTTTTCAAGATAGAAAACTTATTAAAAAGTACTTTGATATAGAAAGCCGAACCTTGATACTAATATCACCGAATGACAGATTCAAGGGAGTCTGATTAGTGAGGTTTCTCAAGTGAGGGTATGAACTCATTTGATATTTATTTAGAATTTTTGAATAGACCAAATATACAGTGAAATCTCACCTAAAGACCACCTCCACTTCGAATTTATAACTACAAATATCTTGAAATATCTTGAACATATCCTAATTAATATTTCATAAAAACCACCCTCACTAAAGATACCACCTCGATATTCAGACCACCTAAAGTCAGTCAGTCATGTGGTGTTATTAGCAGGTTTCCGCTGTTTATGCTCTTAATTCGAGGTGGTCTCTTAAAATAAGGTGGTATTAAGGCGAGATTCAACTGTAGTTATAAGTAAGGAAATAAGACATTTTTTAAGTATAGATTTGAAACAATTGCCACAATATACCCAGGAAAAAAAAATTTAAACAGGGGATGTTTACTCATCCACGATACCTGATCCCATTTCTTGATTTCCAGAGTTTGTCAAAAATTTTACCAGATTTGTATCTATATCCTGGACACCCTAAAGATTTATACTTTGGTATCTGATAGTTTCTTTTATTATATTTAAACCCTCACTTCTACCTAATCATCAATTAAAATGTTCTTTTGGGGTTCTGACCGAAGTCATTATTTTGTGACTTCATCTTTTTTGAAAGATATTTACAATAAAATCTTTCTACAATGACCCACCTTTCATTTGCCATCTCAATTTACAAACTTTTGAAAGTCCTCTTTTCCAAATTCCCTTATTATTTTGAATAAAGGTTTCCCGCAACCTAATGTCAAACTTCTTTATAATGCTATAGTTTGGCTGTACAATGGTACCAATATAATGAGGTTTTACTGTATATTTATCTAATGATTTCAATTCAGTCATCATCAGTATATCTTTTCATCTTATATGTTTATTATTTTTATTATTATTATTATTATTATTATTATTATTATTATTATTATTGTTATTATTGTTATTATTATTATTATTATCATTATTATCATCATCATCATCATCATCATCATTATTATTATTATCATTATTATTATTATTATTATTATTATTATTATTATTATTATTATGGTAGCTGACACTTTTTGACACATGTAGAATGTTACAATAATAATGTCAATCACAGTTTTTTCCACTTAATTTTTGACAAACTGCTCGAGTCTCTCTGATGGTAAAGACATAAAAAGTAAGCGATATGCACGTTCTTCTTATACCCTAATTCATTTTCTTAACGCAACATCATTACCTAGTCTGGCAATTACTCTTTGACCTACATTTCAACCACCTGCTGCAAGCTTAACTCGTCATTATGTTAGTCAAATCACTAATTGACCTCTATCTTATTTGGATTCCGAGTAAAAGCATTTGGCAGAAAATTGAAATATTTCGAAATGCGATAGAAACTCATCAGTTTGATAAATAGATGAATCGCATGGTTCATGTTTATCTTCACGGCTAAACTGAAGCTTGATCACATGATCACGACGAGGAAGATGAAAAAATTCAATTATATGCATCTGCCATCTTTGTGAAATGGATGAAATCTGTTTTAATTTAAAACCATAAAACGTTTTTCCCTTTTGTAATTTGACAACGTATTCAAATTCATTATCATATCTTTGTATGTTCCAGTGATAGTTTTCTTTCTTCAGCAGCGCGCACCTGTCCGGGTTAATCCTTAAAAGTGTAAAGGGCAAAACAGCAAACTTTAAAAAGTCAACTTTCTTTTTTGGCTTTTTGACCTTGAACAATACACAATGGGTCCAGCCCCGGTCACCTTAACTTTTTAAATCTAGCTGTAGTCTTGACACTCGTCTGAAAGTGCTAGGCTATTAAAATGCTAATGTTGTCTCGTCGTTAAAAGTTGAACAAGAGGCATCATAAGTCACGAGTATCGTGTTTCGAAATAAATAAATAAAAAATCTGGTGTTAGACGATCCTTGGTTAACGATTATAGTTCCACAACTTGGCAGGCCCATAAATAAAAATTGTTTACAAATAAAAAGAATTGTTAGAACTTTGTGATTTATGATGAGATTCATAACAAACAAACTATAAATAGGTGTATCAGTATGGAAACCTTATGAATAGATTTAAAATACATCAACAATTTATCGAACATGTTGTTTACTTGCATACAACAAAAAGTGTTGATTAAATAGACCACGAGAGCGTTTACGTACTCCGGGATTTTCTGACCTCATACAGTGTCCGACAAATTTGGAAGAAATCGACATTTTAACTAAAACACAAAAATCAATTTGAGACAATTGTTTGAAAATCTTCAATTCTTTGTTTTCTGAAATTCCAAATTGGGATTTTTTAAAACATTTTTTTGGGGGGATAAGCCATTTTGGAATTGGAAATGGATCCTGTATCTGGACCTAAAACAGTCTAGCAAAATTCCTGGTACTATCTTAATAACGTTGTTGTATTGTTGTTTCACGTCTCGCAAAGAATATTTCACTTTCGAGAAGATGTCACCTGCTGTAGACATAGAGCCACTACCTTAGTCTCAGGTGCGAACCAGGAATCGAACCCCAGAATTTCCACTTGCGCGTCGGTAGCTCTACTTCTAGATCAACGCAGAATGTAGTGTCTCTAATCATTATTAGTTACTGACAAACCAAATAAATGTTTTACATTGTGGAAGATAATATGTGTTAGTTACCCTCGTGAAAGTATACGCCCGTCCATGGTGTATCACAACATAACCAACACTTTTCTATGGGGTAAGTTACTTGTACCATACTATTGAAAATAACATCTTTGAAATAATATAAAGACTAACTATGAAACATAACGTTTTTAAAAAAAAATGAAGAAAAAAAAATCCAAGAACAATTATTTGCTCATCAGTCGTGGTCTACACTGAATAACCCAACGGTAAAGGTAGGCCTACGTGTAAAGCCCGTTCGCCCTCCTATTGATGCCAATGTATAGATGTATACCGTGCAGTAAAAATCAACTCAAAAGCGCGGAATTTAAATGAAATATTTTATATCAAATTTGGAAAAGTAATAAAAAATACCAAAATATTTTCGCCTCCCTACGATCGGCGAAACAATTTTATATACTCTTTCCTTCCCTTTAACTTGAAATTCTGGATCCACCCTGGCTTTATCTGTATAAATGTATTTTGGATTTTATGGCTTTTGACCACTATTTCAGTTTCTTTCTAAAGTATTTGCCCTATATAACAGTACAGAAATATTTTCATTTCAGTTTTTCTCAATATGTATGGATATTTATTTGAAAACAAAATTTACATTGTATCAAAATGTATACGATTTTTCCTTGTGTTATTATCAGCCGTTTTCACGTGTACGGCGTCTTGTCACCCGACCCAATTAAAGAAATACAAACTTTACGCCCCTCTTTGAAAATTCCAGAATTCGCCCCAGAATAGTGGCCTAATACAGACCTATTAAGTTAACCTGTTTCCAGTACTGGAAATATGTGCATCATTTAAAATTGATCTTACAGTGTTAAAGTTTAATTTTTCGTTATTTATATGATCCAATTTATTTCTGTTTGTAGATCAAATAACTACATAAATCTTTTTCCAGATGACATTTGCTCTGTTTATTAAAAATGAATTTGATACAATATGTTTATTTAGGGGACGACCATTTAATTTTTTTTTTTTTGGGGGGGGGGGGGGTGGGCGCTAGGATCAAATTTGAAATAAAAAGGCATAAGCAGAGTTCATGGTAAAAAGCAAATCCAGGATTAGCAATTGGTCAAAATAAAAAGGCAGGATGCAACTTTTGAAAAAAGTCAGGACCAGTTTAAGGAAAATGCTTAAAAGCTGAATACGAAAATAATTTTTAAAAAACCAAGTAAAATGTCAAATTTCAGTACAACCAATATGAGATGACCTTCACGTCGTATTGAATAAGAAAAATAAATTAAAAAGGCCAAAAGATAAAAATAAAAACCCACAATTTATACGATAGAAAAACAAAATCACAAATTAAAGCATTGGAAGTTCAAATTCATTATTACTTCTGATCTTAATTGTTCATTGCACCAATTCGAACTACTGCACTCATCTCGAACATTAATCAACTTCGATAAAATTCCACAGTAGAAAATGCAGAGCCACAAGAATTCCATATTCTGAAAATGGTTTGCTAATATCTACTTTAATCGTAAAATATCATCTCACATGAAATTATTTTGTGCTATAAAATTATGTTCATTCTTAAATATTATATTTGGTGAAACAGCAACTTCCATGTTCAAATGAGGCTGCTCTGGAAGAGGGTTTTGATATCAAAAGTTTGGTTTGGTTATTTTGTTATTAGGTTTCATGGTGTCATTTTTTTTTGTGCCATTTTTGTACTGAACTATTCATATTCAATATCATTATACATTACACTGGTGGATCTGGAGGAGGTATGGGGTTTAAAACCACCCTTGAATTAGGTATTTTTCATATAAAGAGATTAATAAAGATGAAACAGTTATAATTTGTTTAAGATGAAATGAACCAGCCATGTGCTTTATGAAGAAGGATGGTTATATTTACAAGTTTTAGTGTGTGGAAGCCAGAAAATTGCCTCAGAGCTATTTAAAAAATTCTAAATTTGTTGACTCCCATACATGTACACTGCTCTTTCAAGTTATGTTTGTTGAAAATAAATTCACTGTGGGAACATTATCAGTATGTCAGTTTAGTGTATTTAAGATATAAAAAAGTAAAAAAGTTCCAATTTGATGTCTAGAACCTAAATAATGAACTCTCTGGGCTTGTAAAACTGAAAATTTTCTCAGTAGCATACCCTGGACCATGGGAAACTTGTGATTTTGTGTCTGTAATCTGGAAAATACCTCGTCAAGCTTCCTATTGGAATAATTCCAAAATGTATCCAGGTACACGTAAGATACTCCCAACCCCCCGGGGGCCTCTGTGTCCGAGTGGTTAGAGCATCGTACTTTGAACCACAAAGTTTCTCACTTCTGATCAGCGCAGGTTGAGTCCCGTCATTTTGTGTAAAACGAAGAATTCAAGGGGAGCATTCACCGGACCTTCTAACATTCAGCTCTTATATTGGTTATCTTTGCTTAAACAACATTCTATTGAGATGGATGTTAGTGTGATGTATTAGTTCATTTGAATTAATCTGTTGTCTCAAAGTGGGTGACACCAGTCGACTAGGGATACCTATTCCTCCATGGCACCTGATCTCTCATCTGTATTTTCAGAGATTCGTGTGTGTCCAGTTTTCACCTGATTTGTATATTTTGTCGCCTGAACCTTCTTATGATTAATGCTTTGGTATCTGTGAATTTCTTCTTGGTAAACTGGTATAGTGTAATGCCATATACAAACATGTGCTGTGAGTTATGTATTGTACAACAGTTCTAAATACAATTACATATGAAGGTTCATTTTATGTTACCATCCTAAACCTAAGCTCAACCCTTTCTGTAAAAATCCTAAATCCGCCACTGCATTAGAAAGAAAATATATACATGTAATATAGTTGTACTTAAAATATGCTAATTAGGCTTTTTACATTCTTCAAAGAAGTTTAAGGAAACTTCATCATAGTGGGTAACCCCCCAAAAAATATCCAGGACAGAATTGAGTAAAAAATAAAAAGAACGGAGATTACGAACAGAAAATCCAGATTAATAAGATTATACTAGCCCCCAAATAGAAATCAAATGGTTGCTCCCTTATAGTATCTGCATACACCATAGTAAGCTAGATACACCATGACATACCTTACACCCCTAATATTTGCATCGATCCGGATGCCGTGGTGTATGTAGATGTACACTACACACTTTATAAGGAGAAAAAGAGGAAGCCTATGGTACTATTTAATCTAGGAAATACCTTCAATTGTCATTGTACACTTGAAAAAACTGGCCTTTATAAACAAGTAATCCTTATATAGAGGTGGCCGCTATAGCAGGCTTTACTGTATTTTGAATTTTTCTTCAAAAAGCTAGGCTCAGTGCGATTTTATTATCATTTCTAAAATTGCGTAAACTCCAGTACCCACCACAATGAATCTTCAGAATTGAGAATATTCTCAGCTTGGCCTGCTCACTGCTCAGCTAATCACATTTCAGTCTAATTTCGATATAATTATTATTATTATTATTATTATTTTTATTATTATTATTATTATTATTATTATTATTATTATTATTATTATTTGAATTGCTTAAAACCGGCCCAACTTGTGTTAACGTGTTAATTAAGTACATTAAATTTCTTTTTTCATTCAGCGTTATTTTGCAAATATAATCATAATACCAAAGTTATAAGTTCAAGACGATTGTTTCTGTCAATAAGACTTCATCAGTTGAGCTCCAATTTAAAATATATATGTATTTTCTAAAGAGAAAGTGGTATCATATAAAACCAAATAATAAATCTAAAAGAAAAGCCGAAATCCGTCTAAGAGTAACCACACTAAAAAGTTGACTATCAAATATTACTTTAGTATAAGATTATCAGCTGGTACCGAAATACCAGATACTAGGTCTATGTATACCATCGGGGACTCAAACTGTCCACCAGCAGTGGCAACGACGTAGTGGTTATAAATATTATTAACATAATACCAAAGTTATAATGCTCAAGACGATCGTTTCTGTCAATAAGACTTCATAAGCTGAATGATGTTTTTTTTTTACCAGTCAGCGATGCCTCGTGAGAACTGTAGAACTGTTATATTGTTTATTAATTGTAAGTTAAGAACTTGTCTGATTTTACAACATACAAGATATTCGTTGTATATGCGAACACATGAATATATGTGAATAGATAAGGCATAAACATATGTACACGCAAAGAGTCACGTGACTGCAAGTAACATCACAGAAATTGAATAGAAATTTTACGATATGGTAACCAAATCACAAAGAGAATGTTTAAATATGATTCACTAACTTATTTAGTAATACATACAAATACATTAATGTAACAATATAAAAAATTCACAGATACCAAAGTATAAAACTTTAGGATGTCCAGGATATAGATACAAATCTGGTAAAAATGGACAAACACGGACCTCTGGAAACCAAGAGGTGGGATCAGGTGCCATGGAGGAGTAAGCATCCCCTGTCGACCGATCACATCCACCGTGAGTCCACAGTCAAATCATAATGAAATATGCGAGAAACGAGTCCTCGTCACAACTGGTACAGACGTATAAACGAAAATGCCACTCAACATTTCACTTAGTGAAACGGAGTAATCGCTAACAAGACTATTATGCTCACCGTAAATTTTGCAGAAAGTTGACATCAAAACAATACAATTTAATTTATTGTAATATTAAAGAAATTAAATAAGAAATAGTGATACATGGTGTAATGTATAATATTACTAAAATGCAAATATATCAACGTGATACTATTATAAAATCATGATGTTAGAACAAGGGTTGATCTTAGACTGTTGGCTTGATTTATCAATTTACCGAGATTACATATTTCGCTTATATTGGTTGTACTTAGTGACAATATTAGTTTAAATGCAGTTACGAAGTGGTGACATATTTTCTAAAACTAAGGTAGTCATTTTGTGACAGTGGTTACTCTTAGACGGATTTCAGCTATACCTTTAGAGATATTGTTTGGCCTTGTATGATACCACGTTATCTTTAGAAAATACACATACTTTTCAAATTGGAGCTCAACTGATGAAGTCTAATTTACAGAAACGATATCGTCTTGAGCAATATAACTTTGGTATTATGTTTATAATATAAACCTGTTAAAGAAGATGATTAAAACAATAATCATAGTCTATTATTTTCGACTCAATATGTTTAAGTATCTACGCAAAACTCTTGCAGTTTTAATATTTTTGCCAAACTTGTTTTTCATAAATTCTGGATCAGTGTTAATTTTAAAGGTTAATGGATACACTGGGGCAGATAACTCTTAAAGCACATTGATTTTGACATTGTCACAGTTTGCTGAAAATTGGTATACAAAAGTATTTTGATGATAAATTTTCATGAACAATAGCTTATAGGAAGGTTTCGATATAATTACAAATTCGATGGTAGATGTTACAGAAGTGCCCGTTGCCATGGTAACAAAATAAAAACCTGTGATTAGTCAAATTTTGATATTGTCGGATTTTGCTGAAGAATAGTTAGGATTTTTTGGTAAAACGAATTTTATGACAGATGATTTAAAAGTGTCAGTTGTCATGGTAGCAAATTAAAGCCACTGATTGGTCAAAATTGAGTTATTTTAAGATTTTGTTGAAAATTGATATACACATGTATTGTTATATTGCGTATTCAATGATGTTACGGAATCATTGGTTGTCAAGGTAACAAAATTAAGAATTGTGATTGGTCAAAACATTTGTAAGATCTTTATGAGAAAAATAGTATTTAGGGGTATTTTTGCATTTCAAATACAATTTTATGTGCGTTTGGGAGTCATGGGGTCTACAGGAGAAATATTTTGTCAAAATTTCAAGTTGGCTAAATAAAAGGTCAAAGGTCATCAGTACATGGGACAACTGAAATGTTGAAAATGTGGAGGGATGCAAATTTAAATTATTTGAAATACACAAAAATAAGCCGGTGACCTATAATTTTTTTGTTAAAAAATCTATTGAAGATGACATGGTTGTGAATTACCAGATATATATTTTTCAAACTTGGCATGTTGCCAAAATACCTTAAATAGGCTTTTCCCATTTATATTTTGAGAATAATATTTCACTTATAGCAGGAATATAGTATATAATATTAATATAATTAGATTTTTAATAAAAATTTTATTGCTAGTCATTAGTACAATGTCTTTTTGTTATATTGAAAGAATTTGAACTTCAAAATTATTATTATTATTATTTTTTTAAAAAAAACCTGTTTTGTGTGAATTTGGCTAATTTTAATAAGATTACTTAGTGTATAAGGATGGTGTGTCTACTTTTCACTTCATTCTTTTTATTGGAAGTGTGGTGATATACCATTTTTTCTTCATGATATTATGGACGCTATTGATTGGTAACATAAAAGATGAAAAAATTCACTAGGTGTTTTTTTAAATTCTAGATATTTTAGCTGGTGTAGGCATGAAACTTCAAATTAAACAAAAATTACCAGTCGCTGAGAAATTTTAATGTTATACTGAATTGTTGATGGTTTTTGTTTTTTATTGTATCCAGAGGTCATTTCAAATTAGGAGAACGAAAGTTAATGCACGTAACTTTACATACGTTTGGACACCAAGTGTCTGCCTGGTCAAAATTTGTAGCACTTCACTTAAAGCTGGTGATATCTCTAGTTTAAATAAAAACATTCCCAGTGACCTGTCAAGATTGTTTCGTTTTGAAATTTACAAGGGGGACGTGAGTACATGTTCTTTTATGAAATGGTCACGATTTTCAAAGTTAAAGCCACACTTTAAGAACAGTGAATTCCGTCCATATATTGAAGGTCGAACAAGTATAAAAACAGCAAACGGGAAATCTGAAAGACATTTATGGACAGATAAATATATTACAACTTTATTTATGAATGAGGACGGATATTCAAAGTTTGCACTTTAAACAAAATTTCCAAATTCTTTTATTCTAGATGCTAATGGGAGCGGCCTTTAATACATTTGCCATCTACCGTATGTAGCTGCTAGTGTGTATCGAATGGAAAGCCATATGTTTGTTTGAAATTCCACCCATAATAGCCCCTTCATTACCCGTTTCCGCTTAAGTTTTATGTATGTAGTAAGATAATTATACCAGAATAAAAAGGACATCTATCCCAATTTCTTAAATAGAGTTGTCGGTCTCTCTCTCTCTCTCTCTCTCTCTCTCTCTCTCTCTCTCTCTCTCTCTCTCTCTCTCTCTCTCTCTCTCTCTCTCTCTCTCTCTCTCTCTCTCTCTCATCTAAATAAATAAGCAAGAAATCGATTCTGAAATTATCACTATAGACAAATGAACATATTATGAAATAACGAAATCTATATAAAACACAAATTTCTCCATGGAAAAAAATGTTTTGGATGACAGCAAAGTCATTAATGAACACACTTACACTAACAACTCTATTTTTTCGCCATTGTGATTGAACTGGTGATTAAATTTATTGCAGGACATTATTCGTCAAATCTGGAAAAACGGGGAAACGATTGATGCAAGTCATTGAATTGTAATAATGTTCTACCTTTTGTGAACAATAATAGGAATTTCATACCTTAACTTGAAAGGTATAACGGAGGAGGTCTGTGTGTTCTTGTTTGAGATGAAAGTTTAGGTCTTTAATACACAAGCTGTAATTTAAGCCTTGGAAATTTTCAGCAATTGATGAATGGTGTTATTGACCCAGAATTAATGACTTACAAATAGATAGGAATCCAGCTAACTCGTCCTTCAATAAATGCCTGAGATGATGTTGATTCTGGTGTTAAAGTTGTGATCAAGACGATTGCTTATTACATAATGATGTTAGATACTGCATTTATTTTATTGTTGTTATGGTTGATGTTGATGATGATGATGATGATGATGATGATGACTGTTTATTGTTTACTGTTGTTTAACGTCCCACTCAAGAATATTCCACTCATATGGAGACGTCACCAATTGCTGGTGAAGGGCTTCAAATTTTGGCCTATGCTCGGCACTTACGGCCATTGAGCAGTGAGGGTTCTCTTACTGTGCCACGGGACCTCGAATTTCACTGTCTCATCCGAAGGACAGGAAGCCAACCTGCCGCCGGCTGGACTCGAACTCACGACGAAGAGTCGAGCGCGCTGCCGACTGAGCCAAGTCGGCTCCATGCTGATGATGATGAAGAATAATGGTGATTATGGTTGATGATGATGATGATGATGATGATGATAAAGATGATGATGATATAATTACATATTTTTTATTATTTTCTTACAAAAAAAAATCGAATCTATTTGCCCAAGTTCAGAATTAATATCCAAAAGTTAATGACGTTGGGAATTAGTTCTCCAACACTACTTTCAATAATTGTATCAAATTTGTGCAGTAAAAAAGCTCATCAAATATGGTTCCTATATGCCAGTGCTCTTATCTCTTCGTGTAAATGATTTTCTCAATATCAATAATGCTCAATTCCGTATCCATGTGACAAAATATTAAGTATGTAGTTAAAATACGGTCTCAAAAAGCCCGGTGTATTTTCTCTAGTCCTCGGATAATGGTATATTTATTTCAACCCTTAGATAAAACAATCTGGGCGAAAGAATATTTTTTATTCTGTTTTCAGTAACACGTCGCATAACTCTATTGATTCTTGTTTTGTACTGATTCAATAATCATTCTAATTTATTATACAAAATTTTCAAAAAAAGGAGCTGTAAAAATTATTTTAGTTGATACTTTATAATTTTATATTCAAGAATATCAAAAGTACACTAAACTACATGTAAAACTTGAGAGAGTCCTACTGGAGAACGATCTCAGCCTGTGAAAGTTTTTAAATCTGAACGCCCTAGAACGTTATTGGTCTTCGACTTTATTGTTTAGTTACGGACGGACAGTAATTGTGTTTTCTTTTATCTTTGAAATGCAGTCAAACTGGCGATACAAGGGCAAGTTGACACGACGTAATTGGTTCGTTGGAGGGACATATGTGCATCCTAGTACAAACGCAAGTCTAATAATATCTTTGACAGACTCGCCTTTTGTTGCGATGAAATTTAGCAAATGAAGTATGCTGGTTTCTGTCCTAACACGTTGAACAAGAAAAGACAAACACACTAGTGTATTCTGATTTTTCATAGATGAACAGTTGCGAACTTAAAATGATACTAGAAATGAAAGAGTGAATCAAAATAGATTCATGTTTGAGTAGATTCAAATGTGGAACATCTCTTTATTGAATTACGTAATAGATAATATCACAATATCAAATTATATTTAACACAAAAAAGAGATTAATATATATATATATATATATATATATATATATATATATATATATTTATATATTATATATATATATATATATATATATATATTTGTAGTTAGTATGTGAACTGAGTAGAACAACTATGTTTTGCGTTATCATTTTAGTTGAGAGATCTGTGAAAATACACCCGTGTTGAAAGCGTACAATCATATCCGTTTCCCAGAAACTGGATAATTTCCTCTTATTATTTCTGTTAATACGAAAATCAACTTCGAAACTCGGAGCAGATGTGATTTTAAGTACCATGTGTACTCGAGCATAAAAGCCTGAGATATTTGGTCTGAGTGCGTTTCGTATGAGTCTATATAATTTTAGTGTGCATATTATGTTCCTAAAAAATTAAATTCTGTTTTATTCGTTCCATTGCATTCATCAGTTTTTCGTTTTTCCCGTCAATGATATCATATATACCGTACAAGTGGTAATTTTAGTGAGAAGCAAAATTATCGTTTTTTCCGAAAAATATGGTTTATAATTTTAGCAAGAAGTAATTCTAGCGATTTTATGATTAAAAAAAGATAGCTCTTATCTACGATGAGGAATGAATTGTTAGCGATATTCAGTTTTAGCGATCCCAACAACCTCGCTGATAATGCCAAAATTTAATCCTCCCTAAAATTTCTGCTACTGTATTCAGTGAAGACATGAGATGGTACGAGATTTTGTTTACTGTGGTACTCCCGCCAAGAGTTTTTAACCAGCTTCAAGTGAAGAGGCACAAAGTTTGACCTGTGCTATGGACCGACTCCAACACAGTTTGGGTTCTTTTACGTAAGAAGCCTGCCGTGAACCCGGGACCGTCCGCTTGCGTGATGAACGCTCAACCACTAGACCAGATTGGCAAGTTGAAATAATGTGAGATAAAGAGAATGTGGATACAGAGGAATGAGACTAAGAAATAAATGAAAGGTTCGAACCCAGCTGAAATCTAAGCTGATTTTCTGGGAACATTCGTCAGTTTACTTGCAGAGGGGCATTGAGTTCTTCCCGAGTACGTTGTAACCGAGCACTCCACTCCATCATTAAAAACTGCTTGCCACCATATGATTGAAAAATTGTTAGGTGTGGCATTAAATGAAATAGAAAACAAGAAATATATTGAAAATTCAATAAAGAATGCAGTTATATTCAAATTTTCATGCATTTACACATGAGCTATATTGTTAATTGATATTAGAGGTTTCTTTTATTTTGAAGCTGTTTAGCTATTTGTCGAGAAAATATCAATTTTAATGTGAATAGAAAGTGTTTATGTCTTTCTGAGTTGTATAGATGAGCGTTGTATAACCGATAATTTTACATAAAAACCTAATGTATTTATTCGCTTTCGCGGTTAAAAGTATTGCCAGATGTGCCTATGTTCTAAATATTACACGTCACAATTAAATTGTGACATCATTTGTGGGACAGGTGTTATTCCTGTGAAATCGGATAGATTTTCGATGGATGCTATATCCCAGATTGTGAAACAAGGTTCTGCGCTCGCTTTCAATGCATATTTGCCTTAATTCATATTATGTCTCATATCAAAGTTTCCGCTTGGCATTGGTGTGCTGATTGTTTAGTTTCGTAGAAAACTGGTTTCTTTTTGGGGTTCCGACCTCCTTGCAATTTTTCATATCTCAATGACCACTGACGTTTTGGCTGCGTCTCTGTGATGCATAAATTGACAGGCAGACGGACAAACAGACAGACATACAGAGATAGATAGATAGATAGAGTGATTGATTGATTCATCTATTATATATATACCCGAATAATACCAGCTGTTATATTCCGCCTATCTCCGATTGGATAGAGGGCGCTGTAATCATTCGAGCTTCTCAGCAATCAAATGTTATTGCAATGATAAGTACACAAGAGGCATCTTAAAACCGGAAATGCCGTTTATACATTGCTATCAAATAGTCGGTGTTTATGTCCGGTCTCAAAACCCAAATCCTGTTTATGATTTCCGCCGTCGGAACTTTCCACTATGGTTCGTTGCCTTTGATTCCTTATAACGTAAGGACAGTCCTTGCATGAACTTTGCATTTAGCTTTCTGTAAAATGTACCAAACTTTTTGATATTCTTTTATTTCAACATTCTGACTATACTATATTCTCGTTTTATTTACTTTCTCCATGAACACTAAAAAGTCATCTTACGTAAACGTTTGACAGCGAAGTATTTAATTACTGTACTAGCAAACGTTTTGCAGACTAAGTTCATGGTAACACCTGATGTCAAAATTTAATTGTTACGCCATTTTGCGGATTGATTCTTGAAGAATTTTTCCCCCGCATACGTTATATATATATATGACGTAAACTTGTATTTAATGGGTTTTTAGCGATGTATATTGATAAATTGATATGAAACAAATACGTTTCTATTATACCTACATGTTTATCAAACTCCAGCTGACTTCAGGAGTGAACAGAGTTATAAGTAATAGCAATAACAAATAAAAAAAATTATCAAAAGGTTTAGTTCTTGAAAACAATTTAATGTATATACATTTCAACAACATTGGAGAGCAGACCTTATAGTTCACGTCCATTAAGGACCAGCTACACGAAAATAATAAATTGATAATTCTACTAAAGAAATGAAGTTATGTAAGGTCGGATTCTGTATTAATTTTCAAATGCAATATATATATATATATATATATATATATATATATATATATATATATATATATATATATATATATATATATATATATATATATATATATATAGTACATGATTGGCACGTGTAAATGTTGATCAATATCCATGGTAACCAGGTTATAGCGGTGGAAATGCAATTAACATTGTAACATTAAATGACCACTGAAAGTGACCGCATTTTTACCACCTCACAACAAACCATTTCATACTCCTAATCTATTTCAAAGTGATATAAATGTTTGTAAACATCTAATTACAAAATGAAAATGCAAATTATGCTAGCTGGGTATCTTATGGTCAAACAAATCGCATTTCTAAGTCACAGTGGCAAAATATTCTTCTGAAAAGGCGTGATAAAAACTTATTTGTAAAACGCACTATTTTCGCGAACCTCGTAACATTTTTGTAACATTTCTATTCCTACAATCTATGTTTACTTTCCGATACATCAAAATTAATATAAACAAATTGGACATTTTTATTAATTTTGTTTACGGTCACGTGACGGTTATCAGACGACATGTTCAGGTTCAATGATGTCATTTCTTATCATTTTGCTATTCCGCTAATCTCTGACGATGAAATGTTAACGGCGTTTACAGAAATGTCAGAAATGTTCCGAACTTCTGATCTAATCTCTTTGTTTACTTTATTATAAAACTTTCTAAACATAAATAAAAGCTTTCAGTTCTGCCGTCAAGATTTTCGGTAATTACAAGGACGATCAACCCATAAGTGCAATTGTTTTGAAGTCTTTACGCCCTCTCTACGGCAATTATTGATATACAATGACCCCCTCACCGCATCCCAGAGGAATCATAATAATTCGGCGCAATTAAATTCATCTCAAATGCGAGATTTACGGAGACAATTCCATCTGTCGAGAAGTGATCTAGGATAAAACGAGCCGCACTGATACGGATTTTTATCAAAACGCCGAAGTGGCAGACTGATGCGTAACCTGTTTGTAACAATAATTGATACTTTATAGACTGAAAACATGATTTTGAATAAATGTATAGATACATGTTTCAATAGTTTAGACACCCCATCCCCATGAAAATAATCCAATACACAGAAGGGTTTTGCTGTCACGTGTGAAAAGAAAGATGAAGCATCGTAAGTTTTCATCTGTGCTATGAACGGGATGTAGTGGGGGTTACTTAGTGTGTCACACCTACAATGATATCGATCGAATCTTCATCCAAAAGACCACGCAATGCCTTCCAATTCCTATTTTTGAATTTTGAACGTTGTTTTTGAACGCCACACTCGACATTTTTTCAGTTAATATGGCGGCGGCCAGTTTTTTACGGTGGAGGAGAGAACCCGGTTATAATATACAATGTACCCGGGAAGAGACCACCTGCCTTCCGTTAATAAACAGTCAAAATTTCTCGCAAAAATCAGCTTAGGTTCCAGCAGGACACGAACCTGCACTGACAGGAAGTGGTGGATTCCATGATTTAAAGCGCGAGACGCTAACTACTCGGCTACTAAGAGGCATCCTTCCAGTTCCTAAGCCAAGCTTTTGGCAAAGCGATTTCCATCTCGCTATTCATAATCTAGAAAAGATGATGGTGGCTATAATTTGGACGTATTTTATGCTTCTGAATATGGAATTGTCTTACAGATATTAAGCATCCATTCTTTTTTAATGCTTTTGAATGCAGTGAACTTATTTGGCAATTAATTATAAGAATGTTGCTTTTATACATGATTCTTTATATCCCTGTACAAAATTATCATCGAGAAGTTTCCTGAAATGGTCATACGCTGGACATACACTAGCTATCGACGTATTATATATATAATACCAAAGCTACTCTACTTTTGTAAAAAGAAACACCAAAACAAATGTTCAATACGAGCCTTTCTGTCAATTAAACTTAATTAGCTGAACTCAAATTAAAAATACGGTGAAACTTGTATATAAAGACCCCCTTAGGAAGGTAGTTTTTAATTAAAGGTTAATTTGTACACAAATGGTAATATTGGTACCAGGTGATCTTTATGTACAGGAGGTCGTTAAAGCAGGTATTACTGTAGATGTAGTGTTCGGAAACAGAAATACGCGATCCATGTATCATAAACATTGTCAAGTTTGTTTTTTTAAATAGAGAGTGCCAGTTTATACAACTGAGGCGCAATTTTAGTATTTATTCACACCTGTTAACTAAGACAATGTAATATATTTCTGATATTTCAACTTTTCAGTTGTTTTTGTAATTTTCATATCTATTCCGCACCACAAATATTATAAACATAATACCAAATTTATAATACTCAAAACGATTCTTTCTGTCAATTAGTCTCCATCAGGGTAAGATTAGAGGTGTTTCTGTTGTTACTAATTATACCTGATGTACAATAACAAAGAGCTATACACAGGCATACAAAATCTTATATCCCTATATATTTTGTGAAAATAAAGTCAATATGATATTCCTGTACAAATAGTAAAGTTGAGTTAATCATTTGCAAGTGAAAAAGTGGCAAACCTGGGTTACTCGGGAAATTTTCACAAAATGTAAGAATTTAAGAATTTTGTGTATTTCTCTCTCTCTCTCTCTCTCTCTCTCTCTCTTGTTATTTCGCTTCAATCTAAGCGTTAAAAAGGAAGAATTTGTTTTTTGAAAAAGTTAATGCCCCATTAAATATAAAGCATAGTTCTTTCTCGCGTGAAGAAATAAGTATGTTTTCATCGGAAATTAGCAAACGTTCTATATTATTACATTTTCCAGTAAGGTTTCGTTACCTGACTATTTTTTACAAATATTCAGCTTGTGAGGGAGAGGGCTTTATGTAATGTTGGTATAACTTTTGCCCAATCCCATTTCATGATATATTGAAATAAAATATGTTTAAACTATACAGCTTGTGATATGTAACAAAACACTTCGTGTTTTGATTCAAAAATGTCATTCCGCTAGTAAGAAAATAGTGCATTCATGTGAGAATATATATATATATATATATATATTATATATATATATATATATATATATATATATATATATATATATATATATATATATATTTCAGATAGCAATCCATATACTAGTAATAGTTTATGTTCTTTTAAACATTAAGATTTTAAAAAAAAATACCTAAAATATTGGCGCATTTACAAAACAAACAACAATTACAAATTTATTAATTGAAAAATCCTTATATTTCACTGCCAAGAATGTAATAAGAGAAGATATGACATTGTCTGATTGAAAATGAATATCTTTCAATGAAAATAATTATGTCAAATAGATATACATGTATTTGTTTTGTGAAACAAACTTGTAAGCGCATTTCTTGAATCGTGTTATCGTACTGAGTAAAACCCACATCCCTGAAAAGGATATTATGAAATATTCAGCAGGAAAGGCATCGGTACATCATGTAAAAAGTATACTATTATATCATGACCGAGTGCTAAGAGCAACACGCTTTGAACCATGAAGTCTCTCACTTCTGGTCAGTGCAGGCTCGAGCCCTGCAGTAACGTAAGCTGATTTTGTGAGAAAGTTTGCCTGTTTACTTGCAGAAGGTCGTTGGTATCTTCCAGGGTACATTGTTGCCAGGGTATCTCCTCTACCATTAAAAATCTGGTCGCTACTGTATAACTGAAAGATTGTTGAATGTTGCGTAAAAAAAACTATTCAAAATTCAAAAAATTAAATAAAAAATTCATAATTGTCTTTTTGCACGCTTAATTAAGAACAAAATTTCTACTGAAAGCACATGAACATATTCTCTTGATTTCAATGGCTTTGTGTTTCTAAATATAAACTAGATATAATATTATAAAAAATAAAAATGGGTGATCTATTTCGTCAACAAAGTAATCTAAATCTACCCAGTTTGAGATTGAAATTGGTCGCTTAGAATATTTCGCGTTTGGGATTTGCGTCGAAAAATATTGTGTCAATACATTGGACTATATTTTCTTAGCTGCCGTTGTCTTGCTGCGCACAAGCACCTGTCTCGCCTTAATGAGATTTCAACGTGATCTTGTCACATTCTCAAGTGCATTTTGGACATTTATACAATCATCTGACATCTCTACCTTTGAATGAAAGAAGGATGCAATTACTTGACAATCGAACAGACATCCAAAGGAAGATGTAATTAGAGGGGGCGTAGGCGATAGTGACCAAAGCGACCTATATTGGGTGGAAAAGAGATAATTAAAAAGGCTTGATGGTACTGCGAAAATCATATGTGACTCAAGCGGAAATTGGAACAATGAAAAGACCAACGGTTTGCTACCTGTTACAAATCATTGGTATTTAGGTTTTCCGCATTTTGTACTGGTAAATTATTCACCAGTCTGGAAAGATAACGATCGGTGTAGGTCCGTACTCTATACAGCAGTTCTAACGTTTGCCGTGTATTTTTAAATTAAAATTTACTGGTGTGGTATTTATTCAATGCAGGAAAATATCACATTGAACGACACACTTTTGTCAATCATATTTAATTGCAACACTTTTGGCAATTATCCAATTTTCCTGGGTTATCGACCCTTGGTCTCATTTGTCAAAATGTAAACGGAATGACCCGGTTCTTTTATTTTCGGACACCCATGAACTTATCACACGGAGAAGTGTGTGTGTGTGTGTGTGTGTGTGTGTGTGTGTGTGTGTGTGTGTGTGTTTTACTTTAAATGCACGTTTTTACTAGTAAATGAAATTAATTCTATCGAACATACTTTTATCACTACTACACATATCCGTATTACAAGAATTTCGCTTTAAACAACAAAATTATTCCTCAATTTACATTGCAATTGTACATTATGAAAAGAAAATAAACGTTTTTGTGTCATAAGATAAAGTAACACATTTACTTGTACTTTTTTTTAATGGAAATTTGCAGTTTTCGATTTAACCAGACGAAATGAAAAAGAATAGAATATCATGTCAGTTATTTTCCCTGATGATGGCTACAAAGAAATTGATATTCATCGTACATTATCAATGGTAATTTGGCTGTATTCTGTTACCAAAACCATTTATTGTTTATGTCTTAGTTCTAATAATTTATTATCATTATCACTATTACTGTTATTATTATTATTATTATCATTATTATTATTATTATTATTATTGATTTTAATATCATTTTTATTATAATTATTTTCATTATTATTATTATTATTATTATTATTATTATTGATTTTAATATCATTTTTATTATAATTATTTTCATTAATATTATTATTATTATTATTATTATTATCATTATTATTATTATTATTATCATTACTGATCTTAATATCATTTTTATCATAATTATTTTCATTATTATTATAATTATTATTATTATTATTATAATTATTATTATTATTATCATTATTAATATTATTATTGATTTTAATATCATTATTGATATTATAATTTTCATTATTATTATTATTATAAATATCATTGTTATCATCATTCTTATATTGTTATCATTATTAATATTATTATTATTATTATTTTTATCATTATCATGAAACGAAGACAACCCAAGCATACATTCATTTTCATCGACTGGATACCATGTTAGTATGTACATATATCCGTTTTGCTCTTTAAATTCGTCTGTCTTCAAAAACTCAACTTTTGACAGCAAAATGATTTATTTAACACATCTGTTTCGCCAATTACATTCCAACTGCGCACTACAAAAGGTTAGGACAGTTCTCGGCGCAAACATTTTTATCATTATCAAGGTGATCTTCCAAGATTATTGCTTCGGTCATATTGACCCGGGCTTCCATCAAGGGAAACATGCTGGTAACAAAATCTGAAAAGCATGCCCTACTGCGATATCATAATACTTTTGTGTATTAGGCCATTAAACATGTTTTTTTTTTTTGGCCGTTATACAATTATAAGAATGATATTATTTGTGTTTTTATGTGAGACGTTGCAAGTGAATCTGGACATGGTTCTAGATGTCATTGCATTTTTCGTTGTAATTTTGAGAATTTACTCCAATTTAATCTCTCATTCAGTTTGACTCAAAAATTTGATATCATTATTATTATCATTATTGTTATTTATATCAACATTATTGTTGTTGTTGTTGTTTTTGTTGTTGCTGTTGTTTTTGTTGTTTTCCTTATTGTCATCGTCATTATTGGTGTTGTTATCGTCATTATCCTATCATCATCATTGAAGAATCGTCAATATCACCATCGACATTTTCATCATCATCATCATCATCATCATCATCAATGAATATAAAAGTAATGTTGACGTTATAGCAAACGGATAATTTTAACTACAGTGAAACTTTTGTATACAAAAACCTCTTTAGGGACACAACAAAACCAGTCTTTATAGAGAGGTAAGATTTATACAGAGGTAATTTGTACACAAATGGTAGACACAGAACCACTGGAAAAGCACAACTTCTAGATGATATGAATACTATCAATGTCTCATCGCAAAAGCTGTCCAATATGTCAAATCTAATCAAGATAATGCTTTCTGTCTGTCCAACGTAAAGTTGCCATATTGCATACGCAGGATTTTTCCTATACTTCCGGTGTACAAAGGTTATACTAAGGATGAAGGAATTGCTTAACTAATAACTCGTAAGTGATATTTAGTATACTTATCAAGTTGGAACTTTTTTTTGGTGAAACCACTGGTAAATAAAAAAAAGAACATGATATACTCTAGCTTATTGACATCATCATCTCGTCCTTCAGTATACAATATAAACAATAATAACGAATGTTATATAATTGTAGTAAATATGATACAATTATTGACAAATAAAATACAATTATAACAAAGTGACTATATATATATATATATATATATATAAAATTATAAGATGCAATATGATTACAACATAGTGATAGTCATGACAGAGTGACTGTATATACTATAATTATAACATATAATATAATTATAACATATACAATAATTACAACATATAATATAATTATAACATATACAATAATTACAACATATAATATAATTATAACTTTTATTATAATAACAACATATAATACAATTATAACACATGATATATTTATAACATGTAATATGATTATAAAATGTGATAGTCATAACAAATATGATACAGTTTGGATAAATATTATATAGTTATGATAAATATGATAAAACAATAACCAATATTGGTCTAAAATCTTGGATACCAAAGTATAAATCTTCAGGATGTCCAAGAAACATATACAAATCTGGTGATATTAGAAAAATGCGGTCCTCTGGAAATCCAGAGCTGGGATCAGTCGCCATGGATGAGTAAGCATCCCCTGTTAACCGGTCACACCCGCCGTCAGTCTACAGTCAAATTCAAATGAAATAGGCGAGGAAGAAATTCTCGTCACAAATAATATAGACTCCACAACCGCTATTGAACAGGTAACACCATTTCATTTAGAGAAACAGAGTAATCGTAAACAAGTCTATTATACCGACCTTAAAATTTGCGGAACGTTGACATCAAACGCTATTTTCGAAATCCCTGTGTCAATAATTTGTCAGTAAACGACGCTGCAGTTGGTTAACATTTACAAATAACCAACAGGGTGAATAAATCTTAATGGCCGAGCTCGTACTACTACTGTAAAGAAATGTTTGTACATAACGTTGCATCAAACCAGTTGCTGGTACAGTAATTGGAGGGAAAAGAATCATTTATTGAAGTCTCTTACAATGTTGGGTTCCCTACCTTTGATATATTGCTGTAATCTGGAGATTGAAGTGACGTACAAGTTTGACGCGATCATGAGAGTCCGAACCCGATAGTGTCTAGACGTGATGTAGGCTAATAATCCGTAGTACCCTATACTACCAATCAGCGGTTTTCAGTTATGGTAGAAAAAGATTCAACAACTCATGTAAGATGATTATCAACTTTATCTAACTCTTTTAGTTAATTTTCAAAATTTGAAAAGACACGAGGTTTACGAGTGTCTTTTCAAATTTTGAAAATTAACTAACTCCAGTGAAATAAAAATGATAATCAAATTGTTTAATCTCTATATGTACCACAGAAAGGAATAATTTCGTATATAAATTCTACGTCACCGATTGGTTTATTGTCAGTTGCAATTGACTGTCAGTGTTGATCATGTGCATGTCAAGATTCCTGAGAAGCCTCATATTACATCCGGTGCACAAAGGTCGTAACTGTACAGTATTGATTTCCGCCGTTATTTCAGAACATTCGTTTATCCAACACTGATTAATGGGACTAAATTAGTTAAATGAAATTCGGTAGAAATGGCTAAGTACTTCGCAACAAATTATTCTTTATCATCAGAAATATAGAAGAATTACTCTGAGGGCACGTTAAAGTGCAACCCATCTGCAATCAATAAAAGTGACCGTAAAATGGTAAAAACTGGGTTAAGTTAGGGTCGCATATATTACTGTTTACCAGATCAGAATTTTAAATATACTAGTCTGTGTAACCCTTTGACAAAATATGTGACCCAATCTGGCAACTGCATGGCGCATAAGGCTCGATATAATAACGGTGAATTGGCGACTAATAAAAGCCAACAATTATGAAAAAAAATAAATAACTTTTAGTACTTTTTTTATTTTTCTAAAAAATATTGCTGAATATCTGGCAGATGTCTTAAACAATTTTGATTTCAATCTGTTAACATTTAGATGAATAATTACCATAATTAATTCATAAGAATTAATAGTTTAAACAGAATTTAAGCTGTTTTGATTCAGTTGATATTTTTTTAATTAACATTCGGTTAATTTTTTTTACGAAAGTAAAGGTCATTCCAAGTTTTTAGTCTGTTTAGACTCTGCTGATAAATTATTTTTTAGATCATAATAAAAAACAAAAACACAAACATCTAGGTGGGGAAATTGGAACACATTCCTAAAAGGGACAGTTAAAAATAAACTTTTATTTCCATCATTGTGAAAACTTTTATTTCAAATGTTATTTATAAGAATGTACCAAAGATATTGTTTTTAAAAGTTTGTCATTTTTTTGTATTAACCCATTAAAATGTTCTGTCTTTTCTTCTGTCGTTATGTGTTTTTTCCTGATAGAAGGATAGGTTTTTGGTTTTGCCTAGGTGGAAGCTAAACATAAAAAACTTTTGTCTTAAGCGTCGATTGCCAAACAGTATAAATTAACCGAAATATTTGATAATCAATTCTAAATTTATCATGATATATGCATAAATAGACTGGGGACTAGAAAATAGCAAAACTCGTGGTATGTAAAGGTATTAATATCGCAGAACTTGATTTAATCTTCAATTATTCTCTCTTCATAACATTTATAAGACTATAGCAGTAGCACGGATTGGCTAACAAAACGCATTTTATTAAGATATGCAAGCTACAGGTTTTTTAGCTGGACAATATTTGGAACCAAAATATAGCGAAAGGAGATGCCGATTTAAGGTCAAATAGTTCAACTGATAAGTCAGATATAATCTTAAACCACCATTGACCAAGCCTACATCAAACACGAGTATCATTTGCATACCCATTATAGTTGGTCTTCTTTCAAATTCCCATAAAAATAGTTTTCTCTGTAAAACGAGCAAGACCACGGTAATATCAGATTTGAAAAATAGCTTAGTTGACCTAGAGGCCGCTTAGGTCAAAGATGGATCTCATTCGAAATTCCCGCTGAGCGTGAAGCAATTTAGAAATAGTCAAATAAATCACTTCATCAGCAGATCTATTCATCATAATATGGAATATGTTAATAACTCCTAAAAGCATGTGGGGATTCTGATATACGTGTCAGTGGGTCTACATGTCTTATCATTGGGCAAATAGAATTTGAAAACAAAACCATATTAATGGCATAAAAGAGGAAACACTTGCTTAAACATGGCAGAAAAATAGGTCGTACTGATTTCTTATTCTCTTATGTCGGTTTTTATTCCAGTTATTTACTTTTCTTAATTAATCTGATTTTGTTGTTGTTTTTTTTACTTATATTTTATTTAGTTTTACTTATTTATTTGTTTACTTGTTTTTTAATTTTATTTTTTATTTTCGAATACTGTATGTGCATTTAAATTAGCGCACTCATATCTTAGCGCTCTCAGGTGGGGAAGTAAAGACTTATTAGCGCAATCTTGAATTCGCGCATTTAATTTCCTTAGCTTTGTAGTGTATACAGAATGACAGGATGGAGAAATTTTAGCGCTACCCTTGAATTAGCGCAATGACTTGAGCGCGAAAGGCGCCAATATTAGAATACTGCTAAATAAGAAGGTCGTTTGTATCACAATGATGTTAGTATTTCCCGATCAATAAATCAAGAGTTTTGTATATTGCGGTATAATCTCCAAGTATTCATTCCCATAACATTATTTGTCTGTCAGCTGAATAGTTTTTTCTTAGAAAAATAAAAAATAAATGAATAAATTTATAGATAAATAAGTAAATGGATAACTCGAAAACATCACGTACTTCGGGTGTAACCGGAAGTGTTATGGACGCTCTATTAATACGAACATGGCTGGAAGCCTCAGTGACCTGCATAAACCTCCAGAAACATGATTTACTCATTATTTTTGGTTATTTATCGTAGGGCAGAGCGATGTCTGTCAGCGCCAGAAATTTGATATGTCCAAACTATTTTTTCTGCGTTTCTTTTTTTTCTTTTTTTATATTCGTCTGTATACATTTAAACGCCTCGTCGAACATACGCCCATAGTAAATGTTCATTTCAATAGATACATTGTACACAGGTAACTATTTTTAAAAAATAAATGTACTACGATAGTAGAGTTCTTGTTATCACTGAAATAATTGATGACAGCAGTTTAGGAACAGATATCATGATCCAATGAGGCGGAGAATAGGACAGTCTTACATTAACACGTGTAGTATAGGTACTATGTCACCCTGAGAAATGAAAAGGAAATGATAGGAAACCAATCATATGATAAACGATAAGAGAATATATATATACGTATATATATGCCAGTTGTGTGTATGTGTGTGTCTGTGTGTCTGTGTCTGTGTGTGTCTGTGTGTGTGTGTGTTAAGTGTGATATCGTTGATGCGATATTGCTTAGAGAAGGATTTAGTTTCTGAATTTGACTTTTCCAAATCAATTTTAGTTTCCACCGAACGCACACACACACACACACTCTACATTCAATTAAGAATTATTCTTGAAAACCTAATTGACATCTAAAGAAATCCCCAAATAAAGGAACAAATAAATCCAGACAGAAAAACAACAGCACATCTCCAGTTAATGGGAAAATTATTGACAATTTAAATCAACTTTTGTAACCACGAAATGTAAATGTATACATGTCCATAATTACAAAATTACTGGTAGTGTGAACAATTATTTTCAAATGACCCCTTTTTTCACTTCCATATCTCTGAATCTATTCTAATTGCACGGGCTCGGACACTGTTTTCGGTGGTTTTTTGTTTTTTGTTTTTGTTTTTTTTTTTGGTGACCTTTTTGTTGAAAACATTTTGGGTCGAGGACAGCTTGAATTTAAATAATTGGCAGTTGACATTTTAAGTGGTTTGAATACACTTACAAAGCCAATGGTAACACTACACTCTTGTCCGAACATTTAATTAATTCTGCAGTTAACCTTTTGGCATCATTGGGTAGATAGCTGTATAAGTGTAAAAGTGATTGAAATTAACAATACAGTATCCGTTATCAGTTTCATTTATAAATGCATATTTATAGTTCAGTACACTTCGGTTAATTGCCGTCACGATGTGGATGACGGAACTACACGAAGTTTGCCGAATGGTACATTCGTGTTTTTTCGTATTGTCATCATAACGGCTGTTGTTGTTGTTTTGCAAGCCATCAATAATTTATCATATATATATCGCCATTCACTGGTGAAGTACCACACAATTTTACCAATTTAAGGACTTGTTTCAATACAGTGAGTGGGCACTTACCATTGGCAAGAACAACCGGTGATTACCAGTCTATCTACACAAATGGTAACGTATCCTACGCTGACAGACCGGTACCAGCTCAGAGTTGGGTTCCATTTTCCAAGGTCAAACGGTGCTATCGTCACGAACACTGCAAAAACCTCCGTAACTTTCGGTAATTTCTATGAAGATTGCCGAATGTCAAAGCAGCATGAGCAATTTGCAGTAAACAACCTTGTATCGAAGACGGAATCGAGAGAATTGCTTGTAATTATTTCAATTTTATCAGAATTTGTCTGTTTGTTTGTTTATTGTTGTTAACATCCAACTCAAGAATCTTTCACTCAAATGGAGACGTCACCTAACATAGGCGTCGGAAGCAAATTGAAAGTGGGGGGGGGGGGGCTAAACCAACTTAAAAAACACACACGCCAGAAGTGGGGGGGCTAAACCAACTTAAACACACACCACGCCCAGAAACGTCTTGGGGGCTAAGCCCCAATTTTCAACACCTATGCCCATCTTTGCAAAAAAAGTGGGGGGGGGCTAAGCCCCCCCCCCCTAGCCCCCCCGGCTCCGACGCCTATGCCTAATGCCGGTGAGGGGCTTCAAATTTTGGCCTATGCTCGTCACTTACGGCCATTGAGCAGTGGGGGTTCTTTAACGTGCCGACACCTACTGTGACACGGGACCTCGGTTTTTACTGTCTCATTCGCAGGACAGGAAACCGACCTACCACCGGCTGGACTCGAACTCACGACCTTACGGTCAAGAGTCGAGAGCGCTACCGACTGAGCCAGGCCGGCTCCAATTTTATCAGAAAAATAAATAATAAAATTATTTGAATAAGCAATAAAATTTCGAAATGCGAATATTCGATATAACTTCAGTTTCAACAAATGAGAGATAAGATTTTTTACGTGTTTGACCCAGAGGGTATTTGCATACTACGATGACGTCAGAGAAATAATCTATTGCAACGCGATATCTATTTTTTGCTTTAAGGGGTATTAGCGGCATTTTTTTTCAAAAACTTTTCTTTCCTTTTATACTACTTAATTAGGTTGATATACAATAACAAAAAAAAAGAGATAAACACCGGCATAAAATTCTTAAATTCCTGTATATTTTGTGAAAATTGCTTGAGAAACCCAGTTTTGCAATTGATTAATTCAACCTTACTATTTGTATATGCATACCATACTGGTCCTGACCTTATTTTCACAAAATGTATAGGAATATAAGAAATTTTATGCCTGTGTATAGCTCTTATGTGTTATTGTACATCAAATACAAGAAGTGAAAGAAGAAAAAATCCAAAAAGTTTGGGGGTAAAATCGTAAACACAGCTAATGCCACTTTAAAACCAACTAAGTTTCAGGTTTAAAATTAATATGAATGTATGTTATGTCCCGTTCAGATTTGATAATAAGTACTGTATCAAAATGCGTGTTGTCAGTCAAACAATTAATGAGACTTAGTTGAGCTCCATCATTTATTCAAATTTTTTGGCGCCGGGGCCTTGGCATGCATGATATTAAAATGTTTGATACCAACGTGAACCCTAGGGAGTTAAATGGTCTTTTCGGCCTGTCTATGGAACAGAAAATCTCATGATGGTGCGATTACGACTCATTCAGACATCTATGAAACATTTATACAATACCAAATGTTACGGTTACAGCAACAATTTTTGCAATTATACGCCAGCCAATTATGAAGAAGTATTAAAGGGGTTGATTCTAATTACCCTGAATCAACTAGTAAGTAATGTCGTTGTCTGTGTGTGTTTCTGAGAGAGAGAGAGAGAGAGAGAGAGAGAGAGAGAGAGAGAGAGAGAGAGAGAGAGAGAGAGAGAGAGAGAGAGAGAGAGAGAGAGAGTTTCAATGCAATCCTTAAAATGGTGAAGGTCATGATGTCATTTTGAGGTGGTCCATGTTTCATTAGCAGCACAGGTGGTTCCGGTCAAAGTCATAGATTATTCTGGTGTAACGATAGAATTTCCAAAATCGTCGTAATGGCGTTGAAAATGTTGTGGTGGACAGAATATCAGGTTTCAGTGTCAGATAACTTACTGATTTATTTACGCTTCTAAATACTGAAATCTAAATGCATATTCTAAGTTTAACTTCTTACAGTAAAAATAACTGATTTCCTTGTCACTGTTGTCATTTGTGTTGTTATTGTTCAGTTATTTGTCCGTTCAGGCGATGGCAATTATAATGCTGCCGATGATTATGATAAGTTTGGTGATGATTATGATGATGATAATGGTGATGACGATGATGATGATTTTGAGATGATAGTATGATGATGATGATGATGATGATGATGGTGATCACGATGACGACGACGATGATGATGATGGTGGTGGTGGTGGTGAGATGATAGTAAGGTGGTGATGATGATGGTGTTTTTTAGATTTTATATCATTCTGTACATGTTTTAAACAATTTTAAAACAATGAATGCATTCAAAATTTTGCATTATGCCATCACCTCTCTCTGTGTCTGGAAGATTACAAAAAAAAAGTATCAATTCTCAAAAACTACAGAATATTAACTACATATTATTGTACGAAAAGACGTGCATGTCTTGTACGAAATGCGGCGACCAATATTCACCGTGTGTGTTAATCGGGACACCGTTTGAGGTCGAGTTCCCCGACTTTATTTTTGTCCAACCTAAATTTTGGTTCTATTTTTTTTTAAATCAATTTGTCAACAATGAAGCAGTGAATCTTTCCTCTATTAGCAGCTATTATAGCGTGTGGATTTAGATCGGACGTTTTTCAAGGGATAAAATTAACTTTCTTAGTCACTGATAAGATCAAACTGTTTTATTCAATTGAAACATACATTTATCTATTTTTAAAGGTCAAACTCCGAAATAACTACCAAACCGTGAGAATTTTGTAGTTGTCAGGCTAAGTGACCTACAAGGTAAACAGAGGAGCCCTACTGGGGCTATTAGTGATTTTTATTTTCACAAGTTGAACGTTATATAAAATCTTAGGTTTTAATTGCAACTCAAAATAAACAGATTTTTGGTGTACAGCCCGAGTGACGGTATGGTCACCGTCTATGAAGGGTTATGCCAAAAATTCTGTTACGATTATAAGATTAAGTAAGATTCTGAAATCAATCATTGCAAAGGATTGCTTTTTCCCCTAAAGTTTGTTCTATCCACGTAGTTTTTACTGGAACGGTTGTGTTAGGATCCGAAAGAGATGATTGTACATTTATCTCTGTTTTATTTTTGAATATTATTATTACAGTTTTTTTCCAACCCTTCGGCTCAGTTTTTTTTTTCCTTTATTTTCATTTTCGAGAAAATCGGTACAAGATATCTCAGAAATACACGTTGTAGGATATAACTAAAATCAGTTTTATTTTTTTATCATGTTCCCACTTTTCGGTAAAACCCCATGGCCTTGTATATCAAAAAGCATTTAATCTGTATATTTTGCACAAGTTACAAACATTTTTAAGTCAATTTTTAAATCGTTTTATTTGATATAATCTTTTTTCTTGATAGCTTACTTTTAATATCAATTGCATAGCAGAAATTGAGAACAAAAATAGTAAAAATGTATACTCTCTGCTTTGCAATTGATAAAAAACTAACCTATCAAGAAAAAATGGGTATATATATTTAAATGATATTAAAAATTAACTTAGGAATTGTTTATAACTTGAGCAAAATATACAGTTAAAATGTTTTTTGATTTACCAGGGGTTTTACCAAAAGGTGGGAACATGATATTTTGTCTAGAATGGTAATTGAAAAAAAGAAGACTAAAATTACGGTCCACTCCCCGATTAAGAACTAAACCATTTGGTTAGTTACAGGTACCAGTCAGTTCCGCGACAGATAACCAGTAACCGGTACTGGTGACGACGATGGTGGTGATAATGACGACGACGACGATGATGATGATTTTTATGTATGATAAATGATATCACGGCTGACGATGACAAGATGGCAGTGATGATATGGAATTTAAGCCGATGCTAATGTCGGCGATGAAATTGATGACAGTAAGCTGAGTAAATTCGATCACATTTCAAATATAGAAAATTCTTTTGAAATGTATTCAGAAACTTACATCCTCTGTAATGTCTACGTGTATTTATATCTAATTAACTGCAGGCTCATGTTCGTAATATGATTCCGGATTATTTAATCCCCTACAATTATATCACACGGGACCGTTATTAACTGTGTCGGAAAGAATAATATTAATGGATCCCGTCTGGTCGATTTTATGAATAGAATCCCTCTCGCCGTTTTGTGCGCGCGATTTGTTTAACTATAACACAGTATTCACAATGTTACAACAATAAACTTACGCTGTGTTCTGCTCCGTGAAACAAGAGAAAGGAAAATGTTTGAGACGTCGGGTCATGGTTACGTAACGAAACATGGCAATCAATTGAAATCTAAACAAGAACGGGGCACTTCACATAAATCTGTCTAGAATTGTTTATATGTAGAGATTTACTACCCGGCAAGGGATAACGTGTATCTCAAAATTTCCTTGTTGAGTGATTTTACAATGTTTATGGGGTTGGCATGACATATTTTTATCGGAAAGACGCGATTCAAGTTTTAGATACAAATGAAGTCTCATTACGCTTTTAATGACGAAGTCGGCTAGTGATACGCACTGTTTCTATACTCCTGAAATTAAGATAATTTGGCAAAGGTACATTTAAAAAAAAAAGAACGAATAAAAGTTTTTTTTTTCAAATTAAGTATTTTATGCTACCCCACCCCACCTCCTGGAAATCGACAGTTCATATTATTTTAAGTCCGTTTTTTGTCCATTTCCAACATTTTTTTTTCGTCGGATGGCTGAAGTTTCTTTCTTTAGAATTTAACCGACAATTTTGGTATTTTCTCTTGTCTATGTACATGAAAGACAAAAAAAAAAAAAATAAAATAAAAAAAAAAAAATTCTGGTGGGAGGGGCATGTTTTTTTTTCAAATAAAGTCGGCATAAAGCCACCCGAACTCCTCACCCAAGAATTCACAAAAAATATTTATTTTCTATTTCTTTGAAACGTACGTGTATTTATTTCCTAAAAATATTGCTTTTAAAATCGCGTCCCCGAATGGGACGCATGGATATAAAAAAGGAGGTCTACCCTCGTCTAATAGGGAATGTGAGTCCATTTTATATATATATATATATATATATATATAATCTATTCATATTTTGCTTTTGATTAATTTAAGTCCATAAAACTGTGTTCAACGAATTAAGAAAAAAAGCCCAAAAACATATTTACTCGGATTTTTTTTCACCCTGCGCAGACTTTGCGTTAAGGACCGCATCTTTAAAAATCAATTACTGCGTTATCCGTCGGTGTTCTTGAACTGGACAACAAAATTAATTATAGCCTGGATATTGATTAGGAGTAACAATTTACAAAGAATCCTCAGGTGATGGTCTATCTTATTCGCAGTGTGATATTCATTGAACATATTTGACTTAACTTGGAAGTTAATCAGCTGAGTTGTCTCCCGTTGTTAAACAGGTCGCATCTGCTAAACAATTAGTATACCTGATGTTGATGAAGCTGCACGCGATGTTTGTTTCACCAACTATTATAGATCTACCACGTGTTATTGTATTAAAATGGCAGAAATATTTGCAAACTTATTATAATTTGATAAATGTTAAAGAATATTAAAAGGACATTAGCTGTATTTAACAATAACAAATACACCGGCATAAAAAAAATCTTATATTCTTATACACTGTGTGAAAATAAGGTCAAGTCCAGTGTGGTATTCATACACAAATAGTTAGGTTGATTTAATCAACTGCAACTGAAAAAGTTCCAACCGGAGTTCCTCAAGCAATTTTAACAAAAAATATAGGAATTTTCGGATTTTATGCTTATGTATATCTCTTTTTTTGTTATTGTTTATCAATCTAAGTAGTAAAAAGGAAAAAAAATAATAAAAAAGACAGTTATCAATGTCCCTTTCATTAATGTTGAAGGGTATCAGACAGTAAGAACTGGAGGTCCCGTGTCACAGTAGGTGTCGGCACGTTAAAGAACCCTCACTGCTCAATGGCCGTAAGTGCCGAGCATAGGCCAAAATTTGAAGCCCTTCACCGGAATTTGGTGACGTCTCCATATGAGTGAAATATTCTTGAGTGGGACATTAAACAACAATAAACAAACAAACAAACAAACATCAACAGAAATGTGTTAATAAAACATGAAAATACATAAAACAATAATGTTAAAATTATAATAAAATAAAACTTACAAATTCTCCTTTGTATAAACTACAAAATGACCGAGTTACGTCTAGCACACATAGAAAATGTGTATAATACCTGGCAGATTCAAGAATTTCAATTTTGTAAATTAATTTATCATGATATCCTCGAAAAAGTACTATTTTTATTTTAAAAAATAATAGAACCCCCCCCCCCCCCCCAAAAAAAAATAAAGAATACATTGTATAACTGGATAATTTCGCTCCAGATTAAATTTCACCATTTCGCTCTTAGATGGGAGGGTGAATTTAAAATGAAAGCGAAAATGTCAAGCTAAATTATTCGGAAGCACGGACACATGTGTCATCCATGGTACTACAATAATGATGTTTACGGGCGAAATTATGACGAGTGAAGATGCTTTCTGGAGTAAAAGAGCGAAAATAACCCGGGGCGAAATTTTCCAGGTAAAAAAAAAAATATGCAGTTATGTATTGTTTTATAATATCAAGGTAAGGTTATCTGATGGACGGAATTGTGGGAATATTCAATATGACCTGCGTAAATATAATTATATTTTGGTACAGTTTTTTTCTTTTGGTTTTGTTTTTTGTTTGTTTGGGTTTTTTTCGTTTTGTTTTTGTTTTTCATAAATGTTGTTTTACGCCACTGCTATGGCAACCACCTAGTTAAGTCAAAAATTAAATTATGACACCACACTCAACAATTTGTCAGTCATATGCCTCATGTGGTGGCGACCAGGTCTTAAATGTTGGGAGGAGAAAAGACGGTAACATTCGGCACCCAGACCACATGCCTTCCGCAAGTGAACTTTCTAACGAAAATCGGACTTAGGCTCTGCGCTTACTAGCGATGAATGGCTCCATGATTTAATTAAGTGCAATGCTCTAACCACTCGGCTAAGCCCTTTGTATTAAAATTTCAAATTTCAAAACTGATGGTACAATGTGATGAAAGAATTCTTGAAATACTGTCAGGTAGGGATGCAGGGGAAATACTAAAACTTGGCCAACTACCACATATTACGTGCACATTAATTTTTGTAAAAAGATTGAATAAACTAATTGCACCTTCACTTGTTTGACTAGGAATTTTTCTAAAATAAAAATCACATTTTCTTTGTATAAATTTAATGAATACAAAACTAGATATTTTCAGCATTAATAGTGAATTCGCCAGCAATGCCTTTCTTTCTACCGATTAGCGATACAATTGTTTCCGGGTCATTAGTAAAACCCAATTTCACACTAACGGCAAACAAAATTTTACTTAATTGCTAGCCATTACGTTTAAGCCATCCGACTTCTGGAATGAGTGATTGTCTATTATCAGTAGGAGAAACTAATTAAAGACGTCAAGTCCTGAAAAATAGCCATACAATTTGTTCCACAGTATTAAGTTCCAATTGTAGTCCGGGACTTTGGAATTGACGTAATTCAACATTGAGATGAAATCGAGAACGGAATCCAATGCATTTTCAACATCATGTAATGGGAAAGTAGATATTTTGTCTATCCATATTACAATTTGTAAAACATCAGATTTTAAAGTGGCAAGTGGTCTTTGGAAAGAGTTGACTAGAAGACGAGTAGCCTGGGTCGGTTCGATTCATTACCGATCGATGCTCGAAAACACTGTCGACAAAATTTTGTTAGGCAGACATTCAGTGATATATTCCATGTTAGTAATGCTAGACTAGGCATGGTGCATACACTGATATGACATCAGTTCTTGGGCCAGCTCTGAATTTGTGGGCCTCCAAGAAATGAGGGATGCCCATCATTAAGTATCTCAGAAAGACTCGATGAGGCGATGAGTAGTTAAGGCGTACTCGATCCCTCATCGGTTAGAGCTCCAATACCCTGCTGACACAAACAACTGTTAGGCAGAGTGAAATCTAATATAGCAACTGATGGAAACTCATCCACTATCATGTGTATTTTTGTGTAACATTAATTTAGACAAAAATCAATTATTTGAAAGAGTAATTCAATTCTCTCTCTCTCTCTCTCTCTCTCTCTCTCTCTCTCTCTCTCTCTCTCTCTCTCTCTCTCTCTCTCAGTTCATTTCTCTTTCTCTGTCTTCACACCTGTGCGAGTCGGTGTCTTTCATCACACATCAACCTTCAATTAACATGCAGACGATGTTTTTCTCATCGCTCAACACCGAATCTGCATTTCTTCTTCTCTTTCGACATTAAAAAACCGTACATCAGCCTTGTTTTGTAACACGTATGACGTACACTCGCCTATAAAGCTATAAACAGATGTCCAAGCGGTCAAGAGTACGGACAGACGGACAAAAAATAAAAAGTTATCATATTGCTTCGTCTTTTTAGACAAACTTACAAAAAGTAATGTACAGTTTTAAAATCAGATTTTATTTGTCAGTATGGTGTCTCCGCCTTCTACATTTGGCGCCCAACTAAATATCCCACTTTGGTGTGTGTTAAGAGTTTTATGGATTTCTGGAGTTAGAAATCTTGTTAAGGGGCGAAGAGTGTTAGATTCCCGGTCTGGTCACCAGTTTTTCTTCGCCTTCTACATTTCAATATTGTTTTACTTACGGGCAAGAATTATTTCGGTTATATAGCGACGTTGACGTCATCATCTAATGTGTCGCACATTTTAGTGCGACGTAAGCTATGGATTCGTGTCTGTTGCGTAGAAGGGTTTTGGATTTTTTTTTGTCGGTCTCCTCACCCGAGTACCACCCCACCCCCGACTAAAACATGAATTTCCTCACCTCTTGCCAGTGCAGATTCGGTATCCTGCTTGAACCTAAGCTCATTGTGTCAGAATATTTGTCAGTTTACTCCCGGAAGGTTACCGGTCTCTTCCCGGGTACAATGTGCCCGGTGCTCTCTTTTCCGCCATTAAAACTGCCTGCCACTGAAAAAATGTTGAGTGTGGAGTAAAATACCATTAGAGCAATAAGCTCGAGAAACTGGTGAAGTCCTACAAATAAACAAATCTAAAAGTAGCAAATATGACATTATAATTAACCCCCCCACCAATGTCACCCAGAAGGTCTCCCATCCAGAGGTCACCTTCTGTATTATAAAACTGGTATTACGAAGATCAAATCATGGGTCCATATAGTATAAGTAGATAAATTGTGGTGCGAATGGGACGAAATGTTGACGAAAAAAAAAAGAAATAAATGTAGATCTAACCATGGAAATGGAGACGTACAATTTTTGTGTTTTTTAGATACATTTTTTATTTGTCCGATGAAGTTTTATTTGTCTTGGACAATTTTTTCTTCAGAAGATATCCATGTGAATTGCATGTTCCGTTAGAAAAATTGATAGAATTAAAAAGTTATAAAAAAAAGCCATTCGATCATGGACCTTAATTGGAATTTTTTTCTCTTACCCAAAAGTTTGAAAGTAATGTTCGAATTTAAAATAACAATAAACAGAAGTAGCAAAAATGTCATTTTAATTACCACCCACCCCACCCCTCTGAAGGTTACATTGGGTGTTTTTAAACCCGGTACCCCTTATAGATCAATCCATGGGTTCATAAAGTGAGAATCACTCCGCCGAATACACATCTCTGACGACGTTAAACGGATGGGGTGATGGTGCTATTGGGACGAATTCTGGGCGAAAAAAAAATGAAATTCAAAAAAGTTCAAAAAAAGTAGAAGTAAAACCGTGGAGGTTTTTTCCCTACATTTTCATGTACCCGATGACTGTACTTGTAAGGGTACAATCTAATTTGTCCTTGGCAAATTTGTCTGAAGCAGATATCCATGTAAACTGTTAGTTAGTAGAGTTTTATCTGGTAAGTGGTTACGTGAAGAATAAAACCAGTCGACCAACACGGTGCAAACAAAAATGGTAATTTCGGTCGGGTCTTCCATTATTGTGTTGCATCACCGAGTTTCAGTTACTCAATAATTTACTACTTTAACAATGGTCGTCTGGAAACTTACAATTGGTCGTCTGCAAACGACTCGTTAGAGTTGGATTATGAAGGTCAAATCCACAGGGCAAACACATTTAACGCGGATCAAAGATTACGTAGGAATACAATCAACACACTTGTAAATTGGATGTTGCGTCATTTATTACGCAAAAGTAAATAGTTCCTTGGGGAAAATATGTCCCGTTACCTTGGAAGTAAATACACTTAATAACTTACGCCACTGACCCAGACAGGTAACTTTTTATCGGTAAATCTAATCTATAGACAATCAAATAATTTACAAATATACTAAAATAACCTACAGACCGACATGGATATTCGTATGAATGATTTAATGACTGAATAGGCGCATATCTGCGGATTTATTTCTGGTTTGTCTCGTTTTTATTTATTTTATATCTTTATTTTTTTTGGGGGGGGGGGTTGCCGCCGCCAAATATCGGTACATGTGTTGTACCAGAATTTTTAGTATTTAATATCTTAAAATTAATAATTTAATGAATTAAAAAAATGAATTTCAAAAAAATCTTATACAACACATACCGTTACTAATAGCTTATAAATAAATTTCATCAAGAATTAATGACTAATTTCTCCCAACCTTGTCTGAGACAGCCGGGTTGAAAGGGTGGGATACGGGATTTTTTTTGGGGGGGGCTGGTGGACCTCATCCCGGGGACCCGGAGTCATCAAAGTTACTCAGTACTCAAGCTCAACTTACTTTTCACAGCAAAAACGAGCAAAAATCATATAAATATTTGGACATACATGTATATGTATATTGACGCCATACAATTGTGAAAATTGAAAATTGGTGAAAATTATTGGTCACTTGAAGAAAATTTCAAAAATATTTAAAGTATTGCAACAGCAACTTGAAAACAATATGTGCCGTCGTCGGCAGACATTTTACACGCAGATTTTATCTTATATTTCATCTCATATCTATTAGAAAGTGATCACCTGGCGGTAAAAGAACTATTGTATGCGTATTGTTAGAATTTAAACTAGCTAAAAATGACACCTTGTAATCGAGACCAGGCATACACCGTTAGATTGAATCCGCCATCGTAAATTAACTTTCGGAATTTTTTACGAATATAACACGAGTGTCACAGAATCATGTACGATTTGTATTTATTTATTTCATATTCATGCGGGAAAAAGAATTATCACATGTGAATAAGCAATGTTACTTCGGGACACATTTTCCGGACATGGCCTTAGCTTCAAAATATTTTAACACGTACGATAAACGTCCTCTGCTTGTTTGACCTCGAGGATAATCAATTGCATTTTACGATTGCGTCATAGAAATATTGCACTACAATACAGTACTAAAACAAACCCCAAACTATATTTACGGGACTAAACCACAATTAATATAAGTAAATTCGTATTTTTATTGTATTTAACTGTTTTAAGAATTTATTTAACAATATTGAAAACAAAATTTGACATCAACGACTGCTGAACTATTTGTTTTAAAATTTATATGTGAATGATTAGAAAGTCTTGTCTGGAAATCGACTTTTTTACCTGCGTTTTGTGTATCTATTTAGGGGACTCATAAAACGTCTTATACTTTATCGCACCGTGCAATTTATTTGGGAACGAATTGAAAAAAATAACAATAATAAAAAAAGAAATGCGCTGAATGATAGTTCTCGGTCGATAGTTCTAAACATTTCATTACAGAAAAAAGAAGTAAAATTTTATTGAATGTGGCGAAAGCACACCCGGTAAGGAGGTTTCGATAATCTTTTTCTTATTTTTTTTTAAACAAGGTGAATGACTAATTAACATATTAAAGGTGCATCGATCCAAATATAGATAGAGAATGAATGAAAATGCGACATGGTGGGGTCAATAGTTTAATATGATATTTTAGTAAAATTCCCCAAAATGCAATAGCTTACAACCCAATACAAAATGAAATGAGTGATTCTAAGGACCTTACAGATTTGCCGAAAAAAACACTACCGTTTTCATAAATTCGATAAGTTTGGCGTTATTATGAGAGAGAGAGAGAGAGAGAGAGAGAGAGAGAGAGAGAGAGAGAGAGAGAGAGAGAGAGAGAGAGACAGCTGGCATACGAATATGTCTAGACGAAATAATTATTTTGGTTTTCTTTAAATTCAACCTATATTTTCCCATTTTATGCTCTTTTGATTGTTGGTGCAGTATTTCTATTCTTTCGTTCACTTTTGGTTATAGTTGATTAAATACGAGAATTTTAACACGCCGTAAATAACATTGTCAGCCAATGTTTACCTTATTTTGAGCCTTTCATGACTTTAGTTCTTAAGAAACCGATTATTAAAGCCATTGTACGACTATATTATAAAGACATTCAGAGCTGACCATTGTCGGTAATCTGTCTGTCGTGGGATGTTGAAAGTTGACAGATGTATTTGGATTCTCTTAAATAAAACAGAACCATTATTTCGGAACAAAACCCCCTCATCATTTCTGTATCTTGTAATTGTGTAAAAGGAAATCCCTGACCTAGAAAAACGAAAAGAATCTATTTCATTCACACCGTCATCTGTTTATATTTCATTGCGCCGTGCTACTGAAGAGCTTAGAGGTCAGAGGTCGTGTCAAAGGGCAAGTTCACCCCACAGGTCAGTCGCTCAAATCGAAACCGATTCAAAATAATCTTTTTCCACTTCACTTCGTCTCTGTCCAATTACTTTATTCAAGTTATCTTTGGCCGGGTCATTTTGACTTTTGAAATGGCAAAACCGCAATACTGTTATAGAGATTCGGGAGAAAAAAAAATATTGATGATGATATGATGGTGATGACGGCGATCATAATAATGATACTGATAATAATAATGATGATGATGACGACGACGACTTTGATGATGGTGGTAATGATGGCGATCATAATAATGATGATTGACTTTGACGATGATAATAATAATGATGATGATGATGATAATTAAGATGATGATGGAAATAATAGAATGATTATGACGACGACAACGATGATGATGATGATGATAGACAAATGATTAACAAAATATAAAATAAAAAGTTTAGGACAAAAAATAGAAAAAGATATATAAATAGGTAAATAAATAGATCAATGAAAAAAAAATAAAATAAAAGAATAAATCAATCATTCAATTAATAAAAAAAATCAGTAAAACTGTCACTGACCAACTGATTAGAAAGTGACAAACTATCCACGGGAAGATCCATTTCTCTCAAAAGTTTCAATTTCATGCCTCGATTGATCAATTTCTCTAATTTATTACTTTAACTACAAGAGATTGATATGCGGCTGTTACTCATGTTCGTATTGTTTCTGCACCGATTACTATTCTGACCCTATTATTCCGAGGGTTTTAGAAATGCAATAAATCACTGACCAGTGCATTGTTTGAACTGACTGTGACGCATTGACAGATGTGATCTGTTTAACAAATGGTCACTAGAACATCGCGTATAATCTATACGTGTATATATGTATGTTACATATATTTCAAAATTTTGTTTTTCAATCCTCTTTCTTTCGTCCTCGTTTCATTTTATCTATCTCGTAACACAAACCATTGGTGGATTCAGAGGGGGGGGGTTGCGGGAGTTTCACCCCCCCCTTTGAAATATTCAAAACGGCCCAAGACCCCTCGCCTCTAAAGGCACGCACCTTTGGCGCTCGCATTAATTCTCAACCCCCACTTTAAAAATATCGTGGATCCGCCACCACACACACATACACACACACACACCCTCCCCCACAGAGTATTGGAACTACCAGTCTTTGTTAATCATGGGCATTTGTTTAATTGTTTACTTATTCATCTTTTGAATTATTTTTTTTACTAAGTTAGATTTCGGATTAACATCAAACATATGATTTCCATGATAAGTTTTTTTGTTTATAATTTTATTTATTCATCGTTTGAATTATTTATAATATTTTATGTATATTTGTCTCAAAATTTGATTTCCGATTAAGATTGAACTCGATCTGTTTTAACTTCAGCAATATTTGTTTTTGGTATGTTGTCAATAAAAAGTACACAGAAATATATTTGTCTGACAATTAACATTGTCGTTGGTGGAGCGACCGACTTGCAAGTATCTCATGGTTCGAATCTGTACTTGGTTTCACCTGGATACACCTCATATTCATCTAGTGACTTCCGTTTCAATGTCGCTTCGATGTAAAATAAAAGATCCACCTGCAGTGGTATCTGTCAATATCTTTTTAAACGATTTTCTGCTAGCTGCAGCAGTGAGTTTTAAATTTTGAATGATGTTTTACACCACAGACAACAATTTGACAGTTAATATTGTTGTGGCCAGTTTTTAATGGCAAAGGAGAGAATGTGGTTCTAATGAAGGGTCTCCATATTGAAAGAAAAAAATCGTAGCTAATTTAAAAGTTTTATTTAATTTTGTTCATGTTCTTGTTGTTTTACATCTTGCATGTGCTAGACAATGTTTTTTTTTTTTTTCGTTCGAACAGTTCCGGTTTATTATAAAAGCGAATAAAATCCGGTTATAGTGCACCTAGGAAAACCGTCGGGGTTTCCGTAATTTTAAAATTGATTTGGCTAAAGGAAGACAAGTCGTATTAATATATTCTAACAAGGCGAATGACTTCATTGAGCATTATAACTTTGGTAGTATGTTTATAATAATCATAGACATGAGAGAGAGAGACAAAGAAAGATAACTCCTATTCGGAAAATGCCAGTTTAGGTAGCATAGACGGAAAATTGCTGATTCAGTTACAAAACTTGCATACAAATGCAAAAAAGATGGTTCTAATTGTTCTAAATATTTTGTCTCAAACATTGGGATGAGTCAGGGTGAAAACCTATGGTCTCTTTAACTGAGTTTATGTCACACGCTTAAATAGTGGTGTATGTAAGTGATGTATGTGACATTACACATTTATTGATAGATAATGATGACATTGAAGTCTATATTAGACTATACATACATGTATTATCATTTGTAGATGACACTGTCATTTTTCCTGAATCGTCTGGTCTGTCTTGAACGCAGTGAATTTATGTTGTGAAATATGGAAACTTATAGTTAATACTGCCAAAACAAATGTTGTTATATTTGCCAATAGCAGACAGTCTGAAAACGGTAAGTTTTTTGTATAATAATTATTTACGAATTCCAATATCTTAGCACCAAAGAAACAAATCTAAACGTGTACAGCAAGTCAGAAAAGCTATGTTCTGTGTATTATGTAAAGCTAGAATATTGTACTTGCCAGTAGATACTTCATTGTCATTGTTTGATGCTATTGTTGCATCTATACTGCTATATGGTGCTGAGGCTCTTGGGGTTCTAAAGAAAGTTAAGCAATATAATCATTGCATCTACAATTTTGTAAGCTTAAAATGAAAGTAGATTCATTGACCCCCTAAAGCCCCATTTGATCTTAACCATTTCAAAGAATGGAAAAGTCCACTGTCATAATTCAGGTGTGTATGGATTGAAATCAAAATTTTTACAATAATTCTACGTGTATTTTTAATTTGCTCACTCCTGAAATAGGACAGTAGAACATTCCATTTATTGACTTGTCTGAGTCTTAATGTGACCACAGTGGTTGATGAGTAACAATGAACTTGGTAGAGTATAAGTCCTTGTGTATTAAAGCTAGAATGACTGGTTTTTGGGAACGTATTGTTACTGGTAAAAAAGAAGGGAAAATTTCCAATGTATGTACATGGTGTGAAAGCTGTACAGACACTTGATCGTGGCGACTTTTATTACCGTATACGCAGAAATTTTAGCGAAGATTCAATTTTGGTATTATTAGCGATGTTGTTGAGATTGCTAAAATTTAATATCGCTAACAATTCATTCCTCATCGTAGGTAAGAGTTATATCTTTTTGATCATATTAAAATCGCTAAAATTACTTCTCGCTAAAATTATATACCATATTTTTAGGACAAAACGCTAAATTTGCGTCTCGCAAAAATATCCACTTATACGGTATTCAAACAGGCCAAATTATGTAAAAGACATACTCATTGAGTGTGGTTATGGTGATGCATGGAATAACTGATTCATTGGGATGTATCATAATTTATCTAAAAACGTCTTCTAATGACAACGACGACGTTTTGTCAATTAATAATGACTATACTTATACACATGTCAATGCGATATATTCCAGCGAACTAGAAATTAAAGATACAACAGAATCAAGCACACACGCTTCCTACTTGGACATTTTACTTTCTATAGACACAGACAGGAAGATAACAACCAGGTTATACGACAAACAAGACGATTTCGGCTTTATTCGGATATCTCACAAATGATCCGATGTGCCATGGCATGTTCAATATATGAACATTTCATATACAGAGATAAACTACTTACTGACAAATTATTATCGAAAATCGCATTTGATGTCAACGTTCTGCAAATTTTACGGTCGTTATAATAGTCTTGTTTACGATTACTCTGTTTCACTAAATGAAATGTTGAGTTACCTGTTAGACAGCGGTTGTTAGTTGTCCGTACCAATTGTGACGAGGATTTCCTCCTCACCTATTTTATTTCAATTTGACTGTTGACTCACAGAGTTATATACTTTGCCAGAATCTGGCAAAAGTCGAGACGTAGACAGACTTTGTTGAGGAGTGCAAGGACCGACAACAACTCTGTGTAAGAGATTGGTTGCCGTTGCTTTTCTACTTCGAATTTTCACTTGTTTACAACTTGTATTATTCCGCACTAAAAGAAAATATCTATTCTCATCTGATTCCTTCATTATATTTTTCAACCGTCAACCCTGATACACAAAGTACAACAAATATTTATGTTTCTTTTTATCACGTCAATTTCACTTATTAGTTGCAAAACTTTTTTTTTTCATTCAATAACCAATCCGATCGCCAGGCTCATTTCCCCCTCCGCACAACTTAAGGTGTCCAAAATGTCTTCAGTCATGTTGTAAACATAGCAAGTTTTACTTAAAGAGAAAAAGATAAAAAACACATTTGAATATTTAACTTGATTTATTGTTTATTTTTCAAAACAGTTTGTTCATTTCATTTCATAATGATGCTTAAAAAGAGGGAGTTTATAAATATTCTCTGGGTGAAAAAAAGTCATAGAACATATTAAAGCATATTTTATATTTTGTTCATCACTACAAAAGTATTATATTATATACATTTCGATACAGCATAAACAAGCTTACATTACACAAAAAAATTGATGATGATTTTTTCCCGCGCGTGAATGCTTCCGTACAAGAAAAAATGATATAAAAATCTACCGAACTGAGGTTCGTTTTACAAAAACTTTTAAGTCCTTAATCTTAAGTCTTAGTCCTAATTGTCACGAAACTGACCAATCAGCAATGCATTGCCATGGTATTTAGGACTAAAAATTAGGATTTAGGACTTAGGAACTTTCGTAAATCGGGCCCCTGGGACCAAGAATCCAAACTATTTCAATGCGCCAACTCAAAGCTCAACTCCCTGCCAATCAGAACTGACATTATACATAAGTGTATACGAGTATTTGATTGGTAGAAATTGAGATGAACAGAATGAAAGTGTTTTGACCTAGGACCCTTTTACGTTTTAAATTGGGGATCGGAATCCGTTATAGCAGAAATTACATCAGTGTAAACATGTTTATAGATGGAAGCATTACGTAGATATAATACTAGACAATATTATTGTAGTATTGTTGAACAAATTTATTTCTTATTCCACATAAAGGGATATGTGTTTTTCAAACCCAAAACTTCCAAATCTTCATGAAAAAGGGAGGGGTAACTTTACAACTCTTTCGCTAAATTGTAACTCTTGTAACATTGTTTTGTGCAAAAAATGTTTACACAATGTTTTTTTCCATTAAAATACATATATAAACATCACATGACTGTGTATGAAGTCAGCATATTAATATCAAATAAAACGGGGTGGGGTGTGGTTGAACAACAGACTCTTGCATTCTGTATCACAAATTAAAACAAACGGGGTACCGATGAAGAAATATCCTTGCATCGTCAACCAACAACAAAGTCGTAACACTAAACTTAACAAAACATTCTCTCTCAAAAATGAAAACACGCAAAGAACATGATAAAAATATCCGTCAACTGAACACCTGGTATGAACAATTATAATTATCGACTTTGAAATTGGACGATATTAGAAATTATAAACCCTCGAAATTATATATTCACCTCGACTGCTGGCTCGCTGTATCACATGAAAAAGTGCTGTTAATGATCAATTGACTCGTCAACCCATGGGAAACAATGAACTATTCTATTAATCAATGATTTAGGCCAATCCAAATGTGTCTTTAAGGGTGAGTATGTTAACATGTCGAGTCATTTTCGCTGATTCATTTCATATTGCCTGATAAAGAGTTTTGATGTCTGCATTTGTCAATCAATTTATTCCCTGGTCTATATTTAAGCAGTAACCAGTACATATTTTTCCGCAGATCTGGTTGTAATATTGTAAAAATAACTAATTATCACTTTTCACCAATGGCTAAAATTGAAAGGTTAGGCTACAAACATCTGATAATGTTTTATTATTGAAATAAAAAAGTCATCTGGCCTGTAGGTACAGGATCACAAGTAGTGTGAACCCCAAAAAATAATCCAAAATGAATGGTGTTCAAAAATTTGGCGGGAGAACCATACTACAACGTGACATCATTTTCATAAATTAAACATTTCTGATTTTGAATTGCATGCAAATTTGTAAACGAAATTAGTTCTGAAAAAAATACTGACCACTGCAAGCGGTTCAAAAGTACATAACTCTTTGCTATTTAAAATATCAATTCTGAAAGGCAATTGTCAATAGACTTTTCCGTCCCAAACTAAAATTTCCTCTTCTCCCAGATTTAAAAAAAAACCAAAATGGTTAAATATTTGTGTATTTTCAGTGTACCACTATAGGAAGACTTACAATTTATTGACGATAAATATACATCTACATGTACTCATGAAACAATAACAACAACGTAAATTGTATATTATAGAATGATTGCCCAGACATCCAGCACGCTCTCATGCCCACTATGTACTTGAGAATGAGTTAAGTATATATACAATCAACATAAAATACATAAAAAAACATACATACGGTATTGGGTTTATGAATATGAAAATCTAACAAAAGGGGAAATCAAAGTTATAAAAAAAGCAGCAAAATGAATGTGAATTCAAGAGTCGATTAATACACGTTTTACAAAATCGTTTATCCATTTCAAGAACATAGTATACGTCTAGAAGAGAAAAAAATACCTTAGACCGTTTTCATAGAAATGCTTTTAAAATCCCCAAATTCCAAAAAAGTGTAAATTTACCAAAAATATATACGGACATATCTTGTACAGATCTTAATAAGAGACCAACATGATACTCCTTATAAGGAAGTCAAAATTAAAAATCAACAACAAATTATTCGATCGAGACTTCACTTGCAATTATATAAAATTTGTAAAATATTTCTAGGTAATTCGTTACTATGGAGACAGAATCAATATTCAAAGTTGTTCCTTGGGTAACTGATATTGTACCCTAAATCACCTTGACCTCAAAGAAAGAAATCCTGCATCCATTATCAATATTTTCATTTTCCTGTCAATATAACCTTGATTTTGAATCCTATTGCTATGTCACGTGCAAATTATCAACCAATGAAAATTGATTTAATCGTATTCTTCGTGAGGGTGCAACAGTATAGCAATGTCGGTGATATAATGCACACTAAACACAATTTACAAAAACTAAATATTATTTTGATCAGCAGTGAAGTGTTTTGTATATATGTAGGCTAATAAGGTATGTACAAAGCAACCCGGAAAATTTCTCTTTTGATTCCAGCTACACGTTCTGATACAAGATGAGAGAGAAGCGCAGTCATGTGGATGAAATATGAATGGCAAACATTCAAAGTTTCACGAAAACAACCTCTTTTGATAGTACTTTCAACATTTTTCAGTTAAGACTAAGACTTTGTAAATAATATGTATAACCAAAGGTAATCTCGGGCAAGGGGAAAATCATTTCAATTCAACATTTAATGCTTAATTAGCTCCCACCGTATATACAGTCTAATCAGGACCCATGGTCACCAAATTTACTCAATACATCAAGCTTAACATCCATTTGATCATTTTGACCTTATAGTTGTTTCTAAAAGCTCTGGGTATGACTGAGTAAGAAAACATTTTTACTTTTCATCATACACATAAAAAAATTAGGATCAAATTTATGATTTTTCAACAAAAATGAATAAATATCTTGAGTACGGTGCTCAAAATCTGAGTATGTACTCACACAATTTTTTGATATTTCTGAAAATTTCATCAAATGAACACAACTATTCAATGTTATTTACAAATGTATGACATTATTTTACTGATATGTCCAATAATAGCGTAAATCTTGCATGTTTTTATCCCAAAATCATGAAAAAAATTAGCTGAGCTTGAGTACAGATTACATTTGGTGACTTTGGGCCCAGAATTCTAACAACCCTATATTGGTTTCGGAGTCTGTTAACTCAGCAACCCCTAGAAAACAATGGACTCTTCAGTAAAACAATGACTCAGACCAGTCCAAATGTGTCTTTAGGAGTGACTCAGTTAATCTCAATGGTCTGTAGTTTGTATAGACAGTATCACAACAACAAAAATCTAAAAAACCGGGTCACCAATGGATATTTTTCCTGGAGCAAGTGTGTATAAAGTACTGTTGTTTATAACTTTAAATTATTATTAATGTATTTAAGTCACAAAAAAAACCCAAAATTTGACCATTTGTGTAATTTCGTATGCCGTCAGGTTACAACCAGTTCCTATACAAAACTTTCAACCAATCAAAACTAGTACAGAAAAATGCCCTTAAACTTATTTGGAAATTCCAATACCCTGGCATAAAATTCAATATTTATGTACTTCCATAATGTACTTCCATATTCATAAAAATACTGACATAACTGTAATCAGAAGGTCTGTTTTTCGTTTCCTTCTTGGATATCACAGACACTTTCGTAGCGATTTGTGTTAAAATATTCCTACTGTGTGTTGCAACTATTGCCAAGTTGTGAAGAATATACTAGGTCTGATTAGCACCTTAATAATTTGAGCAGTTTTTATAATTCTTAAAGAACCACTGTTCTGCATTTTTGATGAAATTTATCAGCAAGGTTCCCTACCACTGAAAATTGTGTCCAAGAAGTTTCAAATATTGGCTTCAGTTAACAACACCAGACTAAATTTCTTGTACATCTATGAATATGAAATTGAAGTGAGGCAAAATCATTAATGAAAAAAAAGTTAAATGTTTACTACCAAAAAATGAAAATTTAATTACAAAACAACTTAAAGCACAAAATATCAGTTAAAATGAAATAAAAATATGATTTGATTTTCATAAATATCTATAAAAAAAAATCAGTGCGGCATTATATGGAGTTGTCAGATTTCAATATATTTTTTTTGGTAAGCAGTTTCTGAATGGTCTGTTCTGGTTTTGACTCATATTTCATTGAATTTGACTGTGGACTCACGGCCAGTGTGACCAGTCAATAGGGAATGCTTACTGTTCCATGGCACCTAATGCCACCTCTGGATTTCCAGAGGTCCATATTTGGCTAATGTTCACCAGATATGTATAAATGTATCCAGGACATCCTAAAGATTAATACTTTGGTATCTGTAATTTTTATATATTTACCAAAGCTCTAAAAATCTAAATATACAGTAAAACCTGTATATAGGGGGCACCCAAGGGACCAGAAAATATTGACCTTTATGTGCAGGTGACCCTTATACACAGGTTAAATTTAGTTGAAGTATGAAGTCAAGGTGCATTTGAAAACTGGCCTTTACAGACAGGCAATCTTTATATATAGGTGGCTGCTATAGCAGGTTTTACTGTATGTAAAATAATAAACAGCAATTAAAAGATTTTTTCCAGTCTACGGATGATGTAAAAGTTGTATGAATAAGCATTGTGTTTTTTGACATTAGAAAAAACAAAACAAAAACATTTTACAATGGATACAATGGATAAGTTGTGGCCCATAGATCTCTTCTATTACATTGACAACGTGTAATCAAACTTTGAAAAGTGGTGAAGTACGGAGAACAGACTTCCTTGAAATATATTCACCCCAAAGATGTTCTTTTACGGACTTTGAATCTTTAAACCTTTCAAATTCACCGAAATAACTACAGATATTCATGACAATTAATTACTTCTAAAATACGTAATAAATACTAGAAAACATGAATGTCAAAGGTCAAATAATTCTTACAACATTAATGCCATCTTAAAACAAATACTGTTCAATCAGATGAATATTTTATAATTTATCAAAAATATTTTACTGTACAGAAAATGTAAAAATTTAGACAGAATTGAACCAAACAAAAACATGTAAATACTGGTCAAACATCAATTAAACTGCATGTTTGTTATACCAACATCAAGTTCTTTCATTGTATACAAATATATATACTTATATAAACAGGAAAACCCCGAACTGGCCAAAATGTGATATACAGTTGCTCATGTCTAGGGAAACCATTCTTATGAGAGACCACCTGCCACATGACGGTACATTAAAGAAACCATTAAGTTGGGTAATCCTTCATATAAAAACTGGTGAGTGACCACCTACCTTGATAGACCACATTTCACTGACAGATGGGGTGGTTGTACTTTCAGACAGATTCCATTGTATTTAAAGGATATATGAGAATGTACATTTTATGCAGTGTACATGTAGCTGACTCAATGTATATAAGACATTCTCAAGTAAGGATGGTGTCAAAATAAAAACAATCCAATCGATGTCAAATAAATTTAACCATTTTTCCTGGATTTCATTCTTCAAATTCATATTTGATTCTGTTATACATAACTAATATCAAGACTTTTGAGGTTTTGAAAGAAAGATATTACCCCAAGGCTATACCTATAGTTTCAGAATATGCAAATTTGCGAACAGAAATCTGGCAGAACAAATAATTAAAACCTATGTTGACCAATGATCATTTCAGCCACAATTTTCTTGTAACTGCATTGAGTAAATGAATTTATTACCCAGCAGAGCTTGTTACAAAATGAATAGGGCAGAGGGCAAGGAAACTTATGCTGCTAATTCTTAACTTATCTACCCCTGCAGCCACATTTAGACTCACCCAAATCAATGAATAGTATGATCTGCTGTCATAATTCAGGGGTAAACAGGTTGGTATTGCATGTAAAATCATTATGAAATTTTGATTCTAAATCACACGCTCCTGAATTTTGACAGTGAAATTCTTTGAAAGGGCAGGTTCAATTCCAACTTCAGGGGTTGATAAGTAAAAGTATATATGTTTGCAAACAGTCCAGTCAGTCCAACAAAAAGCCCCTTAGGTCTATACAGTCCAGTATGTGAATAAATTCTGGAACATACTACAAGGCTGCAGGTAAATAAACAAACTTTGGCACACTTCATCTACATGTATATTGCATTTGTCTTACAAGATACTGATGGCCAAATATTTTAGAACTTGTGTTAAAAACTCTAGATTAAACTACAGGCCAGGAAAAGAATGTACTGTCAATTGCTCAAACATTTCTCAAAATGAAAGATACAACACAGACCAATATGCGTCAATTTCAGTAAATATAGCAGAAAGAGTAGGGAAAGTGGTGTCCATCAAATATTGAATACCTACAATATGACAATATGAGTGAAAAGTTCAAGTTTAATTTTACTCATTCATACCTAAAGACACCATTGGATTATTTTTCCGGGGCTTTAATCTTTCATGAACTATACCATACAGCTCAACCACCCCTGTTACCACATTTGGACTTGCCCATTTCAAAGAATGGCAAAGTGCACTGTTCTGATATAGGATTGCATGATTCAGAATCCAAATTCCACAATAATTTTAAAGGCAATATTGACCTGTTCACTCCTGAATTATGACCATACTATTTATTGATTTAGGCGAGTCTAAACATGACCAAAGGGGTACAAAAGTAGTACTCAGACCATAATTCTAATAGTAAAGAATAAATTAAGTTACGGTACCATGGAAGAAGAACATCGCCCTTCCTTCCAGAGACCGGAATAATGGGTCAACTTTCTAACAGAACTGACTTGTGATCCAGAGGGGCTTAATTGACAGACTGACTAGAGGTGAGCGGTATTGAATAGCAGCTTCTGAAAGGATCACACAAGACCTGCAGTGGGCGGGGTGAGGAGCAGCAGATATCTAAAAATATTTGGGAATCTAATGACACTTACTCTACACTGAATGTTTTCATCTCTTTCAACCGTGAAGCAGAAATACTGTATGTCAATGTAGATAAATATGACTTCAAATGCAAACAGAAGAAAAATAATGCATACATATGTAGTTTCATTCTTTCAACACACTTAATCTTTTATGTGTAAATATATTAACTTTACAATTTTCTCAGTTTTTTTAAAAAAAAAAAAAGAAAAAGATATTTACAATTTCTATAAAATTTTAAAACTATAAAACATACACAGGTAAATCATATACGTGTACCATCAAGTAGAAAATATAAATTAAATCCATTCTAGTAATCACTGGGACAGTTTCTTTGTTTCAACATATTACTCGACGAGACCAATTTCTGTATTCTGAATATCGGACATCTGCCTTATTAAGCCAGAAGCACCATTTAGTTACTGGTTTTCTCATCATCTCGAAATCTAGTTGCGCTTGCACTGTATTCAAAAAATTTTCCAGCTAATTTTTTTAATTTTTTTATTCGACAACTTTTCCGTAATATGGTGGTGGCACCTTTTTAATTGTGAAAGAGAGAACCCTGGTTACTATATGTACATGTTTTGTGGATGAGAACACTGGATGAGTGCAAGTAAACAGGAAAACTTTCTCACAAAATCAGTTTAGGTTCCAATGGGACTCCAACTGACACTGACCAGTGTGTGATGCTTTAACCACAAAACCCAAAAGGAATAAAATACATAACAATATTTTTAAGTCTGAAAATATTTTGGGATTTAAATTCTCAGACTTCAGGAAAACTTGATAACTAGAGTTTTACAGTGACAGACTCCAGTTATTATAATTAATAAAATTCATACAGGTGACAAAACTAACTCTTTCTATCTCGAAAAAATTGAGATTGTTGAAAGGATACTGAATTTTAGAAAAAATTAAAATTTCAGGAAATTAGTGAAATTTGACACTAGTCTGTTTTAAAACTTATTTATAATCTATTCAAAAAGTAAAAAAAAAATGACAAATGCATGTAAGAAGATGTCAAAGATTGATTTAAAAACACACAAGAATACTGGCTCCGATAGACTGGTTCCGATAAATATGAACACATGCTTTGACAAATTCACTTTTCTATTGAACACTGAAGGTTTGTGTCTGTATTTCCATAACACAGTCATAATATGACAAACCTACTATAGGTAGGACTGGTTAGTGACACTAACCCTTTTACACTGAAGTACCTAAGTGGTATAGCCTTTTGTTTATTTTCAGACCAATTTTTCATGGTCTGTAGTGGTGAAAGGGTTAAGAGATATTTACAGGCTTTGAACAACTGATGCTTCTATAGCAAGTCTCTTCATTGGTAATAAGCGGGTACTTTCCAGTCCAAACCTTTGAAAGTAAATAAAAATCAGCTACACCACCTTGAGTAGGGTTTTTCTTAAGGATTCTAGACAAGGCAAAAATAAGTATAACACATTGAACTGGGAGTGATTGATGGAAGAGAAAACAGTTTCATTCAAGGCGGAGTATTAGGGTCCCATATCTTATAAAAAGGTGCTAAAAGCTTAATAATGCAGATGTACTTTGCATATCTCACAACAATTGTAGTGGTCAAATACATTTTGATCAGTTGGAAACACCTCTTTATCAGTTGAACATGCCTCCCGATTAGTAGGATATACCTCTTGATCAGTTGGACACACCCCCTGAACAGTTGGACACACCTCTTTATCAGTTGGACATGCCTCTTAATCAGTTAGACACACCTCCAGATCAGTTGGACACACCTCCTGATCGGCTGGACACACCTCCTGACCAAACCAAATTCTATACTACATATATAGCATTTATTGAATTTATATATAAAATAAAACCCAAAATGTGATTTTTCTAATACTTACAAAAAACACCCCAATACCCCCAAAAACTATCACAAATACTTTATATCTAAGCACTATATATTGCTATCACATGATTTTCATCGTCATGGTAACAATTCAAGGTATGAATTCTTTGTTAATCATTGTGGACCTTTGGTAATGTGTGTGTAATGTGGTGAAATGTACAGAGTATAAAATGAAATGACACAAAAAGATACTCGACCATCTAATATCACTGTCTTTATGTACACAGCGTTAGTTTTCCCTGAACAAGAAAAAACAACAGAGTTACTTCCCTTAGCATTTGTCGGCTATCAGTGTGAAATACACAAGGTGTCTAGTTGTATCAAATCATGTCAGTCCGTCCTATCTTTGATTAAAGCAGTTAAAGTCCAAAGAATTATCAGAATGCGAAATTACTAAAATTAGAACTTGCACAGTAAATTTTAACGTAAAATGTCACCGAGAACTTGTAGTATGGATGGGGAAGAACCATACTGCTTTTTGTTCAGGGAAAACAAGAATATCATCCATACTGAGGAAGAACACAAGTCTTTCTGTGATAAATTACACCGTTTGTCAATGCAAATATAAAGTCTCCGCCATTTTTTTCTTAAAAAAGAAAGATGGCTGCCAAAAATCATCTCCCATTTCATATTTTGTTTATGAAATTAGAACACATTTAAAATAAAAATAAAAATGTCGAGTATAAAACTTCAACACTGAATTCTTCTTATTGTACACAGAACAATTTGTCTTTCATTTCTCCAGTTTTGCTTGGTTTGCCAAGGGCAGGTAACTCATTCACAACTTCGTTTTTAGTTGTCACATCCAAGAATCTGCGCTAAAGCAATTCCGTGAACACATACACACGCACTATGAATACTCATTGTTTGGATCCATTTTTAAATGGTACCCTCACAGCCGTCAATCACCAGTTTGGAAAAATACAGCATGAGTCATCAGGAATTGTTTTTGTTTTGGTTCTTTACCCCAGAATGTGACATACAAATGCAAATATGAAAGACTTCAGAGGGTGTTGCATATAAAACCAATTCCACATGTGAAAACTGTTAACTCTCGGCATGCAGTGTTTGCCTTTCGTGGACAATTTGCACACAGGTCCTTTTTCAGTCTGCATAATTTATACCAAGAAATATATTAATCAATTTCAGTAGCACTCTTGCAAAAGATCATGGTTGATTGAATGTCCGTAAAACCTTTAAGAGAACAAGATCTATTTCAACATTTCCCATAAAATATTAAAAGACAGTAAGTAACTCGATATCCATCCAGTTTGCAATGCCAAAAATAGACTGCAGTGCCAAATCTGAAGAAACTTTGTCGAACATTAATATTATTTCTCAGTATAGATTTGCCACTTTTTTCAATCAACAACCTTTTTAAAAAAAAAGATTTTCCTCCGCGTAAGTATCCTGCTGAATTTCAACCTGTTATCCATCGGTGGTGCAAAAGATCAGTTGCGGCTACACGATCCACTGGATTTTTTTTCAACGTCACATTTAGGAAATCAACACATAATCTAGTCACATTGCTAGGTAATGTATATTTTGGCCTATCTTCCATTGCTATTTTATAAATTGCCGCCATTGGCTCAAGATCGGCCCATGGCGGCCTCTCCGTCAGCATTTCTACCACTGTACAACCAACACTCCTGAAACACAGAGAAAAATTATAATAAATCAAATATCTGGTGAGTGGGGAGTACACGCAATGGAGTCTTTACAAGTTTATTGTTTTTATGATTTGTTATTGTTTAAGCAAACTTAACTCATTTCCCCCCGAAAAACAATGGAACAACTCTGTAAAAACAATGATCTGAAGCAGGCCAAATGTGTTTTTAGGGGTGAATTACATATCAAGTTTAAATAACTGCTTTAAGCTGTCTTTCTTTGTTTTGTTAATATTCCATCTGCCATAATAGAAAAGCAACGGGGCTCTAAGTAGGGCGCAACCTTTACTAGCCAAATGGCTAGTGGAAAAACATTTTGCTCCCCATCTGAAAATTCCAATCTGTTTAGTTATGAATAACAACAGATATTTAATCTATCGCTCAAATATTTGCTATCAGTCATTAGAAACCAAGTCAGTTGAAAAAGTACAGGTTCTGTCAAAACATTTTACACGCAAAATGGCAAGTGACATAAAGATTTACTCATAAAATCTTAGACTGATTCTCGTTTACAAATCACTCACTATACTCACTATTTAGAGCACTGAGCAATAAATCGAGCTCTTTAAAATGAATTTGAGTAAATCTATATTAGGGCTCTCACCTACTTCCTGGGCTGACAAAATACATGAGAAATCATTTATGTCAAGGCCTGTGACATCAACACTTGGTGTATGGGGAGAATGAACAATCTAATCTGTGTTGAAAAGTCACAAATGTTTACCACTTACAGGATGCGAACCTACAAAACCTTCTTCAACACAGTCACTGTAATCAGTCCAATTTCTTCACTTGTATATAGTTTCTATTTTGAATTTCAAAAACTGCTAATAAATTAGACAATTACCAAGAGGCAAGATATGCCTTGACCGTCATTTATGTTCAAGTGTTTTAGACCATCCAAAGACAGCATTGGTCAAAGCTCTGCTCCTTCTTTCACTTTTTTTGACTGGAAAGTCCACATTTCTTTTGTAGGCATGAGACTACTTTAAATTTTTTTCTGTAATTTCCAATTTTTGACACGTTACTTGTTACACATGCCCCGATAGTTATTTGAGTTACCTCCCTTTGACTGGAAGTGTGATTTCAATCATCATACATAAGTTCAAGTAGGGAGAAATGGGACCTATCACCAAGTTGTGGTAGAGACAAAAAAATCTTAATCCTTGTCAATAGTATCCATGGCTCGTCAAGCCTCATCATGGAAACAACAACATGGGCACTCGGACTGAGATTTCGTCGTCTCTCTCTCCCACAACACAGTTAGAGACCATATTAATCCTTGTTACAGTTACCCTGGAGACGCTACATAAGAAATCTAAAGACAATTTGTTTTGTAGTTAATGAGAAATTGACTCTTTTAGAAGTTTTTGGCACAACACAACACACCTCATTGACTGACATATGACAACAAAGTTACCGGTTTCATCCAGGTAAGCTAAAAATCAGTAAGCATACAGATGAATTTTCTTATGCAAATCAGCTATGATATGTTAATTTTGATAGAAAACAAAGTAAAAAGTTTATTTTGAGCACTAATACAGAAACATTTTTAAACTCAAAATCAACTGAAAATTTTACTTGAAACCAGACCTTCCTTTGTTCTTTTTTTTGCCCATATAAAAATGGTACTTACCAAACATCTGCCTTCCTTCCATAGCCTTCCCCATTGATGACCTCTGGGGCCATCCAATAGGGGGTCCCGACAACAGATTTCAACTGGCCAGTGCTACAGATTGTTTGCAGTCGTTTGGATTCACCGAAGTCTGCCAATTTTACATTTCCAATCGAATCTCGCAAAATATTTGCACCTGTAAACAATTCAAGTAAACACTTTTAATTTCAATGAACAAGACTTAATACCATAATATCGCAAAAATATCGGCAAAATTCACCAACATCAGGGTGTTATTTTAATCTTGATTTAAGCTCTTTACAACACAACTGTTTAAAAATGCCAATTCAAATTTTAATTTGATTTCTTCACAAATCTGTTTCCAAATTCTGCAAAAATCCAGACAGAGGTCTTCCAAGATTCTGAATTCCTGCTTCCGTTTTCGAGCTGGGCAATGCCCAAAATCCTGAGCATTCAAATTAATTTTTATTGTGTTTTACGCTCAATGGCAGAGTGACTAGATCAATGTATTTTTATCCAAAATGTCTCTCACAATATTTTTATGCTTTTCCTCCAAGTCAGTCTGTTTCATTTTCTGAAACAACTTGAAAATGAAAAGGTTCAGAAACGTTTTGTCTATTTTAATGTAAAAGGCAAAATGAGAAGATAACTGCATACTACTGAAACTGAATAATCAAAATTCTGATAGACAAATATTAATATTTCTCTCGCAAAATGAAGAATTATCAAATTCCTATAAATTATAAAACTGTCCCTAAAGATTATAAAACTGGAATTTAAAAAAAATGTATAAAGCATATAAAAACTATGAGCTACATGTTGTAAGAAGTTTTATTTTCCGTCTATACTATAGTCCGATTCATAAAACCTGGTTGTGTGGAGGCTCGTAAACCCTTTCTTGACCTGGACAGGTTTTAGTTTCAGGCCCCGTAGAAGGGGAATAAAACGCATTTCTTATTAAGCCTGTCATAACCGAAGAGTGAATAAGAATTATCTATTATGATAATCAAATGGTTACTCAGCCCTCCCCTGCCAAGTTGCGTGAATCGGACAATGCTCACCTTTGATATCTCTATGTACAATGACGTTTTTATGTAAATACGCTAGACCTTCTAATACTTGTTTGGTGTACTTTCGTGTTACTGCCTCCGTTAAGCTTCCATATGCAGCGATCTGGTCTTTTACTGAACCCTGTAGTGAAGGAACAAAGAATAATTTAGAAAATTAATAATTTGGGAATAGTAAGGAATTACCAAAATTCTTAACCATTATCTTATGAATTATGAATACTGGGATTTCCCCACCCTATTGCAGAGGCCCAAAATAAAGCACCATTCCTAATGCGAAAAAAAGAGTATTTTTCCCCAAATTTGCAGTCAGAATTTGCCAATTCAAGTCAAATAACAATGAATTTGAAGAGGTTTATGCATTTCTAAGCTGTTTTGGTGTATTTATTAGATTTTCAAATTTTTTCGAAAATGTTGCTGAAATTCCCAATTAAAAAAGGCCCAGACCCCATTCCAATGAGTGTGAAAAATCTCTGGAAAGTGAGTTATAAATGAGATTGACATGCAATTTTTTTTTTAAATTATAAACAGCTGTAAAATTCACTCCAAAACTTTGATAAAAATGCAGAACAAAAAATATTTTTTCAGCGTTAAAGCTTGCTGTCTTACCCCTGGCATGTATTCCATAAATATATACAAGGAATTTTTCTCCTGGAGGCACCCATAGTATGTCACGATCCGCTCATGCTCAAAGTTTCGTAACAGCTGAATCTCATTTTCCAAAGCTCTTACCTCCTACAAATTCAATGAAGCAAAATTTTAGATAGTTTTTCAGGAAACATTTATCTGTGGAACTACCCGATTTTGAATTATTTACTTCTTAAATGTCATGTGAATTTCATGCAACATTGATTTCAAGACATAACAGGTCTGGAAATTAGCACTGGTCAGCTGGCCTGTTGCCAGAAAATAATAAGACGGGCCAAAAGATTTCTCGTCTGTATTGGGCCCACGTCTGTATTGGGTAAACAAAATAAAGTTTGAGTTGCAAAATTATAACATGTATAAAAATCTTACAAAATAATCCCATCTTTAATACAAACTGAAAATATCCTGTCTTGTCTCCACAAGCTCCAGTTGGTTATTCTTCATCTAAATATATCGTGAAATTATTTCGTTTGAGATATTTGGGAGTCAGTAAACGTTTGATCGAGCTAGTTCATTTCTTAAGCTACTGGCCATATGGGCCACTTGGGGGAAAAAAATGGAAATTTTAAGGAATGCATTCACTTGCTTGGTGATATTAGAACCACTTGTTACCATGGTGACCCAGAATACAATACCTTGGCAGTGTCGGCATTTATGTAATCCAGATTCACTTGTTTCATGCCAAGATCTCGCCCTGTGTCTTTGTCCTGGCACAAGAACACTTCTGCAAATGCTCCACTTCCTAGCCTTCGACCTTTGACCCAATTTGTTGGTGTTCGTGGAGCTAAAGTGAAAATTTTCAAATTATATAATTTATATTCAGGATAATTTTTGTTTAATTTTTTGGTCTAATTACACATTTTTGTGACATCAAATCTCCTGTCTTATCAATTCAAATAAAATCAATTTTTACAAGTTCAAAGTTCTTTGTCAAAAATTTTCAATGAGGCAAAAAGAGTGCTATGCTTTTTTCTATTGTTTCCAACCAGTCTATGAACTGTTAAGAGTTAAAAAAATAAATTATGAAATTGCATGAAAGAGCATTCAAATACAATTTTATGAATTTTTTTTAAGTCATTAATTACAACAGAAACAAACAATATTCAAGTTGCCAGATTACATCATCCCGACTTTGCGTTCATTTATCATATCAATATGAATGGCTGAACTATATTATAATGAAATAATCCAACAGAACTATTCCGATATTGTTCGGCAGAGTTATACGTACATTTTGAAAGTGACAAATCAGATACTGGTAAGTTAAATACTGGGCTATCTAAATCACTGTTTCTCTTGACCAAGTGTCGACCCTCGGGAGAGTCCATATCGTGGTCCGGGGGAAACCCGCTACTATTGCTGCTTGAACTGACGGTTGAAATTGCTCCTTCACTTCCGCGGGAAGACATAAAAGATCGTAAACTGTTACACGTATTTCCCAGTCCTGGACGGCTGGTGACGGTACTCCTTGATCTAGGGAATGTACCGGGACCCTCTATATCATGAGCAGACGACTCAAAATTTCGAGGAAATGTACCGAATCGACCTCTTCCATCTGAAAGACAAAGTTGAGTCTTAGAATGTAAAGAATAAAAAAGATTTTCCAATTTTGTATAGGCTCTCATCAATGGTGAATTGTCACTTTTGATTTCCAATTTTTTTCTATGGAATATTACTTCCTACTTAATGATACTTAATTACAATCTTAACAACCATTTATTCATTCAATTTTTAAATAGCGTTTTACACCACACACAACAATTTTTCAATTATATGGTGGCGGCTAGTTTTTAATGGTGAAAGAAAGAACCCGCTTACAATGCACCCGGGAAGAGACCACCGGCCTTCCATAAGCAAACTGGCAAAATTTCTCACAAAAATCAGCTTAGGTCATGCAAGCAGGGTTCAGATCTGTTTTATCAAGAAGTAAGGGACTTCAAGGTTTAAAGTGTGATGCTTCAACCACACAGGTCCAACCCACAATGGTTAATTGAAACGTCATAAAACCTCAGTCGTAACATTCAGAATCTTGATCTTTCATCTTCTTGTCATTTTATAAAGTATGACTCATCTCTCTCTCCCTCTGTCTCTCTCTCTCATCTATCTATCTCTCTCTCTCATCTATCTATCTCTCTCTCATCTATCTATCTATCTCTCTCTCATCTATCTATCTATCTCTCTCATCTATCTATCTATCTATCTCTCTCATCTATCTATCTCTCTCTCATCTATCTATCTATCTCTCTCTCATCTATCTATCTATCTCTCTCTCATCTATCTATCTCTCTCTCATCTATCTATCTATCTATCTCTCTCTCATCTATCTATCTATCTCTCTCTCATCTATCTATCTATCTCTCTCATCTATCTATCTCTCTCTCATCTATCTATCTATCTCTCTCTCATCTATCTATCTATCTATCTATCTATCTCTCATCTATCTATCTCTCTCTCTCATCTATCTATCTATCTCTCTCTCTCTCATAACGCTCACTGCAAGAAAATCACAACACTCCAATGTATAAAACTCTAGCATTTCTCAAGTCTTAGAAATTGAATCAAATTCAGGTTCTTCAGAAATCTGTGTAAGCCAAGATAAGATAAGAATATTCTTCTACATAAAAACATTCGTCAGATTTAGGGTGATAGGACCTGGATCAATGATTTCTTTACAGATTCAGATCCCATCACCCTCACCCCAAAACAAAAATGGTGATGGTTCATAGCAGTGTTATATCTTACCATCTGGGTCTTTGGAGCCATCAGGAAGAATACTGCGTCTTGAGTTGGCTCTTCCTCTGCTGAATGGATATGTGTCGCCACTGCAAGGAGATATCAGATATCAGAAATCAGATATCAGAAATCAGATAAATTATATAAAGACATAATAGCAATATTTCATCAGTTTCAAGTCACCTGGAATTTGAATTTTGAGTGACACTGTGTCGTATCATATTTCAATTTTCTCATTTTCTTTCGCATTCAATAACAAAAGAGACTTTTATAACTACAGAAAAACAGTACAGTACAAACTAGGTCAATCTGGGATGTTTGTTATGAAAATTATTACAGTAAAACCTGCTTTAGTGACCACCTGTGTATAAAGACCACCTGGTCACAAAGACCATTTTTTGCTGTCCCTAATCGTACCATTTGTGTACAAGTTAACCTCAATATAAAGACCACCTCCCTATAAAAAAAACGGTTTTCTTGTGTTCCTAAGGAGGTCGTTATATACAAGTTTCACTGTATCACTACTTGGTATATTATATACAAAATAAAAGATCACTTGTTTCCTGAAACCACATTTTGAAAACCACTTGGTAAAATAAAACCTCTTTTGAGAGACCACCTGTCTTGAGAGACCAATTTATAATTTCCGTGACTAATGGGATGGTCTCTCAAGAGATGTCGGACTGTATAATATACATTGTACAATGCATATCATTGAATAAGTTACAGAGCTCCAGATAAGGGGGTGAGAGGGTATTTACCCTTTAAAAGTTTGAAAATCAGCTTTGGAATTTAGAACAGGGGGTGAAATTACACATTGGAAATTGAAGTTACCAATTGTAATAGTGACAATTTATAGATAATTATGCAAAACACTCTTTAACTATTTAAAAATACCTTTTCCGAATTTTGATTTACCCTTTGAATTTTAATTCTGGGAGTGAAATACCTTTACCTGAAAATCTTATCTGGAGCTCCGAGTCTGTTATTACCACAAGTCCCTTTGATTTAATCAAAGTGAAAAGCATGCTGTATCTGTTATCTTTGTTTACAAAGTATTAAACTTTGGCAAACAATATTTTGCTATGATGACTTTCAAAATAACTCCTGCTGTTTATACAATATTTACACAACTTTGCCTCCAGTAGAATTATTGAGATACAAGTTTTTATAAATGTTTGGGATGAAATTGTAAAAATATAAAACGATTGATTTGACACACTGTATATACACATTGTACATATAAAATTTGAACAAAACTGGTCCTGTGATATTTGAGAGGATGATGAAAATGAAATCTCTCATATTAAACACACACTTGCAGAGATAGATAGAGCGAGAGCTAACATTACACACACACACACATCTTCACAGAGAGAGAGAGAGAGAGAGAGAGAGAGAGAGAGAGAGAGAGAGAGAGAGAGAGAGAGAGAGAGAGAGAGAGAGAGAGAGAATGGGGTAAAAGAAGGAAAACACAAAGTCAGAGATATTCAGAGACAGAGCATTACAGAAATAGAGTACAATAGAGATAGAGAGACAGACAAAGAAAGATAGAGAGACAGACAGACAGACAGACAGAGACAGATAGACAGAAACAGAGTAAAAGAGGGAGAAACAAAGAGAAGGAGAAAAAGACACAGGTAAAATGACAGATGGTTATGATGGGAGGAACACCAGAGAGAGAAAAGATAAAGAGGGACAGAAATATGATCCTGATGGGAGCATGGAGAGTGGAATACAAGAAAAAGAATGAAAGAGAGACAGAAATATACATTTTAGAGCGTGTTGATGCATATACATCAATCTAAGATTATTTCTGGTTCATCTAAATCTACATCAACAAGCAAATTCCTAGACCTAAACCTAACACACGCATAAATGTAAACAACATTTTAATATCAATTATAAAAAAGTTACAATATTTGCTTTCCCCCAGTCTGCCATGCACACCTGTTCTCTCAGAGGGAAAAAAAAAAAACAACTCGCACCTGCCCAGATTAGCACACAAAAAAAAATATAAAAAAAATAAAAATTAAAAAACAGCCTCATCAACATCTTATATCCCATATGTATTATGTTTTTTTTTTTACATATGGCCTATTTTAACTAGAATGTACCGAGAAGTTTTGAAAGAAAGGGTCATTAAGATATATGTAAGAAGTACTATCTTTCGAAGATAAAAAAAAAAAAGAAAAGAAAAAAGTACAATGTACGAGTTCAAAACACAGCTGTTACAAATTCCGTGTACTGATACCACATCATCAGAGGTTAAAAGCCGTTTGCTTACATACCAAATATGATAATCGTTTGTTTACTAGTTAGTTGTGACCAATCAACAATATTGTCTTTATCGCTAAAAATTCCAATGGCAGGTAACTCAAGCTATAATAACCAGAAAGATGATGTTGTGTATATGTGTTTATCTAACTGTCTCGGTCTTGCGAATACAGTCAAACTTGTATATAAAGGCCACTCAAAAGGAACAGGCAAATGTTGCCGTTATAGACAGGTGACCATTGTAAAGAGGTTTATTCATCATAAACAAAGGTAACAAAGTTTATGTTTGAATGGCCTTTATAGGCAGGTGCCCTTTATATAGAGATGGCCTTTAACACAAGTCTGACAATCTCAAACAAGATGTGTTCTGTTGAACACAAATTCCTCTCTCAGAGCCCACATTGAAACTATATGTAGGATCAATTAGCATTTACCTAAATCAGGGCCCTAATTTAAGTCACAAAATTCACACAATACTCAAGCTCAAACTTTAGCTATTATTTTGAACATGAAATAGTTTAACTTCTAGATGTGACCGAATAAGAAGCACTGTCTTTTTTTCAGTCACCAAATTTATTCAAAATTGAGCTTGAGTACCGTGTAAATTTGGCGACTACAGGACCTGGCCCGTGGCACCATACAATGTAACACTAAAGGATTACTTACTATACTGAAGTCTAAAAATTTTACTCAGTACATGGATTTTAGACGCTCTTTTGAAAATGGGGCCTAAGTCTTTTGAACTGGGAATTTTAGCATCATTCAGTTGAAATTTGGAATTCTAAAAAAAACAGAACTGTTTGAAAGTACAATAATCTCTTCAAATTTGTATTCATTTGACTGCAATTGCAAAATTTTGACTGCAAATCTTTTTGCATAGGATTGGGGCCTTATTTCAGTCCCCTATGACGAATTAAGGTGGAAAATCCCTGCAGTTTTTACTTATCCTGAAATCTGATTGGCTGAGCTGCCCATGTGGAGGATATTCTTAAAATTGAGAAAATTCCCAAGTTTTATGGGCGCCCGACCCAGATTTTAACTTATACTCATATACTTACTGTGTACTGACGTAATTACTATCTAAAGATGAAATGCTATCTGAGTGAGTGATGGACCCTTCTGGGCTATGGTAAACAGTCTGAAAAGAAAGAAAAAGATTGTAAACTCATTTACCCCTAAAGACACATTTGGACTTGCCCAAATTATTGATTTAAAGAAGAGTTCAGTGTTTCTCAGGCATTCATATGAGTTAAAATAAAGGATCTCTAACCTGTGATTGTTAGATACCATACTGTATGTGTATTTAAATTAGCGCACTCATATTTTAGCGCTATGAGTTGGTGTCGACTTATTAGCGCACGCTTGATTTCGCGCAAATATGACAGACCATGATGTAACCATAACAGCACACACTGAACTATGCTTGCAATAGAGATTATTTCGCAGCATAAAAACCATTAGTTTCACCATATTTGCTGAATGACAGACTGGAGTAATTTTAGCTCTGCATTTGAATTAGTGCAATGACTTGGGTGTGAAAGGCCGCTGATATTAGAATACCGATCGTAAAATAAGAAGACGCACAGTATCTATATGTATCTAACAAGAGTCAATTTAATTTATTTACAGAGTTTAAAAAAAAGATTTGAACTTTAGCAAACATCTTTTTTAAACATTGTCAATTATCAATGATTTGTATATGATATCAATAGGGAACTTTCTAGTTAGCCTGGATTTCCATTATAATCCTGCTTTTATTATCATCAGTTGCGTGATTCTAGAAAAATGTTCCTCAATGTTATTTCCGGTTTCGGTAATATATAGATAGCCCCGATAGCACAATGGGTAAAAGCACCCTGCAAGTGTTTGGAAGATCCTGGGTTCAGTGTTTGGAAGATCCTGGGTTCAGTGTTTGGAAGATCCTGGGTTCAGTGTTTGGAAGATCCTGGGTTCAGTGTTTGTAAGATCTTGGGTTCAGTGTTTGGAAGATCCTGGGTTCAGTGTTTGGAAGATCCTGGGTTCGATTCACGGTCTGTTTGCACATTTTGCCTCCTGATAAATTTCAGTAATTTGGCATTCAACTAAATAACCCACTGTGGTATATTTTAAGAATCTCTTGGGTTTCTTTATATAAAATAAATTGAATGCACTAAAAAGTAAAAAAAATATTTCCATTTACTTTACATACGTTGCGAAGGTAAATATGAAAACCGGAAGAACATATGAGGAACAAAATCGAGAAGGTGCGAATAAATGCAGGATCATTACGGTAATCTGGGCTAACTCGAAAGTTCCCTATTGATTATGAGGTATGACTGGAAATTCTATGAATAAACAGTTTAGTTGTAAATTGATTGCAAACTGAAAATAAACATAGCCACGACTGTACCGGGAAAAAATAACTTGTGGTTTTATTATTCGCTATTCTCACAGTGTTGAAAAAAATCAGTCAATTTGAGAAACAGTGATTTAGTTATTGATAAAATTATATATACATGCATACACATAATATATACAGTGGCCAGCCTTTGCGGAGCCTAATTTTATTTAAAGTTTCTCTTGATCCTAGGACTCAAAAAATCGGTGATCATTTACAGAGGGACAAAACATGAAAATTACAACTGGTAGAATTGAAAATGCTATAAAGCTGATGAAAGGCTGTACTTTGTGTACCCCAGCAAAGCGATGACAAGAGGCAGAGGCTGACAACACAAAGATGATTATAGTTGACCCATGTTAACCATCAAAGAGTAACCTACAGGTAAATACACCATATACCTATGATACAGGTAAACAGAATTAATCTACTTCCATACCACCAGTGGAGTGAAACTAACGCATCACCAAAAACAGGAAAATTGTTTTATGATTTATGATGTAGGTGAATTAGGTTGTGTACTGATTTTAGGAGAGAGAGAGAGAGAGAGAGAGAGAGAGAGAGAGAGAGAGAGAGAGAGAGAGAGAGAGAGAGAGAGAGAGAGAGAGAGAGAGAGAGAGAGAGAGAGAGAGAGAGAGAGAGAGAGAGTGTTCAGGATGGATACTGGGAGAGAGAGAAAGACAAAGAGATGATTATGATTAAAGGGATAAAGTAAAATGAGAGATAGACAGGGACAGACAGAAGAATGAAATATCAAGTTAAAGAGAGAAAGAGACAGAAACAGAGAGTGAAAGAGGGAGTGATAGTTCAGAAAAGATGAAAGGGAGAGAGGAACAATGAGAGAGAGAGAGAGAGAGACAAAGGGATTAAATTATGATTTGAGGGAGAAAGTGAAATAAAAGTGAGATTTAATAAAAAAAACATTTTATTTGTCAAATTATTCAGCTCCCAATATGATCGAGAAATTATGAAATGATGGATGAAATGACTCATAATGTCGTTCACAGGGATTGGAAAGATAAACAATGTTTTTAATGAGGTGGTTTGATTTTTTTTTAACATAAATGCATTATCGGTATTTTGTGGTTTATAGATTTATTCTTTTTATTTCCCTTTTAGTGATGTGATATGAAACATGGTAGATATCTACAAAATATGACAGTTTTACGTATTATAACCGCTCATGGAACGTCCTTGAAAGTTCACGTACACTTTTAATGAGTGAATTTGCGGATAAAAAAAAAGAAAAAGACAGATAAAATGTACAAATATTTAGAGTAAACATATGTATTGGCTTGACAAATTGTGTCTGACTGGGGCCGTTAGATGACAAATCTACGCTGGTTTTCATCAAGATTTGTCAAGAAACATTTTGTACCTAATTAAAAAAAAAACTGTTTTGGGTAAATAGACGAACAAATGAGAAAAAGCAAAAGCTTGAAAAGGAGACACAAAACTCAAATTGCTACATAAACAACAGAAATAAGAATTGTCATCACAACTATTGAAAATATGCAACAAACACTGGGAGATTGAATTACTGAAAAAAAGTGAATACATTTTTATTTTCTATAGTGTACATGTAAATCCACACCTCATTAAATTCATTGTGTGCATATTACCAAAGTAATTTCTGCAAGTCATCTTGAAAAAAAAAATGCAGGAATAAAGACAGCTTTACAAGTGTCAATTAGCACGAGGTCACCGTGTGGGTGAAATTAGAACACTTAGTAGTGTATTATTGGGGCAACACCCATCTGGTATCTGTTTTATGTTTCGCTGTGTACATGACAATGAGTTTCGCTCACCCGTTACAGCATACATGTAAACATGTAGTCGAACATGTGTCAAGCGGTAAAAACGAAGTCCCACCAGTTTACAACAAGGTGAAATGAAGTTTTGTATTAATTAGTAATCAAGACGATGATGATGATGAAGATGATGATGATGACAAAGTAGAAGACAATTATGTGGTTGTAATAATTATGTTGATAGTCATGACAATGGTTTAGGCAATGAAAATTGTGTCACATCTGGTGACGATCATGATAATAGTGATGATGTTAAGAGTTTACCGATGAAGATAATGTTAAAGTCCTTGCTGATGATAATGGTGACGAATATGCTAACGATGATTCTGACGATAATGATGCTGCTGTTGTAGAAGGTGGATGATGTTTGTAAAGATGGTGAAGATAATGGAGATGCTGAAACTATTCATGATGATGAAAATGACGACAATGATGATGACGATGACAATGATGATGACAATGATGATGATGATGATGATGATGATACAGTTAATGCTTATAGGGCAAAAATATACAGAAAATCTGTAATTTATAGATTTCATGAGATTGGCTCCAACGTAAATATAAACACAATCTTTCCATCACCTGTCTTGTTAATCCGGGTCATGCACATAAAAAAAAATTTAAATATTCCAGTCTGAAATATTCATTACAAACCAGAGTGAGATTATAAAGTAAAACTTTTGATCTATATCGCTATACTCAAATGTTGAATAATAAATTATTTTAAAAGTATTCCTAAGTGCCCTTCTATTCTGAAGAAAAAAAAACTTGATAGAATTTTAGTTACTTAATACACTGACATAGAAAGATTACAAAACGCTTAAATTAAATTGATTTAGATCTGAGCAATCTACAATGAGTTCTTTCAGCAATGAAATTACGATTACAAATTTTAAAGACATCCAAATTTGAAATTTATATGACAAATTTATGTGAAGGTCTTGTGTGGGTGTTGAGCAAGCGATTTAAATAATCACTTATCAAGCCCATGACTGACACTTAAGTGTACATGTAGGTAAGTACGTCAATATCCAGATGTAAATCACACATATACACACACCATATACACACGTGTGTAAACATATGTTAAAACCTGCTTTAGCGCTCACCTGACCTGTGTATAAAGACCACCTGGTCATAAAGACCATTTTTTGGCTGTCCCCAATAAGAGCATTTGTGTACAAATCAACCTCTATATAAAGACCACCTCCCTATAAAGATATATGAGGGTCTTCATATACAATATTCAATGTATTAAGAAACAGGTATAAACATAACATAGACCAAATAAAGATCACACAAAAAGTTCACCTCAAATCAGCATATTTTACAACCCCATCCCCACCCACCCTAGGCCTCTCCAATTAACCAGTCCTAAACCAATTTTCTTAACCATAGCATTTAAAATAGACTAAGTCCAAGACAGGGTCATTGTTTGCAAAGACCAATAAAACAAAAACAAACATTCCCCCCCTTCAAAAACAAAAACACTCTTTTAGACATGGGGCCTGGGCTTGGGTATGGGCCTGGGTATGGGCCTTTTGAATTGGCAATTTTAGCAACATTTTATTTAGATTGAGAAATCTAAAAATACACAAAACTGTTTGAAAATACAAGAACCTCTTCAAATTCATTGTCATATGATTTTTCCATTGGAAAATTTCGATGGTAAATTAGGAAAAATTGCATTTTCTTGCATTGGGAATGGGGCCGGCTACAACAACGTGAAAAATCCCTGATATAAATAGTAAAATTAAATTTTGGAATCGAACAAGGCGTCAATGCCCCTTGGGAACTTACTTATTTTTTTAATCAACAAATCACATGTTAAACTGATCTCTGTACATTTTTGAAAAACACAGAGACCTACATCCAAATATCACACAGAGTTACATGTACAATATACATTCAAACTAGTCTATAAAGGCCACTCAAGGGAACAGGCAAAAGTAGCCGGTATAGACAGGTGGCCTTTTTACAGAGGTTTATTCAGTGAAAAAAAAAGTCGACAAAGGTTATGTTTGAATAGCCGTTATAGGCAGGCACCCTTTATACAGTGGTGGCCTGTTAATGCAAGTATGACTATAGGGATTGAAAATGATTAATGTTGATATCACACCAGCAGTTATGACATTATCTCACCATTACATCACAGGCATAAAATAATCAAAATTCTACATCCATGGCATATAAATTTCAACATCTGCAAGAATCACAGTACTTATTCTATTTTGGATCTGTTTTTTTTTTTATCAGTCGTTACCACAAATTTTTATCATCTTCATTCTGCAAGTGGAGAAAGGAGAAATCGGAGAAATCGTGACTGTTAACCAGCTGTGCATATGCATCTAGCATAGAAACGCAATAATAAGATGTCGTTTTGACACTTTAAAAGCCGGTTTGATGGCAAAACAAGGGTGACGGGATGGTGGAATTGATGTGAAATATACATTGTGAGGCTGAGTGAAATGTACAAGCCCTACTGTTTCATGGAACAAGATCTTGAACCTCTGTTCAAGATAAAGAATTGATATTTCTTGGGTTCTATTTGTAGATAAATATATTATGTTTCACGAGACCTTTCAGTGTTACATACATGCACATATAATAAAAACAGACAGATCTAGAACAATGGGATGGAGCATTCCATTTAGATAACTGAGGGGTTGAAAGATTTTACATGTAGAATTACATGAAATGCATTTGTGTAATTTGTATTTATATATATATTTATAATTTAAATATGTCTGCTAATAAGTTTGAAATAAATTTTCTGGGGTTTAAAATTTCCGGTGCAATTGTTAAAATCATAAAAGATACTTGTATTCAAAAATATTTGTGCAGTAAATTATGTGTAAGAGAGTGAAAGCATGATATTTAGACATACTGAGCAAAAGAGAGAAAGATGGACAGATTGAAGGGATAGAGATTAACAGAGGTAGAAGTGAAGAGAAAAGAAATGAACAGACTGTGTGTGTGTGTGTGTGTGTGAGAGAGAGAGAGAGATAGAGATATATATATATATATATATATATATATATATATATATATAGAGAGAGAGAGAGAGAGAGAGAGAGAGAGAGAGAGAGAGAGACAGACAGAGATAGAAAGAGACAGACAGACAGAGAGACAGACAGGGACAGAGACAGACAGACAGAGACTGACAGACAGACAGACAGTCTGACAGAATACAAATATTTGTCTCATGAGAGAGAAAGAGAGAGAGAGAGAGAGAGAGAGAGAGAGAGAGAGAGAGAGAGAGAGAGAGAGAGAGAGAGAGAGAGAGAGAGAGAGAGAGAGAGAGAGAGAGAGAATGGACTGACAGGTCAATTGATAGATAGGTTGATGGATGGATAAATAGATGGATAAATGGGTGGATGGATTGATAAATGGATAAATCAATAATAGATGGGTCGATAGATTGATGAATGGATAGGTGGAGGGATAAAGGGATATATAGATAGATGGATGAATGAATAATATGGAGGGATTGCTAATTGGAGGAATATAGGGATGCATGGATACCAGGATAGATGGATGAATGAACAGATAGATAGATTGATAAATTGATCGATCAATAGATAAATAGATTGATAAATAGATTGAAAGATAGATAGACAGATGGATGGTTGGATACATGAATGAATGAATGAATGAATGAATGAAATGAGATAGATAGAATCATTAGCAGACAGATATAATCAACTTCACAGAAATCCTGGCTGTAGGTTTCATTGTTATTCAGCTGTAAAATATCATCAGATCTAATTCTCGTAATAAAAAGGAAATGGACGCAAGCTCTGCCATGCAGCCGTGATAATGATTACCAAATCTAGACATACGTAACTGATTCCAGACTGAAATTTTTATCAGGTACATTTAATCGCTTCTCTGATTGATTCAAGAATTTCAAACAACACGCTGCATTCATGGTGTTAGATCAATATTTCTAATCAGTCATTATCTCCGATATCATCCAAGAGCTATGCAATATGATGTGAAATTTCAGACTCGAAAGAAATTTCACCTAATCAAATTTTCTGATTAAGTCCTGATAGCGTTGTAAAGGTGGTTCTTGAGTTCTAACTTCCTGTTGCCAAAGCGACAAAAACTTGAAAACACTGATGTGTGCCAATAGTATACAGCTCGGCTTTCCAGGGAGAATTTCTTTCATCTTTGTATAACATGACAGAGGATTTTCTGGGTTTTTTTAATGGTTCATTTTGAGAATACACAATTGTAATACATTTTTTCCCCCATAACATTTGTTTTGTTGTTGTATCACTTGTTTCTTTATGTTCTTTCTCAATATCACAGGTAAAATTAAGGTGAGATCTAAGCATCTCTCAGATGTAAAAACATTACTACGTGCATTACCACATAACCACAGGATAATGGAATGCATGTTGCGTTATAATATTTTTCAGAATTTAGACAAAAATGAATATTTTCTAGTATTCTAAACCCCAATCCCTGAAAATGAAGTGGATTCTATATACCCCTGTTTTTAAAAGGTTGATGGTGGGGTGGGGTTGAGGTACATGTATGAAAACACACATAAAAGAAAAGAGACATATTTGAAGAAAACTAAGCCCATGAGAGCAAAGCGATTAATCAAGATTTTTTTAAAGTCCTATAACTATATGTAAATATAGACAAATATTGGCCATAATTTGAATTTTGAACATTCAACAATTTTTCAGTTATAAAGTGGCAGCCATTTTTTAGTGGTGGAGGAGAGAATCCAGTTCTGATGTACCAAGAAATAGACCTTCTGCAAGTAAACTGGCAAACTTTCTCACAACAAAGTCAGCTTAGATTCCAGTGGGGCTTGAACCTGCACTGACCAGAAGTGAGAGACTTCATGGTTCAAAGTGGTATGCTTTGACCACTTGACCATGGAATCCCTGGCCGTAATCCAACACAACACAACCCATGTGTCACTGATATAAAGCATCAAGCCAAATTAGAGTTATTTGTCAAAAAAAAAAAAAAAAAAGAAAATATCGAAAACAGAAGAATGGACAAACAGATGAAGCAATATCAAAAAGTCCTCTAATTTTGGGTCCCGAGCACATAAAATTTGAAACTTTCATAAAAGGAAGAAATAAATAAACTCCCCTTATCATTGAGATATGAAATAGTTGTCATTCCGATTTTTAATTCCAAAATTCGCGAGAATTATTACAAAGTATTACATCACCACTTGTCAAATAAAATGTTGACATTCGTTCACATCAAACGAAGTGTAGATATATATTTCATTTTCAAGTCTGTCATTTTTCTATGATCAATGGACCGTGAAATTTTTTAGATAATTCACCTGATAAAATACAAATATATATCAAACTATTGTGACAGGAAGCTCAGACTAAACCGTCATTAACCTAAATATTGGCCGAAAACAGAGCCAGATTTACAGACGAAAAGGAAGTCGAAAATGCAACCAGACATTTTGATAAATGTGCCAAGAACAGCATAGTATAAGGCCATTCCAATTTTTTTCTATGTTAAGTGTCCACACTGAATTCAAAAACTTAACTACCTATTCGAAAAAAAAACCCAAAACAAAACCGCACAACCTGAACAAAAAAAAACACAACCTGAACAAAATCACAAGACTCTTCAGTTATAATGGTGATCATTTAACAGAAATAAATAGCATCAGGTTATGGAGTTAAGTTGAGTAAACGGGTCCTACTAATCAGTGTACACTAATGTACCCGCTACAGTACTTAAAATCTTTTATGGTAGATCTATATTAGCTTTATTTTATCTGAACACTATGTCTGTATCAAACCAACTGCAAAAGGAAAACACTTTCATTCCATGTGTATGTAAGGAACAACATGCATTTCCGATTACCAATTGCTTGTGTTTTTTACAAATATGATGCCCTACACCAAAGGGCACGTGGATGCTTAACATAGAAAAAAATTGGAATGGCCTAATCATGACATTGCAAATATTCACTTCGGAGTTCGGACCCCACGAGTAATTTTTCAATTTTTGATATTCATTTAAACCCAAATTGTTTTTAATTTTGTCCAAAAAAAATTGAACATCTTTGTTGAAAAACAATTCCTGCTGAAACAACAATAATAAAGTAACGGAAATAAGTAAATTACTTACATCATCCTGCTCTGGAATAAATTCTCCCTCGCTATGAATAGATGAGCATGACAGACTGTGATTGTATGAATGTGGAAGTGAACCAGGCGGTGGGCTGGGGGATTCCCTATTACACTGCAAGAAAAAAAAATTCGAAAATGTTATCCTGGTGATAACCCCGATAGCCAATGATATACCATGAGTAAGAGATTTCCCTAGAAACGTACCTAGGTAAAGAGTAATAATTTGAAATAAGAGTAGTATTTAAAATTTATCAACTCTCCACCTCGATATCAAATGATGATTAAAATCATTTAAAATGATTTATACAAAACTAAAAATTTAAATGGTCAAACTTTATTCTGATGGTGTAACTATAGCAACAATTAACAAACCGTACCTGTGACCCGTAGGCGCTGTCCACAATGGAAGGGACACTACTGTTGCTTCTCGTACTCGCATGAGACTTGTGTAAGTTGACCGGATGAGTCATGAAGAGTCGGAGACTTGTGATTTTGTCATTCTGATCTACGAGACCGATGGCCTTTTCCAGGTCAACTTGACATGAGATTGGAATTCGTAACTGAAATTATAATAAAAAAAAAAAGTATGTTACAATTATCAAACAAGAAATCACTATAAAAGGTGGTATGGCTGAATTGCAATACATCTGCAAATAGAAATTCAAGGTCAAAAGTAAAGGTCAAGGACAAATTTGAAGGTCATAGCCTACCACATGTAGTATCATCATGTTCTATCATCGCCTGAAGTTACACCGTGATACTCTTTCCCACAACAGTATCATAATAAAGAAAATAGTTTACCCAGACAGATGAAACAGACATCGTTAATTCACAGACCAATATTTGTTTCGCAATGCACCCAACAAATGGTAACAAATGAGGGCTCTTACCCATCATCCTAGAACCCTACCCTATCTACGAAACCCCTAATGCTGGGGGGAGGCGGTGGTCATAAACCCCTAACTCTGGGGGTCATCATATAATTGACAGCTTTGTAACAGACCATTTGCTAATTCGTTATCCGTATTTTCCCAGCTTTTATTATATATCCTGGGCCAGAGGTCACCAAATCTACTCAATACTTAAGTCTCATTTTATCATTTTGATCATATCGTCGCCACCTGTGAATCTTTTGAACGTGACAAACTAGTAAACACATTATATTTCATTCACATTTAACGAGCTGGATCAAATTGATGAATTTCTCGCCAATTTCCTCACACAATTTTTTTTTAAATTTATTTTCTGAAATTTTCTTCAAATGAGCAGTAATTTTCATCAAATCTGATATTTATATGTCAAGAAGAAAAAGAGAGTCTAATACAGCAAGGAAACAGAGTCAAACCTGTCTATAGAGGTCACTCAAGAGAACAGGAACAGTAGCCGTTATAGACAGGTGGCCTTTATAAAGAGGTTTATACATAAAAAAGTTAGCAAAGGTTATCTTTCAATGGCCTTTATGAGCAGGTGCCCTTTATACAGAGGTAGCCTTTAATGCAAGTTTGACTGCAAATTATGACACTAATGACTAAAATTTTAGGTCCAGTAGAAAGTCAATTTTATCCTCAACGAAAACAGACTTGACAAACTTCCTGTCTTATACAAAGTAATACTTCAACACAGCTAGGGGTACAAAAGAAAAAAAAAAATCAATAAATAAAAAAAAATCTTGAAACCGAAATAGAGTATCGATAAATAAACAAATAAACAAGATTGTTTATTTCTCATCAATTTCTGCAAATTAAAATTGTGAGAAAATTCAAGTGTCAAGAATTTCTGGCCTTTTAAAACTTATGTTATGTAAACCCATTGAAATTCTATATATAAATCACCGCCAAGCTTTCAAATCAAAATGATACAATAGGTATAAACACTCAATGAGGCGTGACAAGTAAATAGAACCTCATTGAAGTTTTATATCCCATAGACAAAATTTAAATCTATTTTCATTAAACTGTAAGTGAAACTTGAATAATTTTACAATATGCAAAAAAAAAAAAAGAAATATACGGACCGAAGAAGAAAAAGATTATGAGAAACTAGCTGATGCCTTTATGAAAGCAAGCGAAAGGTCTGAGCAGTTTTGCATAAATAATTTCCAGTATGCATATAGATACATCAAACACAGTTTCGTTCATAGGTAAGCAAAATTAAGAATGACTTCAAAAGTCTTTTCACACAGACTCGTGGTTGATGGAAACACATAGATACACAAAGGCAAAAACAGTAAATGACATATGATTCTCGAGATCAAAATAGGAAGTCAAAATTTGCTGGAGTGTGACAGTCTTTCTGAATTTAATGTGTACATTTTGCAAGTGCCACTTTTAACACCACTTTTGTGTCCACTTGGGGCCACGGTGACCTAAACGGCTAGGTAATAACATACTTTCCCCATGGAATTATTGAAAATGCATAATTTGATTTAAATTCTTACTCGAGAAAACTCTATAAAAAAAAAAGTTTTTCGGTAACGGTGAACGGGGTTGAATGGACTATCCAGGTATCAAGTCAATACCTGATGCATTCAAAATTTATGCAAATTGACTCGAACAAATATTTACGGTCTCCTGGCTTTAGATAGAAGGACCCATAATGAGGTAAAAATTTCATTTTACCTGTGTTATTTGGCAAGTTGAATATAACCATATCAATGTTTAAAAAAAAAAAAATGAATAATTAAAAAAGAAAAAAACCAAAATCCTGTTTTTTTCTGCATGGGGTTTATATATACGGAACTCAAGACGTCTACTTCACCCCTGTGCATTTTAATTGGAGACACAATTCTTACAACTACACAAATGAATTGTTGTACATTTTTTTCAGTTAAAAAAAACATCTCGTCATAAAAAAAAAAAAAAAAAAAAGAAAATTGAATTTTTGAAAATATTGTGAACGATCTCGTTTTAGATAAATCAGTGTTGCATAGTGATGGTAAGCTTACCTCTCCGTTAGCTTGAGTAAAGTAGATTTGTAACGTCGTTCCATTGTACATGTCCTGCAGCTTTGATTTGAGTTGCTCGTATGCCACAGGTCTCGGCATGTGAATACTCCTGGAATTATCAACAGAAAACCATATACATTGTAAAGTGGAACCACTGTTGTAAAAGACCACCTGTCTTCTCAGACCGAATTCCGAGAACGACTTGGTTAAATAATTCTTTAAATACAACCTGTTTTGAGACACCACATATCTATTGAGAAACCACATTTCAGTGGCAGAGAGGACAGTCTCTTAAGACAATTTCCACATTACATTTGGGGATGTCAGCATTTACAAAATACTACATACATGTATATATTTACAGCGGAGCTTTGCTATTAAGATCGCCTACCTAACTGACTGACTCAAAGTGGTCTGATCAGCATGGTGGTTTCTTAACGGCATGTACTTATAAATTATTTATTTAGAAATTTTCAAGAGACTGACTATTTATGGTCTTAAACATGAACTAGGGCTGTCATTGATGAGAAATTCTATATCGATATATCGACAAGTAAAAAGTATCGATATATATCAATAAATCGAATAATCTGGTACTTCTATGAATGCATTCAAAATAAATAGATTCATTGTAATATTTAGTTGTTTATTGTATATTTGACCATCTGAAGATGAAAAAAAGCGATCATTACAAGGAAAACATAATTTATTTAAACAAATTGAACTTAGAAAAAAATATAACATAGTTCAATAACATGAAGAAAAACAAATGGAAAATTTTGGAAATTGTAAAAGAAAATACATCCTGTCAAATGCATAATGAAATGTATCGATACTTAAAAAGTGTATTGATTATCGTATCGAAACAATTTGTGTATCGATATATCAATATCGAGTCTATAAATGACATCCCTAGTAAGAACTTACTGGAAAATTGGTGTCAGTAATTTACAGAGCACCCTGTAGACATCTGTCATTTCAAGTACATGTACATGTATTTTTTAAAATATATTCTGTGAAGGGTTTGGTGTTAGTGTTTTACGAATACTCCATATGTGTGTCTGGTAAGTTATCAGTATTTTCCCAAATACAATGTTACTGTGTGTCTAATGGTTTCAATATTTTTAACAAAATACTCTTCATTGGTCTGGCATTGCCAGTGTTTTTAATAAAATACCCTGAAACTGTTTAAAAACAAATGCCTAAAATACTCTCTAATATATCAAGTGATATGAATACATGAGAAAATACTCTGAAAGTGTCTGGGTGTGTCCAGTTCTTATTGAATTCTTTATATTCAGTATTTCTGACAGAGACGATACTTTACAAAATACTCTGTATGTGCCTTTTGGTTTCAGTCTTTACAAAAAATATGTTGTGTTTTTAGGGCTGTAAAGGGAGGTTTAAGGGACGCAAGCACCCGCTACTTACCGTTTTTCACCATTAAACTCGCATTTGATCTTTAGCGTCTTTTGATCTCGATTCTGAAGAAAAAGAACGAGAAAATTGCTTAGTGACAAGATGATATATAGCAATCTGCACTCGCTAAATTTTTTAACAATAGACCCAACAAACTATATTTACATGTCTCATTCTTAGACAAGATCCAAGACACCTTCATATATTTTGGGGAGTACAATCGTTACAGTATTTGTAATTCACTGAAATTTCAAAATTTTTAAATACTTACATGTAAATTTAAATAAGCATTGTGTTGAGCACTTTTGTTTCCCTGCTTCAATCCTTTTTCTAAACAGGATTGAATTGTTCCCATAACTGCCTCCAAGGATGGATTTTCCCCATCTGAAATACATTATAAAAAGAGTTATGTCATTGTTACGATAAAAGTACAAGACGTCCATAAAAGTACAAGAAGTCTCGTAAAAAGCTTTATCATAGCTTTTCATACAATGAAACATGCACAAGATTATATGCTTGAAACACGAGCTGAAATATTGAATTCTGATTCATTTCTCTTTTATTTTCTTTTAGACATTTAATTATTTTGGTCCACAAAATTAACACCCAAGAACAGATGACGCATTTGTTTATAAGTTCACACTCTGTTTATGTTGACTTTTTTGCAAACGATCCATAGATTATTAAAGGAACCTGTCTACATATAAGTGAGAGACCACCAATCTGTCCTATGTGACTGCATTCTGGAAATCTCATGGTTAAATAATCTTTTAGATCAAACCTCTTTTGAGAGACCACTTGTCTTGAGAGCCACCTGTCTTAAGAGACCACATGGTGGAGTGGTCTCTTAAGACAGGATCCACTGTATCAAGAAAATCAGACATTAACTCTACTCCACATAAGCTAAGGCAGGTGCCCCCTCCTTCTGTACCTACCCAATATCACTTAATACAGTGAAATCTGTCTTGAGATACCACTCTCATCAAAGACCATCCGTCTTCTGAGACCAGATTCTAAGAACCACTCGGACACAAAATTCTTTATAAACAACCTCTCTTTAGGGACCACCTGTCTTGAGAGACCATATTTGGGTTTCAGATGTGGTGGTCTAACAAGACAGGTTCCACTGTACAATTAGTAAGTATTTAATCTTTCCTTAATCTTCTTAACCACCAAGTAGTCATTTTGAAACTTCACACAGAATCACTTATTTTTTTCTCCATCCATGAATCACAAGATGCCCTTCTCTTGGTTACAAATTAATTCATATAAGCACAGATCACACGTCAAGCATATAACTGACACAGACTATAACGATAAAAGGGGGCACCTGTTGCAATCCATCAACCCTCGGTTTATCCCAAGCTTTTATATTTCTTTGCCTCTGCACACGGGAAAACTAACATCAAACTTATTTCTGTTTGAAATTGACATCAAAGTGGCCAAAAGTTTCTTGAAAGAGACCATAGGATTGATAGTCCAGTGTACTTTTAATGTACAAAGACATACTCTAAAAAACGCACACAATCATTATTTACGCACACACACACACACATATATATATATATATATATATATATATATATATATATATATATATATGTATAGTGGAACCTGGCTTGAGAGACCACTGCCATGAAAAAAACACCCGTCTTGCAAAACCACACTCTGAAAACCATGTGGTCAAATATTCCAAAAAATAAAACCACTTTTGAGAGACCACCTGTTCTGAGAGACCACATTTCAGATTGGTTGGTCTGTCAAGGCAGGTTCCGCTCTATAGTGTGTGTGTGCACATGTGTGCATGTGTGTGCACGTGTTCCACTGCACCCTAAGGCATAAAATGTCCTTCATTATCCATACTTAACATGTTTATTTCAATTTACAAATGTACAAACATCTATTAACTTTACTACCTGTATAATATACTTTAGTTACATGTAGTTATCATTCATCTATAACTATGGCAAGACTTTATGTAGATTTACACATGTAGCTGTATTCTAAGGATCTATTAGATCTATAATAATAATAATACAGAGAGCATCCAGGTCTGAAAATACAATGTAATGTTGACTAATTCAGTAGGATTGTGCTGACCTCTGGTGCTCTTTGACCTAAATACTGTACATAGCTGTTGGACACAAGACTACAATGTAGAAAGTGGGTCATGTTTTTATATCAGAATCAATGGATTACTCATTCATTTACATGTATATATATATACAAATGTACAATAATTCCTAGCAGCTGGGCAGGGGCATAATATTGTGGTCAATGTCTCAAATACTGAATGACACTGAAAAGTAAGGTACAATGTACTGGTCATAAAAAAAAAGACAACTCCCTTTCCTTGACCACAGAACATGTAACGCCCCGTAAAATAGATATAACAGACGGTACAAAGCATCAGTATCTTAACTCATCAACCCCTGGAAAAAAGTGGCTAAATCACTGATTTTCAGCACAGTCCATTATTTTCAGGGGTAGATAGGTCAAATCACTGCAGTATAGATGTACATGTAAATTTTAGCTCCTGGTTATATTTTTTTCTCATTTACGACAGAAAACATGTTCACTCCATCTTAGATTCGACTGAAATGACCATGTTTGTCCATCGGCATCTTTCAGTGATTTAGCATTAAAATTTCACTTTCACTTTACATGTAAATTCGTCCTCTCACATAAGGGTGAAAATCAAAAGAAGCGAACATTTCCAGGGAAACACAAGTTTTCTTTAACCACTTCACACCATCAAAAACAACTATATCACTTACATCATATACAAAATTTCTTGCCAAAACAAAAAACATAAATCCATCAACAACAACAAAATTCTGCGAACCAAAAATATCACATGATGCAGACACCATATACCAGTATGTAAGGGTTATTTTGGATACTATAAATAAACTTGCAGAAAACCATAACAAAAATAGTCATCTGCCACAAAAACCGCAAAAATTCCCAGACATTTTTGAAACTAGAATTACGATTCAGCTTGGAGAGATGTCACCCTTGTCAATGACCAATGTACGTCGCTTTAGATCACAAGCGAGCACCTGCGGGTATTGTCAGATTTTAAGAGGACATGATACAGACAATGCATTTCAAATATGATATCAGATGTTCATCTCCTGGGAAAAAAATTACAGGACTCCATGCCACCAACGAGCACAAAAGAAAATATTTTGGAAATTTGTGGATTTCATGTGAATGATTCTAATTTTCCTGTTCATAATGATGGTACAATGTATAATATGCAGATGTTAATAACACATGGACTTATTTTGTTTCAGACATTCTTTTACATCCTTTAATTGACAAACATTATGGCCCCCATCTGAGAAATTGATAATTTTGTGAAGGTTTTTTAAGTCCCATAACTCCTGCAAATATTGCCAAATGTTGACCCTAACTGAATCGTCATCAATCTTATTCATACGGTATTAAGCATCAAACCAAAAGTGGTTAACGTTTAAGGAATTAAAAGGGGCATCAGCTATGTTTACCAAAAACAATGATGTCGATTTCACTACTTTTACTACATGTACTTGATGTACAATAACAAATAAGAGCTATACACAGGCATAAAAAATCTTATATTCCTATATATTTTGTAAAAGTAAGGTCAGGCCCAGTGTGGTACTCATATAAAAAACGGTAAAGCTGAGTTTATCAAATGCAAGTGAAAAAGTGCCAAACCTGGGTTTCTCAAGCAATTTTCACAAAATGTATAGACATTTTTAGAATTTTTATGCCTGTGTTTCTCTCTTTTTTTGTTATTGTATATCAATCTAAGTGCTGGTAGTAAAAAAGGGAGAAAAATGTTTGAAAAAAAAAGCTAATGCCCCTTTAAGGTTCAATTTATTTGATAGAGATAAAAAACATTTTTACACCACACTTCATTTTTTGTGTGTGTGTTGGGGGGAATAATGGGGATAACGGGGTGGACAAACAAGAGGCAAGATGGGTTAATCACTAAAGATCCTGTCAGTGTCTAAAAAATGGGGTCTGCAAGGGGATTCTTACATCTCTTCATAAAAAAGATGCATTTACATTTTGTAAGTAAAGTAATCATCTTTGGTCCTTACTCTACTCAATTTTAAAACTAAAGATGCATTTGGACTGGTCTAAGTCATTAATTTACAGATGAGTCCATTGTATTTCAGGGATTGATGAGTTAAATATTCAATTGTCTTAATGCTTATGGTCCTAGAATTTTGTATATATTTTGCATGAACAATACTGTACATTGTACATGGACAGTAAAATCTGTATATAGGGGTCACCCAAGGGACCAGAAAATATTGGCCTTTACATGACCTTTATACACAGTATGCTGTCATGATACTTTTGAAAACTGATCTTTATAGACAGGCAATCCTTATATAGAGGTGGCCGCTATAGCAGGTTGTATATCTATAGGCAATACATTTAAGTTTAACTCCTTTACCCTTAAAGGCACATTTGGACTGGCTTAAAGCATTGATGTAAAGAAGAGTCCATAATTTGCCAGGGGGTGGGTGGGGGTAGATGAGTTAATACGTGTACATGTACATTAAATAGGAAGAGTTTCTACATTGCGAGATCAAGAAACTGGCTCAGCAGAGGTTGAAAATATCAAAAGCTTACGAATACTTGCATAAATTATTTCAAACCGGATCATGATATACATGTAACATATATGTAGGTCAGCTATGTTAGTCACATGACCTACAAAAAGAAACTTGAAAACCTACATGTATTGCGTAACAACTTCTGGGAAAACTTCAATTGTTGACTCAAGAATGTGTCTCCTTAGTACAATTAGGTTAATTATTAATGTAAGCCAACTTCTTACTTACGTGTAAGTGGAAATATTAAACTCGATCCAGGACATGGATAAAGAAAAAGAAAAAAACAAAAAACAAACAAAAGATTCTCAAGGGGATTCTTAAAAATAAACTAAATATAACCAAGTGTACATTTGTACATGAAAGACATTAAGAACCATGACGAATACACAAATTTTGACTCATTACGAATTTCACGTTTCACACAGATTCCCAAATGAAAATTTGAATGCAGTTTTGCATTTTAAGTAAAAACATATCTCAAAGGCCATCGCACCCAGGAGTATCCAGTGCAGAATCAAACGCTTTTCCGCTTTGAAACCTGACATAACCAAAAAGTGAGTAGAATCATCTGTATAAGAATAAAAAAGTTACCCCCCCCCCCCCCAAGTAAATATGTGAATTGTAACAGAAGATTAGAAATAATGGACTTACCCATTTTTAAGGCAGGTATAAAACCACTAACTACATACACAAGAGACTGTCATGGAGGATAATCTTGGTTGTCTTGACCCTTAAGAATCTTCATTTTTTAGCCTCTGAAAATAGAAAAAAAAGTTTGAACATATTTATTAATTACCAGTACATGTACATGTATACACAGTGAAGCCTGTCTGCATGAGACACCACCCCATCTGCCACTGAAATGTGGTCTCTCAAACAGTTTTATTTACGGAGATATTTAGCCGAACGGTTTTCAGAATGTGGTCTCTCAAGACAGGTGGTCTCTCAAGGCAGGTGGTCTTTCATGACAGTGGTCTCTCAAGACAGGTGGTCTCTCTCAGTACAGTGGTCTCTCAAGACAAATTCTACCATATCTATAGTCTAGACAAGGACCTATAGGTTGGACCATGATAAAAGTGGTATACATAAGGAATCTGTTGAAAACCAAAACAGAATTATCCATTTTCCAAATGTTGGGTGTACAGGTAAAACATTCGGTCTTGCTGCTTATTACAGTATAAATCCAATATCCGTATCGAAAACTACCCTGCCCCCCCTATTATTATCTAATTTACACTCTCCGTGTTTGTAAACAATTTTACATGTGCCAATTCATCTCTGTGGAACTATAGTTTACACTTACAGATGAACAATTGTATATTTTTTTAGCTCTGTTTATGTAGACCCATTTTATTTTGTTATCAACTGCCTGCATTCCAAAATAATACACAGTAAAACCTGTTTTACCGAACATCTGTTTATAAAGACCATCTGGTCAAAAAGACCCCCAATAGTACATTTTGTGTACAAATTAACCTCTGTATAAAGACCACCATCCCGCTATACACTGGAGTCTTACTATTAAGATCACCTGACTCAAAAAGGTCTGATTAGTGAGGTGTTACAGTGGAACCTTGCAATTAAGACCACCTAAATGACTGACTCTCAAAGTGGTGGAACCTGATTAAGACCACCTAAATGTGAGGATTGTTACAGTGGAGGTGTTTTACTGGAACCTTGCAATTAAGACCACCTAAATGACTGACTCAAAGTGGTCTGAAAGGTCTGATTAGTGGTGAAAGGTCTGCTATTTAAATGACTGACTCAAAGTGGGTGTTGAAAGGTCTGATTAGTGGACAGTGGAACCTTGCAATTAAGACCACCTAAATGACTGACTCAAATTGGTGGTCTGATTAGTGAGGTGTTACAGTGGAAACAATTAAAACCACCTAAATTGCTATTATTGGTGACCACCTTGCTAAAAACCTAAATGACCGACTCAAAGTAGTCTGATTGGTGAAAGGTCTGAACCCTTGCAATTAAAACCACCTAGTGAGGTAGTGAGGTGTTACAGTGGAACCTTGCAATTAAGACCACCTAAATGACTGACTCAAAGTGGTCTGATTGGTGAAAGGTCTGATTAGTGAGGTGTTACAGTGGAACCTTGCTATTAAGACCACCTAAATGACTGACTCAAAGTGGTCTGATTGGTGAAAGGTCTGATTAGTGAGGTGTTACAGTGGAACCTTGCAATTAAAACCACCTAAATGACTGACTCATAGTGGTCTGATTGGTGAAAGGTCTGATTAGTGAGGTGTTACAGTGGAACCTTGCAAATTAAGACCACCTAAATGACTGACTCTCAGTGGTAGATTGGTGAAAGGTCTGATTGGTGGAAAGGTAAATGACTGACTGAGTGGTGATTGGTGAAAGGTCTGATTAGTGAGGTGTTACAGTGGAACCTTGCAATTAAAACCACCTAAATGACTGACTCATAGTGGTCTGATTGGTGAAAGGTCTGATTAGTGAGGTGTTACAGTGGAACCTTGCTATTAAGACCACCTAAATGACTGACTCAAAGTGGTCTGATTGGTGAGATGATCTCTTACATGTAAAAGAGGGTTAGGGCATGATCATATCAAGAAATTTTCAAGAGACTCATAAATAGGTATAGTCTCAACAAGGTTTCACTGTACCTACAACGTATTACTAATTTATGCACGTTTACTTGCGGCTGCCACATGTACATGGTTAGACTTCCAACACCTCAAATTGAATATTAGAAACCAAAAAGAATATAAAAATTTCAGATACCAAAGTATAAATCAATAGAATGTCCAGGACATAGATACAAATCCGGTAAAAATGGACAAACACGGACCTCTGGAAACCAAGAGGTGGGATCAGGTGCCATGGAGGAGTAAGCATCCCCTGTTGAACGGTCACACCCGCCGTGAGTCCACAGTCAAGTCCAATGAAACAAGTGAGGAGTGTATCCTCGTCACAATTGGTACAGATGTCTCAACAACTGCCAACGAAAAGGCAACTCAACATTTCACTTAGTGAAACAGAGTAGTCGCAAACAAGACTATTATACCGACCGTAAAATTTGCGGAACGTTGACATTAAACGCAGTTTTCGATATCCCTGTGTCAATAATTTGTCAGTGAGTAGTTTACCTCTGTATATGAAATCTTCATATGTTGTGCATACCCTGGCATATCGGATCATTTGTGAAATATAAACTCCATATGTGGGTGATTGAGGGATATTACTACTTAAATGTGGAAAATTTACGATGGGAAAGCCGAAATCGTCGCATTTATCGTATAGCTTAGTTGCTAATTTCCTGTCTGTGTTTATATTAAGTAAAATGTCTAAGAAAGGATTTCTCTCAGTCATACAAATGTTCATGTAGCTATTAAGTAGGCAAAAAAAAATTTGAAATCTGATTATTTTATTTTTCAGTTTGATATATTAATTGGATAAAATTTCAGATATTTCATAAGAAAAATAAATAATTGAAATGGCAACAATGCCTTAAAAAAGAATTTAGGGTCTGGGCCTGTTAAATCAGGTAACGTCAAACAGATTTTTGTTCATCATTTTTGACCTAATTCGTCGGTGTAAATGTAATTAGAACAATGATAAGATTCATTTCTGAAGTATAGCATCAATATCGCACACTTCATGTATAGATCTACTAATTTCTCGCTGCAGCATGATCTCGACAATGATGTGAATAATTTATGTTCCCTAGCTCTGGAGTCCATCTAGATAACAATTACTAAAGTTACAAAATTCAAAGTTTTCAAGAACATAACGCAAGCAACATGACTGAATACAAAATAATAAAAACGGAGTCTGCGGGATTCTGGAATTCCCAGAAACTGGAGTTTGCAACACCTGCCAAGATTAAAATTGCCATTATTATCTGTCTCGCATAAAATTCCAACATGCAAATGTCTGCTTTAAAACTTGCTAAGATGCAAGTATCTGCAGTTTTCCTCAGAGTTAAAATGGTGTTGAATTACAAATTGGAAAGTAAGAGGGGATTTTGTTCTGGGAATTTGTCAATATTTATCTAGATTCCATTTAGAAAACAATAATTTTCGAGTTTACACACTGCCTCTGGCAGTCTGGAAATTGTGAATTTAAAATGGGACCTGATTTGGTATCAAGAAACAAGTTAGATCTAATCATTTCAAATTGTAAAATTATCATAATATGATAAAATTATGAAAGTGTGGTCCTAGGACCATGTATAAAACTAACATATAGGATCTTTAATAAAATGGCCCCTGACACCTACCCCAGGTCATACATTTGTACTCTTCTGATTTTTTTTAATTTTGAAACTGAATGGTGTTTTATGCCACACTCAACAATTTTAATTGTCGGTCCTAAGGTGATCACCATTTTTCAATGTTGAAGGAGAGAACACAGTTACAATGTACCCTGGAAGACATCACCAGCATTCCGAAAGTAAACTGGTAAACATTCTCATAAAATTCAGCTAAGGTTCCAAGGGGGCTCGAACCTCCGCTGACCAGTGACCACAAATACAATACATGTAATTTCCAGAGTCTCTTTAAACATAACTAATGGCTGTTTCCTCACATTCACTCATTAATCCCTAAAAAAACAATGGACTCTTCTGTAAATCAATGACTTTGACAAGTCCAAATGTGTCTTTAGGGGTAAATGAGTTATTAATCAAGCCCTTGGTATAAGTACTGAAAACCAAGACACTTGTATGAATTATAATAAAGAATACAAATCACATTGAATGGGGGGGGGGCAATTCAAAATTTGTTACAGCTCGTTTGATTTGATAAAGTAAGTGAACATCATCAAAACAAAACTTGATAGTTTTGAAATAAAACAAAATAAAGATGTGTTCCTTATCCAAAATCATACCCACTTTCAAGTATTCATTTTCATTTTAAAACTAGAAAGAATTCAAATTAGCAATAGAAAAAAAAAGCAATTCAAATGAATATGTTCCACAATTAATTTCTTCTTCTTAAAAAGTTTCATCACTACATGTACTTTTACACATCTACAAATTAGATCTACCCCTTGAAGACAATGGACTTTTTGTGGCTATGAGCTTGGCACTTACGGCCATTGAGCAGCGAGGGTTCTTTAACGTGCCTACACCTACTGTGACACGGGGCCTTGGTTTTTACCGTTTCAATCTGAAGGACAGGAAACCAACCTGCTGCCGGCTGGACTCGAACTCTCGACCTCACGATCAAGAGTCAAGCGTGCTACCGACTAAGCTAGGTCGGCTCTAAATGATATAGCACTGTTATTATAATCATTTAGATGTACAAACGTAATAATTACAGTCATTAATTGATCAGTAATCCTTTAAGATGTAAAACAATTATCTGACTGAGATGCCTCACCTGTTGGTACAAATGAGATTAGTCTGTGACAGGTGGCAATTAAGGTGGGATGTATGGCCTGATTAATTAGCATAGATAAACTTATAATTAATTACAGAGATTAATAAACATATGTTTACAATCAAATTGACAGTTGATACTAAATTATGATATATTACTGAAAATACAGAAACTTGTGTAATTGAAAATAAATGTCATAAATGTCTGATTCTGAAATTGAACATAAAATCGAAAACGTCCAAATTTAATATAAATCTTAACTCGGTCAGACTTAATTTCTAGCAGGCAATAAGGGGAAATCTTGTTGAATTTTTTATGGATTTCCATATCAAAACGTACATTTTCTTAAGAAAATTTTTTTGGATTTTTTTAACAGATGCCAGAGTTTTATCGGCAATGTCACACAGCTGGACAACAGTTCATCAGATTGGTCCAGGGGGTGGGGGTGGGGTGGGGGTGGTTTAAACTGTAATCCTGTTGTGATGGCACTGATTAAACCATAACGTATTGAAGTTGCAAGCAGTCCAAAATAATAAATATACACTTTTTTGCACTGTACATGTATATATACAGGGTATTGGGTAATGAAATTCACTGAGTCAGCGTCATTTTACGAACCTAGACATAGACAATTCCTGGACATACATAGTACATATAAAACGTACTCGATATTACGAATCTGAATTTCTGTTTAAACATCGGAACATTCTCAGTGTTTAAACGCCTTTTAAACATCCATTGTACAGTAATTGGAGAGGTGTTTCTTGTACAAATATTGACACCCGTTAAGGAACATAAGAATGGCAGTACATACTCGAGTACGAGTAAATGTTATTATTGCGTTACTATAAATCTTCCAACTTCACTTATGACTGAAAATGTTATCAATCTGTCTTGCAAAGTATATGTAAAATGTAATCTCAATGAGCCTAGTAAATAATCTAAAGTATTCTCGATGTACCTAATAAAGGATTGAGAATATTTTCAAAGTGACCAGTACATGTATAAATAATTGAAAGTAATTGCAATGTGGCTAGTAAATCAATGAGACTATGCTCACATGGCTAGAACAAATCACTGAGAATATTTCCAATGTGGCAAGAATAAATCACTGAGAATATTTCCAATATGGCTACTAAAAAATTGAGAATATTCTCAATGTTGCTAGTAAATAATTGATAATATTATCAATGTGGCTAGTTAAATTTTGAAAATATTCTCAATGTAGCTAGTAAAATACAGCCGGGACATGGTGAGTTTGAACATGCAGGTACCTTGTAATTTCCGTATTTGTGCTTTATGTGTGATTTATGCAGATAATATCATTTCTGATCCAAGGTCCATAGTAAGTGATAATGTTGTAATAATATTTGTGATTATATATATATATATATATATATATATATATATATATATATATATATATTCTCAGACTTAAGTTGATTTCTAAAAATGAAAATTGTATCAACTTTTTATACTTGTAGGTATAACCGAGATAAACAAATGTAAATTGTAAGAAAAATTAAACGGTAACAAGGGTCTATACTGGGTCTAAAACGTGATGGACCAACACAGACATCTCTCATTACATGTATGTATACTTGTATATATATTGTAAACAATCTTTATGAAAACTTTGTGATTGTTTTAAAAAAAAAAAATAAATAAAAAAAAAAAAATAAAAAAAAAAACCTTCATCCAAACAAAGACATGACGTCTTTTAATACCACATATGTTCCCATATTTTGACACTGTGGTTGGAATTTCCATTTCTTTTGGGTCATCTAAAAACACGACAACAATAGCCCATCCATTGAAAACGTCATACACGACATGAATCTATTACTTCTTAGTGACACGACAATTAGACCACAAATACTCATAATTGTATAAACACATTCATCAATTCTCAAATAACGCTGTACACTGCATATAACACAGAAAAGAAATCTGAGAATTTACAAAAATGGAAAGAGAGAGAACTTGAGATATCTAAAATATATTATTTCCAAATTTGGCAATACATGTTCATGTATGATTGTGCATATCTATATATATATATGCAAAATATTAAAATTAATTGGAAAAAATCACAATTTTCTTAAAATACCGATATAAATTATTTTTTAAAAAAATCAAATGATTTGAAATTAGAATCTTACATGTGCATCAGTTTGAGTTATTTTAGATTACATGTATGTAGTCCTAAAGCATGAAGTGTGATTTTTTTTGTTTACACAATTATCAACATAACCATCTTTAACATCATCCCATTCAAATTCTAATTAGGCATATTAACCCCGAAAACATTACAATTGTTAAAACATTTGTCTATAATGTTTTATAAATCACTAATCAGGAGCATTAAAAAAAAAAAAAATAATAGCTGGCATATAGCAAAATATGTGAACAAAAATATTTATTGGTGCTTAGCAAACTTTGAGTAGTATAAAATGAGTTACATGTAGTCTAGATTATTTTAAATTATATATTCTATATGAATGTATGCACAAGTATTGTATAAATGATCTTAAGCTGTCAACAGCATGTTTTATACATGTATGTGTGTGTGTGTATGTATGTGTGTGTGTGTGTATGTGTGTGTGTATGTGTGTGTGTATGTACATGTGTGTATGTGTATGTGTGTGTATGTATGTATGTGTGTGTCTGTGTGTGTCTGTGTATGTGTGTGTATGTGTATAATGACACAGATCTACTCCTGGATGTCAGTTGTAAAATAATCAAGTGTGTGGTTACGTGTTGATGTTTGTTTATAGTCAAAACACTTTGTCAACTGTCATATATGTATATTAATTATTATATATATACCCAATTATCTAGATCAACGGAAACTAACTTTATAGAACAATATATTATACAGCTCCTTCTTTATACATGTAGAACTGGTGCACATGTTTGGCAGTTCACATTTTATAACACATACATGTACATGTGTATCACCTTTACACAAGCAATTTTTTTTCTTTACAGTTTTTTCGGGAATCCCTAAATCTGATTGGATAAAAAATGTCACAAGATTAACTGCAGTTTATTAAGTATCTGGAACATAATACAAATGTACACTGCACTATTGTGTTACGTACAGTCAGCACGCACTATTACTTTTCGAGGGTTTATAGAATGGTGGGAGACCTGAACCCCCTACGTATGTATGACCATGGATATCCTCGGATATTTATGACTGACAATGGATATTCTTTAAAAAAAAAATATTATTAATTATTGAAAAAATAAACCCAAACCCTCACTTAAGGGATTACCTCACTAATCAGACAACTTTAGTTCACTCGGTTTGGTGGTCTTAAGTACATGTAGCAAGGTTCCACTAAATATTAACTCATCCACCCCTGTGGTCACATTTAGACTCACCAAAATCTATAGACAGTATGGTATCCAGTCAAAATTCAGTAGTGAACACGTTAATGTTGCTGAAAAAATATTGTAAAATTTAGATTCTAAGTCATATACTCATCAACTCTGATAGCAGACTTTACCATTCTTTGAAATGGCTGAGCCCAAATGTGGCTACACGGGTCATTGCGTTAAAAGAACACAAATACAATATCGGAGATTGGGTAACTCGGCATCATCTAGTGACCAGGTATGGTTTGATACACGGTCAGTAATTTTTTATACCAGGATAAGCTACCCTTTGACTGGTAAGAAAGCATAACTGAGTGTGTACCTTCTTATATAATATAGAGTAAAACCTGCTTTAATGGCCACCTGTGTATAAAGACCACCTGTTAATAAAGATTTTCTTTTTTTTTTTTGCTGTCCCCTTTAGTACCATTTGTGTACAAATCAACCTCTATATAAAGGCCACCTCCCTATAAAGACCGGTTTTGTTGTGTCCCTTAAGGGGTCGTTATATACAAGTTTCACTGTATGGCGATAACTACAAGTACATTGTAATAGTACATGTACATGTGTATAGATATTTCAACTCTATCAGCCCTAAGTATCCAATAGAATGGTCTTCTCTTATTGTCTTAAACCTGTCTATATTGGTCTGCAGTGTTGAAAGGGAATCAACATTGGCTCTAGTCCATAGCAAAAATCTCAAATTTGCCACTTCATATACAGCTGGGAACATCTCAATGTAGGCCGATAAATGTGGGTGGTCTTAAACAAACAATAACAGCAAAAACAAAAAAACAAAAAACAAATCCCAAGAAACAAACTCAATTTTCTCACTCTTGATTTGAACATTTTTTGCTCTAAAACCACGCTCCTTTAAGATATACATGAACTTCCATCAGTACAACTTCTATCAGTATGGAATATAAACTGATTAATATACATCTGCCGGAGAAGGACCTTCTGACACATTAACAAATGATATGCTCCTTGTAAACTACATGTAATTATATGCATAGAAATTACCACAATAAATCAAGCTAGGCACGTATATAAAATACACATACTAAGGTTTCGTTAAAAAGAGCAAGTGATATATGTACAATGTATAAGTACAGGTACTGAAATCAAATATACCATTAGTAAAATAAGATCTTATATTTGACCTTTGTGTACTTAGAATATAATCAGACACCAAGGTTGAAGGGAAATTTAGCAAGTGGAAAACTGCTGTCAGAGCCACCTGTTGCTTTAAGACACCTGTAAACAGAGAACCACACTATATTACAGCTGACACATGCCACCGTGGCTACTAAGAGTAAGACTGCAGACAAAGCGATGATGCCTCCGATTTTTTTTTTTCATGGACAGTCGTTCTGTGTTTATATAGCTTACAAATGTACATATACATATACATAATATATACACATATAAATAATTCCCATTCAATCAGTCCGAGGGATAGATAAGTGATATAGAAATGTACAAGAACATGTATATAATAAAAAGAAAAGATATGAAATATGTACAAGTTCCGCAAAATCAAATTAGGTAAAAATTAAATCATTTGAAATATTTTTTTTAATTTGTGATTCATCTCGGCAAGTCTATTTAGTAACAAGCTATAGCTATATACATCTCGTCTACTCTGACAGACTCATATGATTTTCACTTGGCGAGAGAACAGTGCCACTTTTAAAAGAAATTCAATGTATAATCAGACAATCTGCTGTGGAAATTTCCCAACTGAAGTCAAATGACAATGAATTTGAAGAGATTCTTATATTTTCACACAGTTTTGTGAATTTTTAGATTTTCCAGTTTCAATTGTTGCTAAAATTGCCAATTCAAAAGACCCAGGCCCCATTCCCAAAAAGGGTGTGGAGAATCCCTGCTGTGTTAAAGTACCTGAGGGATCAAAACCAGGACATCAAACTTGCAGAGTGCACACTCAAACCGAATGAGCTGCATGTACATGTACAGTATACCCCAGGTACATGTTATCATAAGAGTTTGAAGCAATTTAATCATACCAAAGTTTATTATAAATACAGGCATGGTAACCCAAAACAAACTATCATTAGACTCATTTTTACTGGCAAGAAACATACCAGGTAATAAGCAACTGTAAGTATTACATCTAAAAATCACGGCATACGTGAACCAGAGGTTGATAGATCCTTTTAGGGACAACGTCCTGGACCAAATTGGGAAAAACGCAACTATGGTCATTTAAGTCATAAGAATAAAGACACAAAACTTGTGATTCATTTAGCTTTTCTTATTTAACTGACAACATGGTTTTTATCTGAAGACTTTGAAGTGCAGTTCATACATGTACTAAAGTCTCTTTTTTATTGTTTAATACTGAATGTGAACAACATTGTGAATATAAATGGCAAATTTTTGCTCAAAATTGGGGGAAAAATAGCAGACTTTTTGCCTTGGGAATGGGGCCTTTAAGCGGACCCGCATGTTGATGATATTAATCCTTGTGTACATACATGTATTATATTTGTAGAAAGAAATGCAAGTTAATCATACAGTAATACTTAAATGTACATGTGTCATACACACAATAATAGCATGAATTCTAATTTTATAATCATCTGTAATATTAGAGGCTGCATGTATGTACACGTGTACATAAAAAGTATTTGATCAACGAGTCTGATTTCAATTAAATTCTAACAAGAATCAGATGGAAATGGGCCAGACAATGAAAAATATGACATCTTCCGTCTAATAAGACACAATCAACACAATAGAGAGGCAGGCACCATTTATTTCCCGCTTTAGCAAGGTCCTGGGACAGCTTTTAAAGAGTTCAACTAAAAACAAAGGCAGTCAGAATGTGAATTATGGGACTTTTAATTGTGGCCTAGAAAAATGAGACTGGCAAAAAAGACCAAAATCAAGATTTAATGGCAGACCAAGGAATGAAACTGATACTTGTATATATACACTGTACATTGTACAAAAATACTATCATGGCATTCAATTTAAATCGAGATTTCAAAAAAAAGATGTTTAAATATTTTTGCTAAAATTTTTAACCTTAGAGCTATGTCATCAATTTCATTGATCATGACATGTACTACATGTATGGCAATAAATTACAATGTATGTTTTCACATTTTGATGATTTTTTGTAAGTTTCCAAAGAACGTGTTTCCAGATTTTACAATTATACATGTACTACAGTGGATCCTATCTTGAGAGACCACTGTCATCAAGATAGGACCACCTTTCTTGGGAGACCACATTCTCAAAACCACTTGGTTCAATAATCCTTGAAGTAAAACCTCTTTTCAGGGATCACCTGTCTTGTAAGACCACATCTGAATGGCGGAAGGGGTGGTCTCTCAAGACAGGTTCCATTCTCCATTCTAAAATTCTGTGCATGTATAACTACAGTATACACAAAGACCGTTTCTGCTCTCCCCAATAGTACCATTTGTTTACAAATCAACCTCTATATAAAGACCACCTCCCTATAAAGATCGGTTTTCTTGTGTCCCCAATGAGGTCAATTATTTTCACACAAAGTCTTTTTCCTTGGTGCAACCTACATGTACATATACTTTTCTACCTAGATCAGTGCAGAATCCATGTCTCAAACTCTGTGAATTACATGTAACCTTGACCTTTGACATATTGACCTTAAGAAACAATACACCTATTGTTAAGCAGGTATAGTGCATGTATGTATATAAATGTATAATGTTCATATAATACCTGTACATATAAAATGTACATGTAATTAGTATTTTTGTGAATAAATCTACAGTCTGTTCCCAGTACAAAACCAGTTAATACCTGTATGCGATACAGAAATCTACATGAATGTCTGACAACAAACTATGTGACCTTGACCTTGACCCCAACTTACATGTAATAGGAATCTTCCTTAAATTATAACATGCATGCTAATTACAGAAATATATCACCATTAGCCTAGAGTAAATGTACATTCTTGATCTAAAATCAGACCGACTTTGAAAAATATGTATGTTAATTATGCAAAAATAAATTTTGATTCTCATCAGTACTTACATGTAACAACTGTAATGCCTACATGTAACTAATCTGAAGTAATCTCAACCCCCCCCCCCCCTCGTCAGACACACTATGAATGGAATCTGCTACATGTATGTTTGAAATGACTTAGTTTGATTCAAATAACTTTCATACATGTACATTGTACATGTACATACATGAGATGTTGGTTTCAATCTAAGTGCATGTGAACCTAATACAAAAGTCGACTGTTTCATGTATTTACATAAATTTTTATATTCATAAACAAGGCTAGATTTAGCTGATATGCCCGAAGTTTTATAATATACATTACATATGGTCTCTCTTAATCTTAGCAACTTAAATCATCTCAATAAGAGCGTGTCTGTCAATGCAAAAACAAAATATATATATATTTATGCAGCATACCTGAAATAGATTTAATTTGTAATTCTTAAACACATGGAGCCTAATAATTTATCAATGAAAACATTTTCTCTTTCAGGACATTGTACAAATGTATGTAAAATGTAAGTTATAGGCATTATTGGATTTTGATCTACCAGTAAATTAAAGTACAGGTACTTGTCCAAAAACTAGGCTTTAATCAAGGTCAAGGGTCAACATAAGGATTACACAATGTATTTGGTACAATGTAGTTCAAGAGGAAAATGATACATATATACATGTATAATAATATATTATTTTCAATCTGAACCACAATTTGTTCATTGATGAATGCCTCTAAATTAGGTCAAAGTTTCATAACCTTGACCTTCAATGACCTAGATGTAGTAGGATACATTTAATCAGGAACCTTTAACTGGCCGAGTCATAGGAAACAAATCATAAGTAGGAGGGGGAGGCAATTTTTTTTCATGAATATGTTTTTCCCAATTTTAAATTCCTTTTTGATTATTTCTAAGTGTGCAATATCTGTATATTACAACATTTACTAAGTCATATTTTACTAAGATCAATTTGATTTTGATCAAAATGTAAGTTACATGTATTTATGTACATGTACGTTTCTATCAACATACAGGTAACCTCTGTATAAAGGGCACCTGCCTATAAATGCCGTTCACATTAAACATGACCATTGTTAACTTTTTTTTTTTATAAAGAATCCTCTTTACAAAGGTCATCTCTCTGTAACAGCTACTAGTACTTTTGCCCATTCTCCTGAGTGGCTTTTATAGACAAGTTTGACTGTTTTCACCTATAAGCACTGTCACATGTGTTGTCAAATATGCCTCTAAATAGAGGCATCTGTCTGTTATGACCAATTTAAAAAAAAAAAAAAGGTCAGCTAAAAAAACACCATACATACATGTAAAACCTCTATACAGAAAAATTATCCGACAATATTAAATGGTCACTTTTATCTAGCTACCTTCTCTCTTGAAAAAAAAATAGCCACAACAGGAAGTTTTAAGTGCAAACATTTAGTACATGTAAGTGATGCAGTCACATGGTGAACCTGACCGAATTATTTCGCCTGCCGTTAGTCATGACTACCATGTCTGAAACATGAAATATTCGCTGCAGCTTTCTGATAAGGCTCGGAAACAAGAAACATCTGAAAGACCAAGAACATGATACAGTTTGCCAAGTGGGTTACAGCATTTCGTTGTCTGATGATATTTGATAGATTCAGCTGTCAAATACGTACTGAAAACATCTTTCTTCATCTCAGCATTTTTTTTTTCTTTATCGGCAGTTGTTTTGTTTTTGCTTTTTATTTTGTAAATAAACCACACACATATCAAGTGGCCTCTATCAAAAGACAAACCGGTTAACACTGAACACCGACTGACAGTCCTGTTGTACCAGATAAAAACCATGAGATTGTTACTCTTTGAAATGTACGATAAATTGGCAACAATATTTGTTTGTTGAAATAATAAAAACATACATCAATCCCATTTGCATATACAGCAATGCACTGTTCTGATTGGCCACTCATAAACACAGAAGTACTATCATCATTGTCATCATCTAGAGCCGTAAACCAATACCAAAAATTAATATTCGTATATTTGAAGCTTACTATTTTATTCATGCTTGAATTTTCGTCTTTTGCTACAAGCATATTTTTCATTCTGTTCTGTGAACTATGGTACTTACATGTACAACTCTCTGTGTTTTCAGGACCCGCACCTCAACTTTAACCCAAAATATTGAACAAAAGCAGTTTAGTCCAAGCACAATGACAAAATAAAAAAAGAAAAATAATAATTTTTCATTTCTTACTATGCAGTATTCATGATTGTGCTCAAAAGATTCTCTGTGAAAAAAACAATCAGTGTCTCTCTCACTTCTGAGAGCCCCACTGGATCCTGAACCAACATGTACATGTGAGCTGATTTTGTGAGAAAGTTTGCTGCAAGTTTATACTTGCCAAAAGCCAGTGATCTCACCCCAGTCACATTGTAATCGGGTTCTCTCCTCCACCAGTTAAAACTTGTTGTAGTCGATAACCAAAAAGCTGTTTATAGTGGTGTAAAACACAATTAAAAAAAAAAAAAAAAAAAAAAAATATGGGGGATACAACTCTTAAGGGGATTATATACATGCAGGGCTTAGCCATCACATTTGTTTGATTGTCCAGGACAAGCCCAATTTGTGGTCAGATATGAAAATGTTACAGGACATAAAAAATCGTTGAAGACAAAAATTAATTCGATGAAAATTACTTGTCTTAAACACAAAGCAAATGTAACACTCCATTTTCGGACAGGATATTTTTGCGTTCAGACAAGAAGATTTCAGTACTACTTCTCCAAGTGGAAATTTTCATGATTATTGACGCTGGACATGTGAAATGAATGTTGTTTTTTTTTCAGCAGATTTACAATGTAATTATTATGTATGACAGGAAAATAAAGACAGAATTTTATGAAAACCAACGAGGGTGTTCCTTAAAGACCCAAGTTATGGAGACAGAGTTTGGGTGGTCTCTATGGCGAACTTCAATTGAATCCATGTCTTATAACCAATTATGATATTTTCATTTCATGAAATACATGTACAAACACTCTGACCCATTTTTTTTATGATACATGTATGTAAAAAAAAAATTGGATTTTGTATGAAATAAAAACAAATCAAAACCACTGAATTAAAAACATAAACATCAGAAATATGTACTGGTACATGTAAATAATTTAATACAAATAAAAAGAAAATGGAAAACACAAACAGACAAAAAAAAAAGGCTTTTATTTCGTGTAAGTACGTAAAATTTTGCTGCATACGTCATGTATATAACCAAAATAATAAACAATATGACCTTACATCAACTTTGTTTACATATATATTTTTTACCTACATGGATATACAAATGTATTAAGTCTTCTTGTTAAATGTGTATCCATACATTTTATGTACAAAGCTAAACCTAAAGAAGAGGTAAGGCGATAGGCAAAAGTTTTGTTTTGAAAGACTTTAACGTGAACCTTTTTTCTTTTTTATTTTAGAAACTTCGATCCATGCCTCGACAAGTAAAACATTTATGAAGATTGCAAAGACACATAAGTTAACCCTTCCATAAGTATCGCATTACCCGAATCTTGACCATTGTTGAACTTGTTCTAGATTTTGTTGAGTTGTTGAATTATTAAAGATTAATTTATACCAAGATTGGTTAGATTTTCAGGAAAGAAGCACAAATATGAAAAACAAAATGCCACATACAAGCAAACAGACATATAAGATCAAAGAGACAAGTAGACAAACAGGTGGCTCAAAACCAACATGTTCTCCTTCCCCTACCCCCACAAAAAAAAAACAAAAAAAAAAACAAAAACAAAAACAAAACATCTAATCATTGATCTGGGGGCAAAAAATATCTGTTCTGTATGACTTGTTGGAATATGTAAAAGATTTAGACCCAGAAAACAATGTATGGAAAATTCTTTTAATCCATTAAGTTGGCATTAACCCCCAAAGACATATTTGGACTGGTCAAAGGTATTGATTTACAGAAGAGTCCATTGTTTTTCAGGGGTCGACGAGTTAAAGAAAGTCTAAGATATTTCTGTTTGAAAGTGGAAGAGTCAAAAAAAAAACAGTCAAGACAATAAATGGGCTGTGAACTCAGGACACAGTTATTAGTCAGAGGTACAAGTTTAAAGTTGATCAGTTTTTTATCCAAAATACATGTTATATATAATATAATATAATCACACGACATTCACACTGTATGAATATGATTTTACAGATTTTATGTGATTTTCATATGAAAACTTACAAACATGCATGAGTATTTGAATAAAAAAATAAATTGGTAAAGAAAATCCTGTGAAATTCATATTAGCTGTACAAATGATTTCCATTCATATCATAAATTACAATACATGTATATATATATATATATATATATATATATATATATATATATATATATATATATATATATATATATATATATATATATATATATATATATATATAAAGTACATTAGGTCTGAATAACTGCCCTCCCCCACTGACAAATATTTTTGATAAATTGCATTAGCTTAGAAAAAAAAGATAACTTTAGTTTTATAAATATACAATGTGTCTTCGGTTCAAAAATTTCAGAAATAATTTCTTATTTCCATGCAAAAGAAGCCAAAAAAATCACAATCTTAATGTACAAATCTGTTATAAAAAAGACAAAACTACTAACATGTACCACCCATCTGCACGTGTGTCTGATAACGAAATTGACGACTTCCTCTAAATCTATTTCAATGGAGGCTAACTGGCTCACAATATACATATACTCAGTCTCCATGAAAATTGAAAAAAAAAAAAAATATCACATTACAATACTGTGCCAAAAGCATGCCTTTTAGATATATGTAATTACTTACTTTGTATAATAAATAGATCTAATTAAAAACATAAGAATTTATGTTAATTGGACTGCTTTTAAATTAACAGAGATATGAGTGTGTACGTGCGTTTATAAGGAACAAGACTACACTTGTATCCAATTTTCTCTTTATATTCAAATCACTTAGAATTACCCTGTGCTAGATATTAATTTTATTCTTAACACCAACCTGAAATTATGTTCCTATAATCCTAACTTTGGTATGGTTTTTAAAGACACTGTTTGGAAATAATTCAATTTTTTCTCCTATTTAAACTCATCTTGAGAGAGAGAGAAAGAGAGAGAGAGAGAGAGTAGAAAAAATTAAATGGAATTCATTACTTTATAATTTTACAGATACTTAGATATCAAATAAAATGCATCAAATAATTTTGGCAACAGAATCCTCACTCATTGAGATGCTAAATATCTGCAACTGCAGAGCTGGCAGATGTGTGAAAGATTGCGACACAATTTTGGATATATGTAAGCCCCATACTTAAGTGGATTAATTAAAACTGAATATCTTATCTATAAAGTATTTACACATAACACGTATCAATCCATAAAACTGTTATAAAACATATCTGTGATCTGAAGTTTCAGTTGCGAATTTACACATTTTTTATTACAAGAAAAATGACAAAAATTTCACCTGATTTAAATACAAAATATGATAAAATCTAACAAGGATTTGGATAAAATTTGCCAATATTTGTTGCATAACTGCATGAGCATAACAAAAACACTCTTCTATACATGCATGTATGAAAGCGTCAGAGCAGTGACAAGGAAAGTTACCTGACAGACAATCGTACAAATTGGCAACTGGACAGACGAACAACTATACAGATAACTGGACAGATTTAACAACCATACAGATGGACAACTGAAGAGATGAGACAGACAACTGCAGGCTGAGATGGACAACAGGACCAATGGACAACCTAAAAGACAACTTGAGAGATGGACAATTGGACAGATGCTGAGGTAGACAAATGGACAATGGGACAACCAGACAGACAACTGGGCAGACTGAACAAACCAGACAGATGGACAATCAGACAGACAACTGGACAGATGGACATTTGGACAGATGCTGAGGTGGACAGATGGACAACCAGATAGACAACTGGACAGATGGTGTGGTGGACAACTGGACATATGGACAACCAGACAGATATTTGAATAGGTTGGCAATTGGACAGATGCTGAGAAGGACAACTAGACAGGTGAACAATGGGACAACCAGACAGACAATTGGACAGATTGAACAACCAGACAGATGAACAACTGAACATATAGATAATAGACAACTGGACAGATGACAATTAAAGAGATGCTGAGATGGACAACTGGACAGATGAAATAACTTGACAAATGAACAATGGGGCAGATGGAAAACAGGACAGACAGACATGGAATAGATTTATAGAAATAAAATACACTCTGAAATTTAACATTATTTATATTGTTGATATCCAAAGTACATGTAAGAGCATGTATACTAATTATGTATAAACTAATTACAATACATGTACATACAATAATGTTGTGAAAAATCAGAAAATAGATGTTCATTTCCTTAATTAAAGATAGTTGTTTAACAGATTGTTATATATCAGGGTCAAAATTTAGTTTTTGCTACTGCTGAAATCTGTATTTTGGATTGTATCACATGCCTCTTGAAGAGTTTAACATAATAACATTCACCTTTCAAAAAATTTAAATAACTTTAAAATGTGTTTTTTTTTCTGTACCGGTTTTATATAATCTATATATCAAATGAACTCTCTAAGTGTCACAGCTCTTTCTCATACCTCTGCGGTGTGTAACATTTAAAAGAAATGTTGTCAAGGACATTTTTCTGACAACAGAATCATTTCATGATAGAAAGTAAAAGAACAATTTCTGAAAATTTGTAATTAATCTTAAAAACTGAAAGATATTTTTTTTCAGGTGTGAGTGACTTTATAGCTTACTACAATTGTTACTAAACCAATTACAACCTATGAAAGTACATTTGGTACAAAAATTTAGAATTCAGAAACAGTCACCACGATACATATACATGTATTAGTATCACCTAAAAGAACTTTCTCTTACAATGTACATTAACGGTAACCATATGAACTTAAATGATAATATACTCTTTTCTTTTCTTAAATTATATGTACTAGAAATTACAATCCTTCCAAGAAAAATACTCAACTCCATTTAATGATTTATGATAAGATATTTTTATGTTTACACTTAAAATTACAAAAAAATATTTTGAATAATTAAAAACATGTAAAATTTTAGGAACACTTTCTATTACATGCTATAACCACTTGTAACTTGTTAGGATTAACGCATCGTCAAGGATGAAAACCAAGCTAATGGCTATAATTTTCATACAATTATAAAAGAACATGAACCTCCAATAACTTTTACGATATGTACATTTTTACGATATACAATGTAGTACAAGTGTATCCTGCTTACGGACATATGGACAGTGAACGGACAGGAAACAGATGGCTCGAGTCAGTTCTTTGTTGATGAACAGGTGAAAAAAAAAGAAAGAAAGAAAACATACTGTATCTCAAATACCAACTGCTTATAGACAAGTTTGAAAACATCTTGGCCAAAATTAAACTGAACGACCAAGTGATCCCAGCTTAATGTTATAATGTTATATCCCTACCTATGGACAAAAGTGGATTGTCTAAATGTGAATTTGTCAGGGAAATCATGCATTACACTTTTTCAATGCCTAAATTTGTTCATTTTGAAAATATTCGCATATATCTATTAATCATACCTGTATAGTAAATATTAAATACATAGCCACTGAAACGTAATGGTGTCCAGACTTGAACCCTACATTTTGTACATGTAGTTCAGGCTATTTCCAATGATTATATCTTATTTAATTCATCAACCCCTGGAAAACAATGGACTCTTCTGTAAATCAATGACTTAGACCAGTCCAAATATGTCTTTAGGGGTGTATGAGTTAAACAGCATAAAAAAAATATTTTCACAGAAAGGAGATTATTCTTTTATATGGCTTCAATTGTCGTCAGAAAGGAACTTGAAAGTCCAGTGCAGATAGGTCAAAAGAAGCAATTGATCACACAGCCTTATAAAATGTCATATGACTGGTTCAGTCAGTTTATGTCAAATTTTATAGATTTCAATGATTTTTCAAATACATTTCACATTCACTGATGATTTGAATACATATCAACACTTTTGCTAATACACACATGTACATTTCAATGCTTTTTCAATACATGTACATTTCATAAACGACATATGTCAAATTAAATACATATATAAATTTGTATACAAATATGGTTTTACTTTGAATGAAGGACAGATGTTTGTTTCTGGCTGTTTAATGACAATTTACATTACAATATCGATCTACATGTATAAAGGTCAGACAAATTTCATGTGAGAAGTATAGAAAAGAAAATATAAACATGTACTGGTCATTCTATTTTACTTTTTCCCAATTGTACAAAAATTTCCGTCGGACCGATCCATAAAACTTCAAATCAAAAACAGCCCAATTATGCTGTTGACAAGTATGAATGTATATTTATGACTGACACAGAGATCAAATACCTTCTGATCGTAATATTTCTTACTAAACAAAAACGATAAACAATTTAATCAATTTATCCACATCAGACAGATGCCCTGTAAAATTTTGCCTTTGGTCTCGTAAAATAGCATTCAAGCACAATGCAGCATTTTAAACTAACGTACATGTACCTTGCTCAATTGAACAGCAATGTATTCATTCATCCACACTTTTTTTTATTCATTTATTAAAAACTGAAATGTGAAGTTCATAAGAATCTCTCATCAGAGTAAATATATATATATATACATACATGTAGTTTCAAAAAATTATTTGCTATACATTAAGGGTTGCAAATAAAAACTAACAAAGAAAAAAGTTTACACAAACCTTATCTGTTAAACGGGTGAATGCTATTGGCACTAGAAAATGTCACTGTCATTACTCCATATCCAAAACAGCAACGACAAAAATAGTTTAAGAAAGTTAACCTGGTATCAACAACTAAAAATGTTAAATTCATTTAAGACACTCGAACTGCTATATAAAAAATACGGCTAACTGTACAGACACTTGCTAAATATGTGACCTCCTCGAAAACGAAATTTTCAACAAGACATAAGACGGTGGTATCATAAAATGTATGTAAACATTCTCATTTACACACAAAAAATGAAGTTCAATCGTTTTTCACTAGAGAGTCATCTTTAGACGGTGTAGTGTAACAAGCCGAGAAATTGTGTGGGCGTCGTTGTAGTAGCTACATAAATCTTGTGTCAACATGGAGCTTCCTCACTTTATAGTTAGGGCAAACCATCTAACGTAGGTCAATACGGTCAGAGTCAAAGAGTGATAAGAAACATGTGACAGACAGACAGACAGAGAGAGAGAGAAACAGAGAGAGAGACAGAGAGAGAGACAGACAGTAACAGAGAGAAAGACAGACAAAGATAGAGAGAAACAGAGACAGCGATAGAGACAGAGAGACAGTGACAGAGACAGAGAGAGACAAAGATAGAGAAACAGGGACAGAGATAGAGACAGAGTGAGACAGAGACAGAGACAAAGATAGAGAGAAACAGACAGATAGAGACAGTGACAGAGAGATAGACAGAGACAGACAGAGATAGATAGAGACAGAGAGAGTGACAGAAAGACAGAGACAGAGACAAAGATATAGAGAAACAGACAGAGATAAAGACAGTGACAGAGACAGAGACAGTGACAAAGATAGAGAGAGGCAAAGATAGAGACAGAGACAGTGAGAGAGACCACAACAGAGACAGAAATAGAAAGACAGAGACAGACAGAGAAACAGATACAGAGACAGTTAGAGAGAGAGAATGAATATATATATATATATATATATATATATAATTTTTCCAGTTTCTTCAGAATTTCCCCCCTTTATTTTCATTATCACTCTTCCTCTAACAGTGAAACCTGTTTGAATTCAATGGCGCACTGTAATGTTAGTTTGGTTTCCATCAATCAGACATCCAGTCTGTCATATTAACGTTTTGGATATTTAAAGTTATGTACCAATTATATTGCTTTTAATAATGGTCACACCAGGTACATGTAGACGGACATGTACTGATTCATCATTTTCATTTAAAATGCTTGTTTTCCATGTCATAAGGGTCCATGTACATAATCATACACTTCTTACAAACGTTTATTTGACCTTAGTCTCTGTCACTGTGAAGCACATCTTCCTACACTAATGACAGACTCACAGTCCAAGTTGTGGTTTTTGTGGTGAGATTTCTCTGTCTTGTCTAGACATCTAAGTGACTTTGATCACAGCAGATATACATACTGGTTTAAGATCAATTGATCAAGTGTAAACTAATATTCTTATAACTTTTCATCACAAAAATAGGCCAGACAAGTTAATTATTGTTGTTCACTTCATATCCGGGCGGGGGGGGGGGGGGGGGGGAGGGGGGGGGGGGGGGGGGGGGAAAACATTGGATCTAATTTTATTTTTTGTGTATTTATCTTTGACTATAAAATTTGGATCATAAAATTTGGCATGTTACATGTCCCTTATCAACCCCTGAGAAACAAAGATTACTTCTATAAATCAATGACTTGGACAAGTCCAGTTGTGTCTTTATGGGTGAATGGGTTAATACTTCCTTTAATTATTTATTAATATACATGTATCTTTTATAGTTATACTGTATTCACCCATTTACCCCTAAAGACACATTTGGACTTTTCTGATTTACAGATGAGTCCATTGTTTTTTCAGGGGTTAATGAATTAACTACAAAATGTAACCATCCCCTACAGATGAAAACTGGAAAGAGGGGTGGGGATTATATATTTTGTCCCGGTCTGTCTATCCATCTACATATGTATCAGTAATTCTATCTACTGAATAAGTCTAAGGTGTAAGGTTGGATGAAATATTAAAATTTTCAAATAAAGAAATTGGATTAAACAGTATAGATAAAATTAATAAACAAACAAATGTACATATATAAGTGATTTAAACACGCTTCTGAAAGACTTGTAACTTTTCACATACATGTATGCCAAGCACATGTACATGTACATACACATGTATTTCACTATATGTCTTACACGAGGTAGCAGGTAATGCATCGTACAGGTGTTGTACTTGGGGACACTCCCTTGCATGGCGAATGCTCTAACCATCATGAACTGATAACATGAAATTAACAGTTAAACTCAATGACCCCTGAAGTCACATCTGAACTAGCCCAGAATGATACAGTCCACTGTCAAGAGTTCAGGAGAGTCAAATTTAGAATACAACTTTTACAAATATTTTAAAATATGCACTGACTAGTAACATGTTCATTCCTGATAAATGACAGTAGACCATACTTTTTATTGATTTGGGTGAGTCTAACTATGACCATAGGGGTGGATGAGCTTATGAACTTCGCCTAGGGATTGTGTTCAATTAAAATTTGGCAGTGTCTGCATTATTGAACTCTGATTATTTCTAAATAGCTGTTGGCTTTCTATATCTTAATTAGCTTGCTACATACATAGCACAAAATGAAATTCATTTTTATTTTAAGCATAATTAGCTGGTATAAATGGAGAACCAGGTGTTATCTTTATCTTCTAAGTTCTATGTTGACACTTTCCACGACCCTATTATTTCATGTAAAATAAAATATAGAAAAAGCCTGCTATTTTAGTTCGACAATGTCCAAAAATAGATCCCGAACGTCCTTAATTGAGGGTATATGTTGTTAAGGATAGGAAAGTGGACAATTGCAATGTACATGTACAATGTACCATATTGAATTTGTATTTGGGGTCCTCCTTAAAGAATTAAATGTTTAATAGCTTAGAATCCAGTGGGGCTTCAACCATGAACCCATGTTGAATGTACATGTAGGTGAGAGACTGCAGGGCAGGGCAAATTCACTCGTTCGATGCCTATGACAAGCCCAATTTTTGCTGAGGCAAGTTAAAAAAAAAAAAGGGACAGCTAGTTAACCATGGATAAGCTAAATAAATTAATGATGTTTTAAAAATTGGTGCAGTACTATTAATATTGCAAGTGTTGAGGGAAATTATGATTAAATAAATGATTGGATTACAGTAAATGACACTCAATATTACTAGTTGTATATTTGTATATAGTTGGGTCATTTTGTGAGTGTATTGTTTTCTGCGTAATAACCTATTGGTCAGGGCAAGTTGAAAAATTACTAGCTGACTCCAAAAATATTTGTCCAGCCCTGGACTGACATAGGTTAATAAAGTGCAATGCTCTGTCCATTTGGTCAATCATCAGCACCTGAAAAACGATGGACTCATTTGTAAATCAATGACTTAAATAGACCAGTCCAAATGTGTCTTTTGGGGTACCGTAAATGAGTTAAATGATCTTAAATTCCACCAAGAAATCCCTGGGTAGATTTCATGTACATGTACTATGGTAATTTTGGTAATAAACACCAACAAATTATTTATATCCGTGTGGTTATCAACTGTGATATTGATTCCATCTTGTAATTTGTATGTACATTTGTATACCTGGACCATCTGTGATGTAACAAGATACATGTACGTCTCAATTATTTTCTTATGATAACTTAAGATATTTGTAAACTGCAACTTACATGTACATCTAAGAAAACTGACAATACATTGTACATCCATGTTAATCAATCTTTGTTAACAAATATTTGCATAGCATAAAAACTTGCATTAATTGCATAATACTAAGGGTTTTTGTTTGTTTGTTTGTTGTTGTTTAACGTCCTACTCAAGAATCTTTCACTCACCAAATTCCGGTGAAGGGCTTTAAATATTGGCCTATGCTCGGCACTTACGGGCATTGAGCAGTGAGGGTTCTTTAACGTCGGCTGGACTCAAACTCACAACCTCACAATCAAGAGTCGAGCGCACTACTGACTGAGCCAGGCCGGCTCCATGATACTACGGAAAATCACAAATGGTAGTTTTAGGTCAAATCAAATCGACTGGACAAAAACCTACTAGTATGTTAGAAGTGTGTGTTGAATTTGAACTACATAGTGGCGTACAGTCTCTAAAGGAGATTGAGCCTGCACAAGAAAATGTGTTGAAATTCTACGAGTATTTAAATAGAAATGATGAAAATTATATGTATTTACTGCGCACACTCACAACTTACATAATGATGAATTGAAAGGCATTGCAATAGGCTGCACCCATGTGACCTATTTGACCTTACATAAATGACCTTGGTGACCTTAAACCAATTCATACATTTATACATCAAATGTCTAGTACAAAACTACATGTGTACATACATAATGTATACATGTAGACTTTGATTTAGGCCATTCCAATTATACTCTTTGTTTAATGTCCACTGATAGAAATAGGGTTTTGAGATCATAAAATGAAACATAAAAAAACAAAAACACCCTGGAAAAAATTTGGAACATACATGTACATGTAGCCCTACAATGAACAGTTAAATATGAACATTTATTTTCATCATTGTGAAAAGTAACATTTCATAGGTTATTTATCAGTATGTGACAAAATTATGTTTTTTTCTCAGATCAGTATGTGACAAAATTATGTTTTTTATCAATTTTATTTTGATTTTCTTTTATTAACCTATTAGGAAAATACTTGAATGTGCATAAAATTACATTTGTTCTCATAAAATTGTCTTGTATTTTTGTGTGTTTTTTCCTGCTAAAAAGATAGGTTTTCGATTTAAGGGTGGACGCTAAACATAAAACAAGAGGCCCAAGAGGGCCTCAATCACTCACCTGAGAAATGTTTGCTTTAAAGAAGACCAAGGAGAATATGTATGCTAATCTGCCCAAGAAACTTAAATATTGCTGTTTTAAGAAATTCATAAAAATTTCTGGATCATTAAATTATGGCAAAATTCTTGCACAAAACATTTCTTCATCTATATACTAGTACATGTAAAACACTTCAATGCATCATTGTGAATGCAAGGGGAGATAATTGAGGAAATCCAGCACAAAGGAATGAAAATGACAAAGTCTGAAAAGACCGCAAAAACGTGTCAAAAATTGAAAAACACATGTACAAACTTGAATCATACAGCCATGTAGATCACTCAGAAACAATCCGGTTTTCAATTCATGCAGCACACAATAGCTCTCTTCGTCTCAGGTGAGCTAAAAAAAAACTTGGAATGGCCTAAGCTTGGAAAATACAAGATATAAGAGTACATGTTATGTACATGCATTCGTTTATCTCATGAATTTAAAATGTTATGGAAAGTTTTTTCAACAAATGTAAAATCATTTATATCACATTAATTATCATTTGTTAAGGTCATTATAAATAAACTAGGTCAACATCATTATAAATTAGGTTAAGGTCATCTGATCAAATGTCAAATATACACCTAGATTTCAATGCCTGATGAACATGTACATCATACACACAACAGATTTAGCAGTCTTGATCTATTTTGTTCCACATATTAAAGATGACAGTTTATGGCTAACTGACACATAAGAAATAATATCAGGAGAAGGAACAGAAAGATTTCAGATACATGTACATGTATTTCCACCATTGAATAATACAGAACATTTTTTGTGTGTAGGCCTACTCTCCTAGTTTTAGGACTTATATACATTTTTTATGAATCATTACCTTACTTTGTTAATACTGATGTAATGTATCAAAATTTTTCATGTTTTTTGTTATTTCCATTTTTTTTTTTTGTCCTACTAAAAGTCAATCATAAAAAGTTAAAAGCAGTCTTTAACAGATTTAATTTTCAAATACAGTAAAACCTGCTTTAATGACCACCTGTGTATAAAGATCATATGGTCTCAAAGACTGTTTTTTTCCTGTCCCTAATAGTACCATCTGTGTACAAATTAACCTCTATGTATATAAAAGCAACCTCCCAATAAAGACCCGGTTTTCTTGTGTCCCCAAGGAGGTTGTTATATACAAGTTTCACGGTGTAAATATACATGTACTCCTGAATTCTGACATTGGACTTTACCATTCTTTGAAATGGAATAGTCCAAATGTGGCTTCAGTGGGCAACAAGATAGTCATTTTTGTACAACACTGTACATGTAAAAGCAAAATACCATATACAGATTCTACATGTATGCGAAGCATTGTTTTCTTATATTCTTATATATATATATATATATATATATATATATATATATATATATATATATATATATATAATACACACACACACACACACACAATTTTGTTATACATAAATACGGCTCTCCCATAGCCCATGTCCATATGAAACCACAAGAATTCCCATGAAAATAACGATGACATACTTTTCTCCACAAAAATCTGCTTAACCCCCACTCTTTAAAGGTCTTCACAGGAATTCATTTGTTCATGATAGGCAAGTTTACATGTATGTACATACAGTGTGGAAAGAATTTGGTTTGCAAAGAGCAAGTGAAATGCGCATATCAGACTGACACGAAATGGAACCGATCCGAAAAGTGCAAGTTAAGTCGAGCATACGCAGACTATAGACATAAATTTACATAGAATTAAATCTCTGAAAGAACCCCAACTGTTAATCAGTGTTTATTTATGCACTTTAAAGCTCATAACATCTACATTGCAGACATATCACCAAGAAATAAATTCTTATTTATCATGATGGATCTCTTATATTTACTGTATCCAGTCATGCAATCGGTTTCAAATCTTGGAAACAAAATCAAACAGTGAGCATTTATAGTTGGTTCTGGAAGATCTCAAAATATCTGACTGCTAATATAGTAATAGGCAGATATGAATATAAACAAAAAATATGCGATAATTCATTATAAATATATACCAGTATATATACATGTACCATTATACAATGTATATAAGTGGTTTTCAAAATGTGCTCTTTTTCATGATGGTTTTTCATGACAGTGGTCTCTGAAGACAGGTGGTCTTTTATGAGATTGGTCTTCTCAAGACAGGTGGTCTTATACGACAATGGTCTCTCAAGACAGGTGGTCTTATACGACAGTGGTCTCTCAAGACAGGTGGTCTTATACGACAGTGGTCTCTCAAGACAGGTGGTCTTATACGACAGTGGTCTCTCAAGAGAGATGGTCTTATACGACAGTGGTCTCTCAAGACAGGTGGTCTTATACGACAGTGGTCTCTCAAGACAGATGGTCTCTCTACACTGGTCTCAATGTACATGTGTGTGAATAATATACATGTACATGTATACTAGGGGCTAATAGTAATAGACCCTTTTTGGGACAGGGCACTGTACCCTTTCAATTGGGAATTTTATGTCACAATGGCCTAATTAATTAATTTGGTTAAATCAAAAGTACATTTGTTACTACATGTATGTCATTTTACTAATAATAAAGATTAAAAACTTGTGATTCATTTCATTTAACTTTTTTCATTAAAGTGGCAAGATGAAGTTCATCTGAAAACATTGATGTTTTAAATGAGCAGTACGTTAATTTGTAAATTTGTCATTTGTCGGCAAACTAAAAGTGAGCTACATGGTAAACATATTTTGGAAATTTCTGCTCAAAATTGGTGAAAATATAGCAGATTTTGCATTGGGAATGGGTCCTTTTACAGGACCCACATGTAAAAGGACCCACATGTTGACTGTGTTAATTCCTATATACACCAGTATACTTACAGAGATGGAACAAAAGTATTTGTACACTATCATTTTTTTTTATTGTATTTCATATAAAACCACATTCATTCAAATAAATACAGTGGAACCTCGCCTAAAGACCACCTCATTTACAAATTAAAGGTTTTCATCTTCTGATCACTTATCACTAATCAATTAGATATTTTCACCACTGTTTACAAATTAAAGAATCAAAGAAATTAAAAAGAAATTAAACTCAGGTACATTATATATTTTGATTTTTAATTTCTAAATAAGAAATTAAAAGATTTATCTATTTAAAATTAAAAAAAATTGATTTTGTAATGACGACTATTTTTTTTTTTTTTTTTGAGATAAAATGTTTTTTTATATGAAATACAGAGTAAAAAAATAATAGTGTCCGAATACTTTTGTCCCGCCTCTGTACCTCGTAATACAAAAATGAAACTTTCTGAAAAGCTAAAAATTTTATTTTTATAGAATTTTGTCTATGGTACATTGTAAATGACCTAACGAGTAGAACATGCACAGACAGACCAACATATGGACAGGAATCGGCAATTCAAAGATTGGTATTATTTCGTAATACCACCAACAAACAAACGAACAATATATACCAGACTAAAAGTAGCATTATCCTTCAGAAGACTTGAAATACAGATGTAAAGAAACTGTTTTAATCCACTTCAAATCCTCAAGTACATTTGTGATTTTGTTAAAGTAGAAACATGTGTTAGACCTATACAAAGCATGAGATCGAGATTGTAAATGTACATTTTAACACAAATTTAATACAAATGTATGTACTGTACAAGTACATGTACATATACAGTAAACCTGCTATAGCGGCCACCTCTATATAAGGATTGCCTGTTTATAAAGGCCAGTTTTGAAAAGTACCATGACTGCATACTTCAATTAAATAAAACCTGTGTATAAGGGTCATCTGCACATAAAGGTCAATATTGTCTGGTCCCTTGGGTGGCCCTTATATACAAGTTTTACTGTATTACAATGTACATGTATACCGGTATATGGCAAAAGATTCGGGAAAACAAACTTCTGAATCTAAGATGATACATGTAGGTTTGATTTTCAGTCAAATAAATTTCTTGTGTTTGTCTCATGATCTTTCCATGGCTTACATGTATACACTCAACCACCTGGCCAGGTGTGATTTCCATGTACGATGTACTTCTGGTCATTAGGCTAGGGGTCCTTAATTTTCAACACTTTTTAGACCACACATACATTGTACATGTATGACTTGCAACCATTAGGAAATCAATATACACTACTAATGCAAAAAACAAAAACAAAAACAAAAATTGAAAATCGGAGATATAAACATTATAAAAGCATTTTTAAAACAACTTCTACTCCACTAACAGATAAAACGAAAAATGCTCCAATCTGATTGAAATGTACATGTACAAGTCTACGAGCATATGATATTATCAAGTTCAACTTGATCACCAAGAAATGTCTACCAGTATATCCTCTTCATATTATCAAATTACCCAAGAAAAAAAAAATTCTGGCCGAGAAACTTTTAAACACCTACACAAATTTGACTGGCGATAAATTGTACAAGGCCATTGAAATGAATCTGTATAAAACACAATGCATGATACTGATCTACAAATGTATCTGAAATGAACATCTACTACCATGTCACTCAACAGCTTCAGTGAATAATCGTGACATATATATGGATCATTACACACATTATATATATATAGATTTCCCATCTCCAGAAAGTCAAACAAGGACACACAACCTGTCTACTCAGTAGAAATCTGTTGCACAAGAAATCCAATTTTTGTCCATTTCATTTTACTTACCGTATATCTATTTTTCCAAATATTTATTTTGGCGTAAATTTACAAACCCTTTAGTGATACAGTGGGAGCTAGTCTTGGGAGACCCTCCTTTCTACCACTAAAATGTTGTCTTAAGAGACAAGTTGACAAAAGAGGTTTTATTTAAGGGATTATTTGACACTACAGATTTGTGGTCTGAATGTGGTTAAAATAAAAAAACAGGTCATTCATATCTGAACAGTTGGTCTCTCAAGAGAGGTTTCACTGTACCTCATTTGAGACACCACCTGTCATGAGGGACCACATTCAGGGATTTTCCACCCTATCATATGGGGCCGAAATAAGGCCCCATTCCCAATGCAAAAACAATGCATTTTTTCCCAATTTGCTGTCAAAATTTCCCAATTGTAGTCAAATGACAATGAATTTGAAGAAATTCTTGTATTTTCATATATAGTTTTGTATATTTCTCTTTTCCCAATTTCAATAAAATATTGCTAAAATTCCCAATTCTAAAGGTCCAGGCCCCAATCCCAAAGGAGTGTGTAAAATCCCTGACATTTCACTGGCAGACTATACATACATGTACACATGTACACCAAGGTTAAATGTAATACATGTGCAGATGTAGGTTTCTTCAAATAAGCAATGAATGTAATATATATGTATGTATGTATATATATACAAATGTACACAAACATGTCCAGTTGCCATATGAATTTTGTGTGTTCTATCTCGATATCATGAAAGGTGTGTTGAGCTTGAGCACTGAGTAAATTTGCTGACTTCGAGGTCCTCATTACATTTGTTTTGCATATTTATTGTCTGGTGTGTCAAAACTGGTACACTGTGCTTGACATAGCATATGCATGTACTTGTATGTCTTTAACTGCACTAAAAAGCCAAGGAAATGCACGCAAAATCAAATTACGTGTATATAAATGTCAGAGACTTTGTAGAAATGTAATTTCTGGCAGGTGAAAGCAACGACAAAATGGCACAAAAATATGGAAAATAATTGTCAAATAACAAACTTCACACAACAAACCAAGTAAAAATATATATATATATTATCCATTGCGAAAACAAGCTACATCTTTTTTTTCTCTTTCTTTCATACAGGTATTTCCCCCTTATATAGAGGTGGCCACTATAGCAGGTTTGACTGTATATGTATGTGTACATGTATATGAACAATGTAGGTGTGAAATTGTATGTTTTGACTGCCTTGATCATGAACAGCTGGCAGGTAAAATGTCATGTGTAAATTTGTGTGTGTGCATTTGTGTGTACATGCATTTGTGTCTGTGCATGTACATGTATACTCTGAGCTCTAGATAAGGGGAGTAAGAAGGTATTTACCCTTTAAAAATTTGAAAATCAGCTTTGGAATTTAGAACAGGGTGTGAAATTAGTCACTGGAAAATGAAGTTACAAATTGTGATAGTGACATTTTATATACAATTACATAAACCACCCTTTAAATATTTGAAAATACCTTTTAAGAATTTTGATTTACCCTTTAAATGTTATTTCTGGGAGTGAAATACCCTTCATCTGAAAATCTATACCAAAGGGAAATAACTCTATAAATAAGGGTTAAATGAGTATAATTATTGCACATCATGATTTATCTCCCCAGGATGTACAATGTACAATGCATGTATATGTGTTACCTATGCTTGTGGCAAGGTTACATATGCAGGTAAAGACATGGCCCCTTATGGTGACCTCATGTAACTAATAGCATACTTATAAAAGTTTTATTTAGTTTCTGACTCCATTTCATTCTCAAAAATGGGTATACAATATACCTAAATTTTGAGACCACAAAAAAGTTTTCAAACTCAAAAAAAAAAAAAATAGATTTAAGCCATAATCCATAAAAAGCAAAAACAGACAAGGACAGATGGAGAGATGGAAGGAAGGAAGTTAAGGAAGAGTCACATAAGAAGCCTGGTGTAGAACTTACAAAAAAACAAAAAAACAAACAACAAACAAACACAGGCCAATATATACAACAATAACCTTTCTTTCTATAACCTCTTTATTACTCCAAAATATTATATAGCGATGGATAAAAACAAAGGTCTATGCAGACTATACATAACTCATTACACCATATCTATGTCACCTTGTGGACTGCTGTATACATGTACACTTGTGTGGACATTGATTGTTATATAGTGCATGTATATAGTTCCTGCTAAGATAATTGCTCATTGATTACAGTGTCTGTTACATAGTACAGAATGTCAATTGATCACAAACCTGCATGTCATTGGTCAATACATTTAAATATGTAATCTTGCCTTTGATTGGTCAACTCAATTTCCTTATTGTTTAAGAACTAGATTTTACACACACACACACACACACACATATATATATATATATATAAAACTGAGTGTTTCCTCAATAAATTTCCAAGACAGGAAATTTCAATAAATGTAAAAAGAAACATGTAAATGTCTATACATATACAATGGTGTATGTACATGTAACTATGTGTGTGATAAAGACAAAAGACGAGATAGTTTAACTCATGTTACTGACACATACATGTTCATGTATTTTGTTTTTACTCTAAAATTGAAAATATAACTTCTGATTTAGTTCAAAGTTTGGATATAAAAAATCCACAACTATAAATGCAATTGTTAATGCAAAACGACAGATCTTTTACGTGTAATATATTATATACGTGTGTGATGTATGTATTGACAGAATTAGTTTGAAAATTGAAATTTGCAGGATTGTTGAATTTTATGGATGACTCCCATGGACATGCTAATAGTACATACATGTATATATACATCAGCCACGATCAGGTAGTGCCACCAGTGGCTAAGTTTCTTGTGGTGGAAGACAGAACCTGGTAAATTACAATGTACATACGCACGTGTACATGTACATTGTAAAAAATGTACAAGTACAGACTACAGAATCAGCTAGGGTTCCAAGGGAGCTTGAATCTACGGTGACTTAGAGCTGAGAGACTGTGATATACATGTAAAGCGTGATGCTCTTACAACTGGACAAAGTACATGTACATTGTATTCATCATACATTTGTACATTAACCCATTCACCCCTGAGGACACATTTGGACTGGTCCAAGTCATTGAATTACAGAAGAGTTCATCATTGTTTTTCAGGAGCTGATGAGTTAATAAAAAAGTCCTGCCACATTGGTACAAGCCTGTGCCACACATCAGAATGTGTGGCACGTCACTATTATCTGACTACATGTGTATGTCTCCATATTAATTGAAGTTTGAAACACTTGCTCAGTTGCTGCACAATGGTCTAATAAGTCCATAGCACAGGTCAAAATGTGTGGTACTTCACTTACAGCTGATGCCATATCTAGAGACCACTGTCATAAAAGACCACAAGTCTTGAGATACCACATTCTCAAAACCACTTGGTTCAATAATCCTAGATGAAACCTGCTTTGAGCGGCCACCTGTGTTGTAAGACCAGATTTCAGTGGTACCAGTACATGTATAGGGGGTGGTCTTTTAAGATAGTTTTCACTGTACAACAATAAAACAAACACATAACTTTATATTCAGAATACAGTCAAGTGGCAATAAAATAATATCAGTTTACATTCATCCTTAGAACATGCAATTACTTATTATACAAACAACCGAAATTTTGACTTACATGTGAATATGTATATATCGCCATCAAGTTTACAGTCGTCCTTTTTGAAAGCTCTGATCTAGTTATAAAAGAACACTGGATATTTTATTTAGCACAGACTCGGAAATATTAATTAACACATTTTGCACTTAACCAGTTCAACATTTCAAATCGTGTCGGTCTAAATATATATTTCATTTCCTTCCATGCATGTGTATCAGACAGCAAGGTCTAATTTATGCGTCATGCTGCATTGGTGAAAGTGAAGATAACTCCGATAACTCCGATAACTCCGTTTCAGCTGATTGTTCCTAAAAACACATTCATCTTCATTTTGTATACGTAATGGATGCAAAAATGTGCCCTTTTTTTCTCAGAAAACCCAGTCCCTCCATTTAAACTTCTGGCTGAAGCACCGTAACAGTAAAAGGATTCAGTTTAATTGTTTACTGACTATAGCTAGCATTTTACACGCATATTTTTCATCCAAGGATTTTTTGTTTAATTACACAGATTTGTATGATGTTTAAAATGTATAAATGAGTCCTCCATGGGCGAGTGGTTGAAGCATTAGCCTTCCATGGAGTCTCTCACCTCTGTCAGCTTGTGTTCAAGTCCCCCTGCGACCTACATGTAAGTTAATTTTGCGAGGAAGTATGCCAGCTTATTGCGAAAGACCAGTGGTCTCTTCCTGTGTACATGTACATTGTAACTACATGTAGGTTCTTCCAACCATTATTAAAAACTGGCTACCACTATGTGACAGAACAAGTTTGATTAAAATAGGCTCATCACTGCTGGTACTGCTGCGCATTTCTTTAGAAGAAGTAAAAAAATGTGTAAAAGTTAATAGCGGACGACTACAAAAGACGGTTGGAATAGGTCACTGCGATGGGTCAAAATTTGTGCCAAGAGACGAATACAAATAAATAAAACAACAGTTCTCCTCCATTTTAATCGGAAAGATATAAGAACTTTCGCATCTTCTGATATGGACTAACTGAAGGAACAGTCCCCTGCCGACTGATACGGTACATACTTCTTGTGAAAACTCCCCGAGATTCTGCTTAGTTTTGAACTCGCATTTTACACACGTCAGACAATTGCTCTATCGATGAGCTACAATGCACCACAAGCGATCACCATATCGGATGATATATATATACACATATTTTGTTGATGGTCTGAATTCAACTGCATGAAATAATGATTGCTCTCTGCACTATACTCACTTTGAAGCTTGCGGCTACGGAAACATCAAAACATGATGATGACATACGATCTTACATAATTTGACTGACACCTGTAACAAGACGTCAATATGCCTGTACATGTCATTTTGTGTACAATTAATTATGCGCATATGATTAAGATGATTGACAAGTTCAGTTATGATGTTCAAAATGTTACATGTATGCTTATAGGAAACACAAAATACAACTTGTCATACATGTACTTAAGAAAATTGACACTCCAAAACATACATGTATAAACATACATTACACGAATACAGTGAAACTTGTATATAAAGACCTCCTTAATTAGGGGACACAAGAAAACCTGTCTTTATAGGGAAGTGGTCTTTATATAAAGGTTGACTTGTACACAACTAGTACTACTATTGGGGACAGCAAAAAATGGTCTTTGTAACCAGGTGGTCTTTACACACAGGTGGTCACTAAAGCAGATTTTACTCTATGTACATGTACATAGTACAGTAACCAAACTAGGGATTCAACTTAATCAAGCACCTCTAAAGCCATAATGGACCGGACCAAGCCATTGATGTGAAGCAAAGTTGATTATCTCCTAAGGGTCAACAGCATTTATTCATCTTACAAAAATGTATTCAGGAATTCACGAGACAAAACATTCTAGCAAGGACTCAGTAATGGACCATTGACCAGTGGTCAGTAAAGTTTGTTATGTGCAGAGCCTCAGTGGCTGAGAGGTTAAAGTATTGCTATTTAACTCACCGACCTCTGAAAAACATTGGACTCTTTTGTAAATAATTGATTTACATGTACATGTAGATCAGCTTAGATTCAAGTGGGACTTTGAACCTGCACTAACTAAAGGTGAGAGACTTCATGGTTGCTGTTGTTGTATTGTTATTTAACGTCCCACTCAAGAATCTTTTACTCATATATGGAAACGTCACAAAACGCCGGTGAAGGGCTTCAAATATTGGCCTACATTTTATGCTCAACAATTACGGCCATTGAGCAGTGAGGATTCTTTAATGCGCCGACGCCTACTGTGACAAGGGACATTAAGTTTTAATTGTCTCATCCAAAGGACAAAGAAAAGCCAGTTGCCTCCAGTTGTGAATCGAGCACTCGATGGGACTTACTGGTTTAAAGCATGATGCTCTAACCACACGGCCAGAGGCCCCAACTGAAAACTAGCCACAATTGTCAACCTCAAAAATTGTAAAACACATTAAAAACAAGCTTTTTCTATTGGCCTTTTTAACATAAACAAAAAATTCAAAAAATGAAATAATCCACCATATACAAACACTGTTCAAACTAAGGTGCTGACTCATCAAAATGCTGGTCAAGATCAAAAGACTCAAGAGGCACCGAAAAAAAAGAATATGACAGCAAGATTAAGACGATTAGTATGTCCCGGAATGGATAAATATTGACTTAGTTATTAAAAACCATCAAGGTTTATTTACAAAATAGTGTTGTGTTTTGCATACTTCAAATTGTCCGACAAAACAGTGTGTTGGCAGACATGTAGAGCAGAGTGCATAACCCTCGAATGTTTTATTTAAATACAGAAACTGGGTACACATACATGCACTACAGTCGGTCTTAAGAGTTTGGCATACATGTATTACTGTAATGGCATTGATACAACGTACATGTACATACAGTTCATACTGTACATGCACATGTACATTTGTACTTTAATTTTAGCCATTTAGGGCTTTGATTGATGAAGATTGTGACAGAACTGCTATTTAGTGAGGTGAACTCTCTAGCACTAAAGACAGGATCTTAGACAATTTATCATATTTGACCATTAAAAAAACTCCAGGTGACAAAAAAAAAATTGAAGAATTAGGGGGCGGAATGTTGGGGGTATTATCAGGGCAATTCACAGTGCATTTTTTGTGTAAAACATGATGGCATACACGTACTTGTTCAGTGGACAACACATACATATATACACAGCCACAGGACTTTCATTCCTCCAAATTTCTAGCCGATATTGGGCTAATAATTCCCAACCAAATATCATATCGTTTTTCCACAATTTTTTGGCCAAAAATTTCCAAAAATGAACTTAACATCTTTTCATTTTTTCTCATTTTTATGCTGATATTTTCTTCAATCATTGTTTTTCTTGAAAGCTGAAATACGACAGCTTGACAATAAAAAAGTTTAAAAAGAAAAAGAAATAGCAAAAAAGTGAAATAAATGAAATGCCTTATGGAAAAACTCCCAATTTTGAGCCAAATTCCCAATTCCAGCACCATGTCCCCAAAAAGGTAAGAAAAATCTGTGACACACTCTTGTGAGTCAGCATTTTTCCCCCAATACAAAAAGCCAAGGAAAAAAATTACTAATACCGTTGTCAGTTAATACATGCACATGCAAATGAATTGAAAAATAAAGGTTTTTAAGGGATTGTCAACCACAGAATAAATAAAACAAAACACACTTTACATTTAAGTGATCCCTATCCTAATTGCTATACACTGTTCATGTACATGTATATGTGTATTCTTCTTTTATTTCAATCATTAACATTCACTTATCTTTTATATACATGTGTATATCTACAAAAGAAAAAACGTATAAAACTCCAGTTTTTGTCATATCTGACATGGATGTGGCATGAATCAAAGAAACATAGACAATGAGACGAAACAAAAAACCTCCAAAGAAAACAACAAAAAAATTGTAATAGTGTAACTTTTGTGACCTTACCCATTAATTTAACATGATATGTATACATTTATTTAACATATGTATATATATTACTAATATGCTTAGCACCTGTTCCATTTCGTATATATATCGTAAAATATATCGGCCTGAGCGTAATCAGGATCTAGGTTAAAGCATAATAAATTGTGATGAGAAACAATTCTGTCATGGGGAATAACTAGATTAAATCTCAGAGATCACCCCTCATCTAAAAGATTCATAACCTGATGGTGTTAAGGGAAAACTTATGACTAAGAATTAAACGAGAGAGAGAGAGAGAGAGAGAGAGAGAGAGAGAGAGAGAGAGAGAGAGAGAGAGAGAGAGAGAGAGAGAGGAGTTGAGAGAGAGAGAGAGAGAGAGAGAGAGAGAGAGAGAGAGAGAGAGGAGAGAGAGAGAGAGAGAGAGAGAGAGAGAGAGAGAGAGAGAGAGAGAGAGAGAGAGAGAGAGAGAGAGAGAGAGAGAGAGAGAGAGAATTCGAAGATGGAGATGAATTCCCAGAGGGAGAGAAGAGAGATGAAGGGATGGAGGATGAGAGTGATGGAATGTGAGAGATGAAAGAAAGGAGATATAAAGAGACACAAAGACAGAAAGATGAGAGTGATGGGGCAATGGAGAAGTGAGAGAGAGAGAGAGAGAGAGATGGAGGGTGAGAGGAGGAAAGACTAGAGAGAGAGATCTAGAGAGACCTAATGATTAATCAATTATGTGGTTTTGTTTTTGTATTGTTCAGATTAGCTTGTAAAATGTAAAATTGTTATATACATGTATAAGATATACATATGTATATATGATTTAGATATAAAAATATCTGTAAAACCTGAGGTACAAGTATTTCAAGTCTATATAAATCGTATTTACACACGTGTACATACATCAAAATCATAATGGACAAAGAGAATTATATATTCTGGAAAATGTATTTTTTCTAGTGATATCACCGACTGTCACATGAAATAAGTGTAGGTCATGTTTAGATTGTAATTTTTAGGCTCGGCAAAAAGTACCTATTGACATTATCTAGGAACTCTCCAGATCCCAGGTGGTTGTGAGTACATGTACATGTATATAATCCATATCATCTGTCCACATGTTACGTGAAATAGATACCACAAAAAGTTGCATTAAAATGTAAACAACTTCTCCATTGTATGCCATGGTTACACTCATATATATGTACAAATGACAATTGTATATTGTATGTGTGTTTGTACATTTTGTATATAAACAATTGCATACCTGTACATGTATAAATGTGTATATGTACATGTATGTGTGTATATGTGTGCGAGTCTGCGCTCAAGTGTCTGTGTTGATACATGTATGTGTCATTGTGTGCTGTTTATCAACAACTTATAATCATGTTACGTTTACAATGTACATCAGTGTATGTAATCAATCTTGTGACCCTCAAATACGAGGTCACCTCCTACACTCTCAAGAAAGACCGCCTGCTTAATATGAGACCACATTCTGAAAACCATTTAGTTAAACCTCTTTCGAGAGACCACCTGTCTTGACAGACCACATATTCAGTGGCAGATAGGGTGGTTTCTCAAGACGGATTCCACTATGTAAATACATGTAATGATACACTTTGTGTCAATCGTCAAAAATTTGTTGTTAATATACATGTACCTGAAATTACGTCTTTTAGATTGCCCAATAAAAGTAATAGGAATTTCTCATAAAACATAATCATCAATACATTTTCAGTTTGTCATGCTTTCTATTTTCTGCATTTGCGAAGGTTCATTCGGTACAACCACCAAAACAAGCGGAGCTGTTTAAAATACATCTCATAAACTTGTGGTGATCTATTTCTCATTTTCCTTGTTTTTCGCAAAGATATAATTACCATATATATTAACCACAAGTTTTACTTTATAAACTCTAAAACATTATACATTCACGTACAATTAAAGGGCATTTTGACTTTAAAAAGTGAGGTTCATTAGTTACTCGCTAAAATGTAAACATATATAGGTAATAGTTTTCCTACCAAATATGTGACCTGTACATTATATACATGTACTGGTAGAGCTCTATAAAACGACTATGGTGGAAGTATCAAGAGTATCATAGGGTTACTTTTAATATGCAGTGAAACCTGTATATAGGGGCCAGAAAATATTGGCCTTTATGTGCAGGTGACCCTTATACACAGTTTCAATTGAATTGAAGTATGCAGTCTAGGGACTTGAAAAAAACTGGCCTTTATAAACAGGTAATCCTTATATAGAGGTGGCTGCTATAGCAGGTTTATATATATATATATATGTATATATATATATATATATATATATATATATATATATATATATATGTAAATGTATATATAAATGTAGTTTGTATACTAGTAACTGACAGAAACAGCAACTTCAGAGATCAATGAATGTTCTTTGGTCCGACTACACCAAATTAAACCCATCAAAAATTTAAAGCTCTCAAAAAACTAAAATTAACTTCATGAAAAGACTGCACCAATAAGCCCACTGATAGCTCAAGCATGCAGTCTCCTTTATTTGATATCACATTAAACTGTTCACTTGAAAATATGTTTATAATTTATTGAAAATACACTAAAATAATCAATTAACCACTTTACCTTCTATTTGTGTCTGGAAGGAATTCTATTACAAGTATATATTTGAATCTTTCATTTAAGTCAAATGACTTTTTCATGAGTGTTTTTGGTGGAAAAGTTACATAACTTTTGAATGACATGTACATCATAGAATATACATAATTCCAGAAGTACATGTATATAAACAGGTATACACAGGTATGTACTGAAAAAAAGACAAATAAATGGAGAAAATATACATTGTCCAAGAGAATATGTACATATATAATACAGTGATACAAGTCCTGATTCACATCTTCTGCAGTGCCACTGAAATGTGATCTAATATATGACATACATGTATGACCACACTGGGTCATCAGAGAATCGGAGAGGAGAGATCTAAGAATGTACATATAGAGGGTGGTTTTCAGGTGGCAGATACATGTACAGGTATACAATGTAATTGCATTGAAAAGTGATTTTTTTTTTCATTCACAATGTCCATGAATTTAAACTGTATATACATGTATTTTTCAGATATCATTTATCCACAGGCCTAGGGTGAGAAAAAAAATTGAGCGATTTTGAAATTGACTTGTCTTGGGCTGTCATTGATGAGAAATTAGATATCGATAAGTAAAAAGTATCGATATATCGATAAATGAAATAACATGGTACTTCTATGAATAATGCATTCAAAATTTATACATATGTAGACTCATTGTAATATTTAGGTTCTTTGACCCCAATTCTACCCCACTCCCAGGGGCATGTGATGTCAGTGAAGTGTGAGCAACCCTAAGATGAACTTATACAGTCCAGTCCAAGTTTGATTACTATATCACAATCCAAACTTGAAATATTGCACTTTATATGTAAGCCAGACGGAATTACAGAGAGACGGAGGATCCAAACACTAGATGCCCCCAGTGGACCTTTCAGGCCGGGGGCATAAAAAAAAGTTCAAATTTAGTGAGCTCAAGTCGTTTGTACCTGCAACCTGAGCAAAGGATCTTAGTTCAAGCCTTATAGGGACCAATTCATATAACTTGGCAGGGCAGAAACCCTTATTTTGGGAAAAATACAAACAGTAGCGTTTTGCTCTCTGACAGAACCCAGAGACTTAAGATGTACCACTTTATCATGACAAACCTGTTAACAGTTTACCATGCTCTGTGATATCATGCATAACTGTAAGTACTGTAGCTCATATCTTTGTGGCTAAAACTAGTCTGCCACCCCTTTTATCATTTAATTTAGACTATGCATGTTTGTAAACATAAGCCAGTACAGCCTATACATGTACACCTATAATCTTATACATGTGCATACATCATTACATGTATATTAAGAGTAATTCTCTGTAAAGACCAAAGAATTATCAAAGTGCTGAGAAATGGTATGTCACAGAATACGCTCATATTTACTATATATGTTTATTATAGAATACTAAAACATAATATTGATTTTAAAATTGAAAAAAAATATTTATATTGATGGCAACAAAGAGTTGTTTTTTCACAAGATTTGTCCTCTTACCCATATAGAAAAAGGCATTTTTGCATAGTTTCAACACTTTATTTTTATTTAACATACAAGATATATCAATAATGTAAATATTTTATTTGAATCACCTTCGATATTCATAAAATCCAAATGATTCAGTACAGAAGTATTTTGCCTAACAACTTAAAGATAGGGGGTTTCTGCAATTATCCAATTAACGAAATTTATGATTTTTTGATTTTTCAAGACTTTACCTCCCAAAAACGCAGCATAGAAATTGCTTTTAGACCTAAAGTTTGAATAAGTCTTATAGAACAATATATCATAAAATCAGAGCGGGGTATTTTTTTTCGTTTCTTAGCAACGGTTACTCAAAGTTTGGCTATTTTTAAGAATTTTCAACGTATATAGTTCAATAAATTTCTCCTATCATTTCAAATCTTCATAATATTTTTAAATCTAACTTTTCAAATATAGTAAATAACAATTGTCGAGATCACATAATATATATAATTTCATTATATACTGTATTAGCAATATAATATACCTAAATATTTACCCCCAGATTTCCCGCGTCCGTTTAAATCAGGACTCCGACATTGTCTCTTTTCAAAACCGATTTATATATCTCGTAAATCTTGACTTTTACACAAAATATGCTATTTGATTGTCATTTATAATATTTAGGGACACCTATATCATATACAATATTATATTCAATTTATTTAAGTCAAAAAGCTTCAGATTATTTTAAATTGACCCGACATCTCAACTCCGCCACTGAAATCTGACTATAATTTTAGTGTGCTTTCAACAGCCAAAATCTAGGAAATCTAAAACGAACCAAAATTTGAGTAATTTTTACTGAAAATAAATCAGAAAGATGTCATTAAATTATCATTTAAAAGATTACTTAAATACAATTAGAACTGAGTGAGAAATCAACGATTATTTATTTCGAATCCGCCGCTAATCAAATCCGAAAACACTATACTATCAGGAATCCGACATTAGCATCTTTTCAATCCGACTCTGTAGTATTACTACAGCGATTACAATTATGATTGCTAACGAAAAATAAGTGATTTTAGTGTCATTTAATGGGAAGGATATTATCATAAATGATTGTGATATATACTTTACTTAAAGTTTAAGTATAACAAATTAACTTAAATCGATCCAATACCTCGACTCCGCCGTGGAATCCTTACTAAATTTAGTGTGCCAACGGTGAGACAATGTCACGTTAATCGAGTCCAAAATAATTTTGTATAATTTTCTATTGTGAATGATGTAAAATACCACAATAAAGATATACTACAATTATTGTGTTCTTTGAAATATTGGGAAGAAATCGACAATTACGATTCCGCGATTTCTCGATCCGTCTCCGCCTCCGAATACTACTTTTAATGACCGCCTTAATCAACGTGAGATAGACCTCTAGTTTATTGCAAACGATCATGGTTATTTTTTTAGCGCATACACAGACCACGATTTCGGCTAATTGACAGAGTGTGAAACGGAAAACATTCAAATTCCGGTTGAGAAAACGGGGTAGCGATAGATGTGGACGTAAAAAACACCCAAAACCTAAAAATTGGTCGTATTTGCGAGTGATTTGGTTGCATTATGAATCTTGTTTATTGCAATACGATTTCTTGTATCCACATGTAGTACCCGAGTTCACATAAGCTGTTCATTTCCAATTTTATCAAAGGGTTCTCTTTTTGCACGGATAAAAAATTATGTTGATGTTGTCCAATGAATTATTAAATAGTAACAAAAATACCCACTGAGATATTTTGCTGTTCACCTACTAATGTTACTAAAGTCACTAGAGATAAATGAGCGATTTCCTATGCTGTTTTTACAGAGGCCTGATTTAAATTTGCACGGATTTCCCTATATTAACCTAAAAAACAACAACTTTCAACTGGTCTTTTTTAAAAACGGAGGCATTACGATCCCCGATATTTTCTACCATGTTCGTTAAGTCATCAATAAGTAATACAAAAAAAACTGCTGTCAAAACTGACAAATATCACATTTCATGAAATTTACTAATATGGCTATTTCCATTAGGTTACCTATTCAATATAGATAAATGATCCTTTGTTATGGTAACGAGGAAGTTTTACTGGGAAAAAATTGTAAGGTTTTGTTACTCTCATGCCAGGCTATCATTGTGACCAGCTGCCTTAAAAATTTGCGATATACCATTTCTGACCAATTTTGGTCTTTACAGAGAATTACTCTTAAATGTTTACGATGTATGTCCATGTTTTGTGTATAATTCATAAAAACTTGAATTTTATTTCGTTTCACTTGAGCGGAATGCTTTTAGAAAATAAATTATGATTATAGATAAACATTTTATACATGTACAAATAATACTACAAAAATTATTTTATTTTGAATATCGAGACATTCAAATGATTTTTACTTGTAAACAAATATTTACAATGTGCGATTTAATCATAAATATATATATCCATATATATATATATATAAGGTATATATATATTATATATATATATATATATATATATATATATATATATACATCTCTATATATAGAGAGAGAGATGTATATATATATATATCTATCTATATATATATAGATCTATATATATATATATATTTATTTATTTCTCTCATACCTGCCTATATAATATAGAGTAGGCCCATATATAGATATAATACACCTATGGAATACCTGTGTGTACATGTACATATCACGTGATATGCGTATGAACATTATTTTTTTTAGGAATGAACCGTGTGTAAAATTAGCTAGTCAAAAAATGACACCAAGACAACAACTTCCCCAATAATATGTATGTAACCGGTCATTACATTCTATCAATAATTACATGTTTCCATTTTACCATTTCGAAGTCATATAGAAATATACGTCAGTCTAAACTCTGGCCTAATCTAATGCCTTTGACATACTTGTCAAGTCCCCCCCATAAATAAGGAGACTCCCTATTTTTTCTGTAAAATTTTGATAATTTCTTCAAGAAAAATGAATATCTCTCCCATGAAAAATTTTAATTTTCCTATTAATTCTTACTAAAATTTAGAGTCTCCCCCATGAGATTGAAAAATCTCCCCCTAAAAGTTTTTCAAGGTTGGCAAGTATATATATGCTTTGAAACTGACAGTATGCCTATAGCACTACCACAACGCTTCAAGTTCAATGTCCGGTTATCCAGATGAAGCATACAGGTCGGCCCGTTAATTTCACTTCATAATCATGCTTATGTGAACGATACAATGCTCTGAATATATCTACCATTTACATTTAAAGTAGTGGCCTGGGCTTACTAGGCTAAAACACTGATATTTCTTCTGCCAAGTTCTGTCATCGGTATGCCTTCTGGGCTACATGATCCACTGTACGTCAGCAGTAATTGCCAATTTTCGAAAGAGTTGCATCCAATTGTACTCTCAAATATGTAAATTCCAGTGCATAAAAATCGACAACAGGAAAACACATACCTTAACAATTGTACAAATACAATGTAACATCAACGTCACAAACAATGCCAAAATCCAAAGATACTGCCCGTCATTTACCATTCAGACCGTGATCGAAAGTTAACCCACTTCCACAACAAGCCGCTGACCAACTTTTCCTTGTACACGTATGATGTGACGTCACCTACCGAATTTAATCTGTGAACTAAATGCCACTTGTATCTCTAGAATAAATTACATTTTGTTTTATCTATCAAAGCTTGACTGTTGAATTACCTAATGCTAAAATGTATATTATCATGTGGTTCAAAAGAATTAAAGGCTAGATCTATTTTCTCTTGCGTAATATTTGGTCATTTTACCATTTTACCTAAATATGTCGCTTTCCTGCTGCTATCAAGCAACTATGCATAACTTCTTCAAAAGGTAAAATTACAGGTTGATATGCAACCACGTTGCCACTTACAGGGTCGAGGACTTCAAAAATGTTAAAATTTTCAGGGTTCGTAAGGAAATAAAAAAGATATATTTGTTTTCAAAATGGCGACATTTTCAATTAATAAAATAAGATATGAGCTTGTATAATTTATGAAAAGATAAAATGTATGACAGATAAATACACTTTCATATGCTGTCATTAGATATACATTTATTCCAACCTCAGGGTCACAAAATCCTGTAAAACCCTCGGCAAGTCTGATGTTTTAAAGGGTTTTGTGATCCCTTGGGTGGAATAAACGTATATATAATGACAAGATGTGAAAGAGTCTTATCATGAATACACGCAACATACGTCACCTACATTGTATTGACCTTTATTTATAATTACTTGGTAATTTCACAAACTTTTACAAACAGTGTATGTAAAAATACATGTATACATTGTACATGTACATTGTATATATATACATGTATACAGTCAACTCCCCTTCTAATGAAATGGAAAGGAGATCAATTTAGACCTCGTTAAAGAGGACAACAACAAAAAAACGGTCATTGTGACCAGGTGGTCATCATGCGAGTCAAATACTCTATCTACAACCAGATCACCGCAAGTGTTCTTCATTCAGAAACAGCTCATGTTTTTGTATTCAGATCAAAATTCCACCGTCATCTCAAACATTTCAGCATGTTATCTACCTACTGCGGAATAAGATACAGTTACAGTACAGGCTAACCTGCTAATTAGCGGTTACAGTATAAACTCACAAGTCTTTTTTTTTTTTTTTTTTTTTTTTTTTTTTCTGAGCAAATCGTAATGATCCCCATGTATCAAAATCTGCGATAAAATGTTTCTGGCGATTAAATCTACAAAACGCACGTGTTTCAAGACCTGTCACAGAGATGATGATTAAGTTCTCCATCCAAGATCAAATGACTTTTTATGTGTATACACTATCCAGATTTTACATGTACATCATCTTCAGCATGTACATTTTTCACGCAACAGTGGTGATTGTATGGTACATAATCATGTTTATATGCACATGTATTCAGGGATTTTCCTGGGCCTATTTTGGGTCCGGTTACAGAACCCTTCCTATTGCAAAAATGGCTTGTATTTTCCCCAAAATATGTATAAATTCCCAATTTGGAATTTCAAAATAATAAAAAAATTTTTTAAACATATACCTCAAATTAAGTTGTTTTTTTAGTAAAAATGTTATAAAAATGTATTACAATGTACATAAATGTAGGAACATGCTTGTGTCTGGTTTTTTTGTTTTTCTGGCAATATAAGCTAAACTTAACAATAATAAACATAGAAACAAAATTATTTAAAAAAAAACAACAACTGCCTTCAGCGTGTAAACTGGCAAATTTACTCTATACATGTACATCATTAGATGACATTCTAGATAGAGGGGCTCGAACACGGGTGGACAAGGATTTTCCTGTGCTACATGTACTTCAGGGTTCCGTTACAGGATCCATTCCCAATACTTCATGTAAAATGATTTTACATGTAATTTACTCAAAAACATGGTCTACCAAAATTTCCAATCTAAATTTTCAAAATAAAGATGTTAAAAGTATTTTGAAAAATTTGTTTCAAATTAAGTTTCAGATCCTCATGATCCCAGAATTTAGGAGTTAGGAAATTCCCTGATTGTTTGTATACTTACATGTACATGTACATTTGCAGGAATGAGAGAAATTCTTAGATTATGTGTCCCCACCAGCAGGGCTTGAATCAGGACTGATTAAAGGTGAGAAAGTCTTAGAATAAGATACATGTATGTATGTGTGCCCATCAGCGGGACTCGAACCAGGACTGATTAAAGGTGAAAAAGAAATTCTTAGAATACAATATGTGTGCCCACCATCATGGTTTGAACCAGGATTGATTAAAGGTGAGAAAGATACATGTATGTGTGCCCACCAGTGGTGCTAGAACCAGGGCTAATTGAAGGTGAGAAAGAAGTTCTTAGATACATGTACATGTACAATACATGTATGTGTCCCTACCATTGGGACCAGAACCAGACTGATTAAAGGTGATAGAAGTTCTTATAACATACACCAGCCAAATAAAGGGACTGTACCAAATGAAATTGATTATGGATAGGTTATTTGTATAAGTTATGGTAGAACAGAAACACAAGTGACTGCTGAGAACTGCGTTAAACTGCCGTCTTGACTGTTATACATATGGAATACTGTATTATCCTTTAAAGCTATATCAATCCAGATAAGTATTAGCTTGCCGAGATACGCAAACATTCGGCTGTATCATAAGTGGGTACAAATTTGCACTGAAATCTTTAAGATATGGTAATACCTACATCTGATCATGATGTACCTGTAATTTGTAAACATGATACTAAGCACCTGGGCTTAAAAAGTTACCACCAACTTTTGAAAATTGTACAGTCTGCTTCACCTCCTGGTACATGTATATATAACTGCTCAGTTGCGGAAGAATTCCACTGTCTAAAACGTGTATAAACATCCAACAAAAGTCTGAAGACACACATCATTAAGTACATGTATATAATGTCACAGTGGAACCTCACTATTAAGACCACCTACCTTTCTGACTGAAAGTGGTCTGATAAGCGAGGTGGTCTCTTAAGTGGGGGATGGACTTACATTATATTTATAAAGAAATTTTCAAGAGAATAAATATTCATGGGCTTGAATAAGAGATGGTCTTTAAGCAAAGGTTGCACTGTACATGTACATGTACATATACAGTGTTTCAGATTGGCGTCGGCATATATAAATACATGTACCGTGGCCGAATGCAAGCGACAGGATGGCCGATAAATTTCTGAAGTAAACGATAGTTTATGTATTTACATATATTATAAATATACATATATTCTCAGTCTAAACGTTCGATTCTTGGTCGTTCAAGCGCTAAGCAGTCAGCTCAAATTAAAGAAAAATCACTGCAACCTATTTTTATAATTTTAAATTGTTTCCCACTTGAAATTTGATATAAATAATAAATATTATTACATATAATTTCAGAAACCATCTTCACAATATTTCACTTAGATTTACGAGATTGTGAAAACAGCCTCTGTCAAAGCCCCCCATAATTTCATTTTTTGTATTACAACTGGAAAACATAGTGGTAGAATAGTGCTCTAAAGAACCTTCCAAATGGCACTTCAATTAGATTGTTTCAAGCGTAGTGTTTGGCAGAAGGATAGCGAAACCCAACAGCCTCAGCATACATGTACCTGCGGTTAGCACAACTTGCATTGCTGTGCCAGCTGGATGTGAGCGTGGATTTCGGTACCAGACATAGTCCACTGCGCAATCGACTTCATACTAAGACTCAAGGTTAATGAGAATAAGGATAAATGGTGAACAATACATTATCTTACAATCTTTGTTGCTGCACTAATTACTTATTGTTTTTGCTAAAAAAAATATGGCCTAAAATGTTTAGGACAAAATTCCTAGACTTTTTTTATGAAATAGGCCGTATGTCCTAACAAGAAACACTTGCATCATACATGACCGTATGCATTCCCGATAGTGCTGAAGAAAATCCTATGTTGACATACAAGTTACCTTAACAAGCTGGTGACTGTACCTAACCAACTGATTACCTAGTGGTTCCCTGGCTACCTTACAATCTTGACTAATTACCAAGTGGTTCCTTGGCCAACTAACAAGCTTGACTGATTCCCTAGTGGTTCCTTGGTTACCTAACAAGCTTGACTGATTACCTAGTGGTTCCTTGGCTACCTTACAATCTGGACTAATTACTTAGTGGTTCCTTGGCTACCTAACAAGCTTGACTGATTACCAAGTGGTTCCTCGGCTACCTAACAAGCATGACTGATTACCTAGGCTAGGGGTTCCTTGGCTACCTAACAAGCTTGTCTGATTACAATTAGTGGTTCCTTGGCTACCTGAAAGTGACAAGCATGATTACCTATCTAGTGGTTTCTTGGTTATTTATTTGTCAGTTCTGGTTGGCTTAACATTTCAAATTCATATAAATGTAGTGGTTCCTCAATTCAAGATAACGGATTGATAGTGTAGAATGGTAAGTTCATTGAAGTTGGTAACTTTAAATCTACAATATACACGAACATGTATATATCATACATGCGCATTTACCTACATGTAATCTAGATATAATTACAATTACATAACTTGTCACAATTTCATTCCCATCTGCATAATCGGCACAAATCACGTGCACAGGTACGTTGACCTCTAGTTACTTGGTGTCATTAATATTATGTAAGGTAATAATAATTTACTTATGAAATATTTTGACGTTTCCTTAACTGCAAGCTTGAGATAATGAGAGAACATGTAAACCAAGGTGGAAATTATCAAAGACTAAAGATATATACATTTATAATTTATTTTTGACCATATCTATTATAAGAGAGGTATTTTGTTGACACCATATCAATCCACTGATCTAAAAGTTGAATCTGACAAATTTATTGTAATATTTAACGTAAATTACCGGTAATGCTAAATGTACTATACATGTACATGTACAGTGTGCATACCTGTATAATACATGTATTAATTTGAGTAATTACTGATGCATATAAATAGTAAATGCATCATTTTAGCTTCATGTATATGCAGATGTATATATTGTACATGAATATGCCGTGCCAAGATCTCTTATATTTATAATTATCTTTTACAAGTGGTACATGTAAGTTCTGTTTTAATTTTGCATTAGTGAAACTTATATATATATATATATAAAGACACAACAAAGCCAGTCTTTATAGGGAGGTGGTCTTTAATATAGAGGTTGATTTTTACACAAATGGTACTACTGGGGACAGTAAAAACAGTCTTTATGACCAGGTGGTCTTTATAGGCAGGTGGTCGCTAAAGCAGGTATTACTGTATACACACAAACATCCTATTGACAGGTTTTTTTCACATAAATGTACATGTAGAATATACAGTATACTTTGTACAATGTATATATACATTTATATCTCCTCATCCAAGACAAGTGCCGTTTTTCATACGGACAAGTAGATTCTAAGAGTTTCCCCGTCCAGGACATTTCCACTTAGACAGGCATATTTTATGAGTTCTCCTTGTCTAGGACAAATGACATGTCCACCTGGACAGGTACATGTACATTGTAGATGTTAAAGGTTCTCCCTTTCCAGGACAAGTAACGTGTCTACTTGGACAGGTACATGTACATTGTAGATGTTAAGGGTTCTCCCTGTCCAGGACAAGTAATGTGTCCACTTGGACAGGTACATTGTAGATCCAGGACAAGTAATGTGTAATTGGGGTGTCATTGTAGATGTTAAGGGTTCTCCCTGTCCAGGACAAGTAACGTGTCTACTTGGACAGGTACATGTACATTGTAGATTTTAAGGGTTCTCCCTGTCCAGGACAAGTAACATGGCCAATTGGACAGGTTGTCCTTGTCCAATGCAAGTCAAGTGGAAATTTTGATGACTGTTGTCACCCCTGTCTTCAGATTGACCCACATATAAAACCCTTGGTCAAAAAGGGGGGAGCACAATCCAATTATCCAACCACTAACAGTTTGATAATGGCCATGCATATGTCTGATCATAACACTGAGCCCTTTTGTAATATTTTAACTGTATGTATACACTTGTGTGCTAGTGCTGTACCTAATGACCTCTCTTTTTTGGCTAAATATCATTTCATGCTAAAAGATCAAATACTTCTTCTCAAAGAGAAACCATTGTTATCAAAGTACATGTGATAATTGCTAAACAAGCATATGTATGTAAAATAACGCAAGGTACAAAAAGAGATTAAGTTTACTTCCAAATGCTGAACATTAACATGTATCACTTCCTGTACTTGGTAAAAGGGAAATTATCATTTTTTTTATAAGTTTACATGTACATGTATTAGTCGTATGGTTGACTTGCAATTGTATACATTTGTATTAGTGGTATGGAAGATATGAATACTGTGTGACAGAACGGAACATAAACTCGAATAAAAACTTAGAAATAAAACTGACCCAAGCCTGTCTACAAGGTCACCCAAGAGAGCAGGCAAAAGTAGCTTTTATAGACAGGAGTCCTTTTTACAGAGGTTCATTCATGTAAATTCATTATTCAAAAAGGTATAAGCAGGTGCCCTTCCACACAAGTCTGACTATAGTAACTTACAGTAAAAAAGAAAATGAAAACTATACCTCACATCAAAACTGACTTTCTTGTATTGTCCGAATTACATAAGATGGCAGGATAAAGTAATATTTTAATTATCATACGGAAGATTCTACTGAGTTTTTGGTTATGATAAGCTGCATGGGAAAACCGTTTTATTCCTCACTCGATAGTCTCCTATGTACAAATAGGAATGATCACTCTAGTCAGTGTAATTTTAATGTTATGCTTTATTACCTAAAATTTAAACTCGTCCAGGTCAAGAAAGGGTTCACAAGACTCCACCCCATCAGGTTATTTGGATTGTACTATAGTGCCAGTAGTGTTAAAAAATCTGTCAACTCCACAAAACACTTTGGACAGATCTAAAACAATACTAAATTAGCATCCCGTATGAAAAATTAGGGGAGACACAATGAACTTTGCAATGGCTCAAGAGAAAAACTTACAGTGATAATTGAAGTACATGTAGCAAGAAATAAATTACTAACCAATTTGCCATGGTGTCATTTTGAGAGAAAAGATACAGGCACATTGAGTTTTGAGTGTAACTTAATAAACTCATGTACTCTATAGAAAATGCATATCATACATGTATATGTATATGCCTAAAAGATTACCTCCACATTATGGGCACCTGTTCATTACAGTTACATGTAAATTTAGAACACATAAATCTGATAAACTCATTTACAACCACTGCATCCTAATACATGTACTTTATATTTGGTTTCAAAGCAGTTTACATGTAACAATTGACATATTACTCATTGATTGATTTCAAGTTAAAAACCACATACAGTAAAACTTACTTTAGCGACCACTTGTGTATAAAGACACAGTCTTTACATATAGTCATAAATACATGTACCTGTTTTTTGCTGTCCCCAAAATTACCATTTGTGTACAAATCAACCTCTATATAACAACCACCTCCCTATAAAGACTGGTTTTGTTGTGTCCGTAAGAGGATATTTATATACAAGTTTCACTGTACATGTAATTAGTTACAATTAAAAAAAAAGTCTCCAATAAAGACTTATTCTAAAGACATTTCAATGTGAGCTTGGTTGGGATGACACTCATACTCATGAAATGCAGACCAGAGTATGACTCTGTACTCCAGTTGTTCAAGTCCAGTCAACAGTTGACACCGTATTTTTTCCTGATGCCGAAATCCTGTTGATAGTCACAATAAAGTAAAACAAAATAGCAAATGACCTCTACTGAATTAAAATTAAAATTGTGTTATAATGAATGAAAGATAATTCCTCCTTGCGTGGTAGTACAAGTCCGTAAATAAGTCTTAAGAAATCTTACTATGGACTATGTCGTAATTTTGCATTACTCTTAACATACAGTATCGGTATTTGAATTACATGTACAAATAATGTCTATAATGAAACATGTACACGGAGAAAACATTTATATATTTTTTTTCTAAAAAAAAATCAATGATCCCCGCAATCTCCAAATGACCCTCAGTTTCCATTGAAAGGGGATCCAATTGACCCCTTAATGATTTTGAATACTTATCACATCTTGTACATTCAAAGTAAATGCATATTGCAACTGTTGAACTGAACTGCTGTGAGAGGCTCTTGTAATAAAAATGTACATTGTAAATAAAGTGAAAACTTCAATGAACATTTTCACATGAGCAATGACTTCATATATCATTATGATTAACTATGTGTATGACTAAATTAGTAAATACTTTCATGTACATGTATGTACCGGTACATACATGTAAATGTACATGTATGTAATCGTATGAATATATCTACAAAGATCTCTTAACATCACACAGACACTTGACTTAATTTTTCCACTCAAGGCTAAATGTTATTACATACATGCATGAAGTTCCAAACTGTGTGCACTTGGGAAATAAATTATTGGAGGGCAATTACCAGGATTTTTCAGACTGTTTTGGGAATGGGGCCTGGGCCTTTTGAATTAGGAATTTTAGCAACATTTTATTGAAATTGGGAAATCTAGAAATACAAAAAACTATGTGAAAAAACTTCAGTTGGGAAATTTTGACTGCAAATTGGGAAAGAATGCATTGTTTTTGCATTGGGAATGGGGCCTTATATCGGCACCATATGAAAGGTTGGAAAATCCCTGATTGAAGAAAAGGACCCTTTCTAGTGGCCTCCAAAAAAAGGGGATGATCTGACCTCACATTACATGTATATCCACTAGAAAAAAAATGCATACATGTACATTGCACATGTATACAGCCAAACTTTGATATACAGTAAAACCTGTATATAGAGGCCACCCAAGGGACCAGAAAATATTGGCCTTTATGTGCAGGTGACCCTTATACACAGGTTCAATTTAGTTGAAGTATGCAGTCAAGGGACTTTTCAAAACTGGCCTTTATAGACAGGTGATCCTTATATAGAGGTGGCCGCTATAGCAGGTTTTTCTGTATAATTATAAGTCAAAGTTAAAAGGACCACTTAGAAAACTTAAAATACTGAGACCTGACCCATGAACGGTAACCGAGAATCAGATGATCTTAACTTTTAGAGGTTCTATATATGTAGGGTGTACACATGAAATGTGACTGCTTTGTACCCATAAAACTTACATGTTTACGTGTACATGTTGTACATTGTACAGTCACAATGTTTAATAATTATGCTAAAATTAACTTCACATCAACAAGTGTTTATGAAAAAAGAAAAATTGCCATATGATTTCATACTATGTATGTTATTGTAAATTTTGACTTCAAATTATTTGTAGGAATTTTGGATATTTTTATACATTTTGAAATGGGTTCATCAATTTATTCGACTACTGCAATAAATTTCACTCATTGGCGTTTGACTTACCCAAGTTCTACTGTATCAAAGAACTTGTCTTTCTATGTTGGCATACATCTAGACATATTCTACAAGGATTTTCTTACCTCTAAAATTCTGGAGTCAGGGTCCGGAAAATTGGGGAAAAAATCTGACATTTTGACTAAAATAGAAACACTTAATTTGAAACATTTGTTAAAAATATTTCATTTTTTTTCTGAATTTCAAAACTGGGAATTTTTGCATAATTTGGGGAAAATACAAGCTTTTTTTGCATTGGGAATGGGTCCTGTAACCGGACCCAAAATCAGCCTAAGAAAATCCCTATTCTATCATTAACATACATTGTACATTGATTCAATTAAATTATTAATGAAGTGGGCATTACCGTATACATGTAGAAAGGTCAATGATCCACAAAAAGGTCACTTTTGATTTTTTTTCTGTTGGGTATAGAAATGAGGGACAAGACGGTTAGGTGCTCTTGAAAAAGGGTCGGGCAAGACAAAACTGGGGTGAATAGGGCAGGCAATAACCATGGCAGGACAGATAATAATTAGGACAGAGCAGGCTGCCATGCTTAAATGCGTCTGTCTGACACAAATCTGTTCCACAAAATTGAGAAAGCCTTCTAAATCGGTTATTACATATAATTAAATATGATTTATTCTAAATTTTTTATGAATCAGTTTTTTCTTAAAATACCAAACAATTTTGATAGCAGATCTGAATTTTGAACAGTGAAAAACTAAAAGTTACTTTGTAATTCTTTTAAGTCATAAAATCAATTTAGATTGTTCCCCAAAAATGCAGCACTTTAATTTTATAAACATGCATTTGGGTGTTGTTGTTTTTTTTTACTTCCCAAGCTCATATCGTCATTTAATCAAAATTTCGGTCATTTGATAGTATTTCCTTATTCAGTCCAAAATGTAAATTTAAAAGTTTTACACAAATTAAAATGAGGAAGGGGCAAAAAAGAAACACTCTAAAATGAAAAACAATTGTACAAAGATGACTTTTTACCCACAACCATTGGGGTGCAGGTAAACTAATTTACACTTATGTGTAAATGTAGGTCATTTCTTAAATGCAATTAATCTTGAGGGGAAATAGATCTAAATGTTTCTAGAATAGTTTGAACATGTAAGTTATATGAAAATGGTGACCAAAATCCATTTCAATCTGATTTAGACAACAAATTGGGGCATAAAATAGGACTTTGATGTTAATCTATGAAATGATTTTCTTCATTCCCCCAAAGTTTTTCTTAAACACTGAATGTCTGTTGATTCCAGCCATGTAAATATCGAGTTCAATGTTGCATTCCACTCAGTGACCCAGATGTTGTTCATGGTGTCCGATAAAAAAACAGGATACCATACCCACGAGTGAATGAAAAGAATCGCAACGTGGATTATGAAATGATAATAAAAATAACAATAGTCCGATCATATTCACATGTATCGGGTCCAAATAGAACCCGAGGAAAAAAAGTACTGAAAGTTGTGGAACAACATTTGAGTTTTGACCTCATTCTTAAAAAGTACATGTAAACCTGCTAATGTCTTCTATAAAATCGCCGTATGACAACTGATTATTAATCAGAATGTTATGACCGTATGTTGTGAACAAAATAAAATAACATCAATACGTATTTATGAATTAAAACAGAAAGACAAAACTTTGAATACACTACCTTCTGTAAGACATATCCTGGGGCAGCCATATTTGATGACGTCATGGAGCAAATGCTCTGTGTTGTGTATTGAATTTTTTACACCAGGTGTCGCATAGTGCAACCATTCATTCTATGTGGACCAATTAATCTGCAAATAAAAATCAGACGAACAATTGTGACAGATATTGATAAATGAGTTTTATAGATATAAAATAAATAAACACCATTTTTTATATCATTATATAATATTTGGCAGTTGAAAGAATTTTAGGAGCGGAAAAAAATCAATGCTAACTTACTGAGCGGTACATAGTACGTAGGTCAGACTTTGTGTGTTTTGTTAGATACATCTGGTAGCGAAATTTAATTGTAAACAAAACCCATGGTATTTGTCTAAAATTGAAATGATTTAAATAAATGTAAATCTGTAAAAATATGTATATAGATATTAAACATAAATACTCACGTGCCAGGTAATTGTCGGTATAATTGGCGGATCCCGGAGGGGTTCAGAGAGGGCTAAATAATACTGTAGTTCATATTTAAAAAGAGACGATCTCAGTTTCTCTTCTTCCTTCAAAATACAAATTGATTTGTTCCGCCTAGATTTATTTATTTTCCGAGTGGAGCCAGACGCGATGATTTGGGGATATCAGTTGTAATTAATTTTTCGACTTTTTTATAGAAAAAATAAAAGCGGAGTTCCACACCTATTTTGTCAACTTTAGTATAGGCGCACGCTCGAGCCCATGATAACGTATTTTATCTTCTTTTATAAACTAGCATGTTAGAACATATACAATGTTTAAGACAAATGATATATATAGCAGTATATTCATGCTACTAAACATATTCAGAAATTTCAATTCTTCATTTAAAATATACATGTATATAGAAATACATATATATATTCTTTTCTCATTCCAGTGACCTGTTAATGTCCAATGCACATCTTATTAAAACGAAATAATAAATCCCAAATTTTGGTAGGAGTTCTGGTTATCGTGTCTGTATTGATTTTATTATTCTGGTATTTTTCTTTTTTTCTTTTTTTTTGTCAAATGAATAGTCGTCAACACTTTTCAACTGTCAAAATAAAATATTTAAAGGAGGATATATGTTTTATCTAAAATACATGTAATTTATTTTTGTGTGTGACCAACTCACCTACCTACCTACCTATTTTCCAGCTGGGTTGGAATCACGTGGTCTTGGAGCCCCGTTCCTCCCACCCCTTACTTCTACGAGTGCATCATGATTCTAGTTTATGATTGTTCACAACAATACAGCATTTTAAACTTCTTTTTACTTGTTTTATTGCATTTTTATAACCCCCCTCCCCTCCCCCTGATATCTTCATTCATGGAGATTTTATAATTATTGGACGATGTAACACATATATTAACCTGTGCTATGGACTGTCTTTTACTCCTTTCTTTTTAAAGAAAAAAGTCTTGGGCATGACCCGATATGGAAACCTTTCGCTTGCGAATCAATTGCAGTCTTTCATTCAAACACTCCAAGCGGTCCTCGTATTCTTATTTTAAAACTGTATCGGAGTAGGCGAGATCCTGTTTAGTCTATACTTTCTGTAAGTTGATGTATTAGTTAAAATGTCAATTGCAGTTTTAGATTACGAAATACATTGCAATCCAAAATAAATCTGAGTCATTTGCTGTCACAAATAAAATACAGAATCACATCTGACATAGATTTTACAGTGCATTATAATATACAACCTTATCCGTCTTTTAACTTATCAATCCCTGAAGTCACATTTGGACCCGCCCATTTCAAATAATGCTTAAGTCCACTGTCAGAATTCAGGGGTGTAAGATTTAGAAGAAAAAAAATTATAATAATTTTACATACAGTATGAATTTGTTCACTTCTGAATTATGACAGTAAGCCATATCATTTATTGATCTGGGTGGGTGTAAATGTGACTGCAGATTTGATGGGTTAGTGCTGGCTGTGCTAAAATAAAAGTCTAAAGGTCAGAACCACCCACGCAATGTTATTAGTTGACAGAAAATTTCGATTACATGTACTTGAATTTCTGACTTGACATTGCAAATAAAGATTAGAGAATGACACTTCAAAACAATGGATTTGTCTGGCATTTATTTCCTAAAATAGAAAATTGCATGTCTCAATCAAAACCCAACCGAATCGCCCATCACTGTGATAAGTAAACGGTTTACAATGGCGGATTCAAGGGAACGTAAAGGGAGTACACCCCTCTAGATGTGTGTACAGTAAAAATAAGCTCAAAACTATTTAAAAAAATACATTTTTTAAAAAAATGTTGGGAAATTACAAAAAGTAAATTACCAAAGTTTCGCGCCTCGCTATGCTCTACGAAAACAACTGTGTGTACCTTCTTCATTCTAGCTTGAAATACTGGATCCACCCTCACTTTGTCTGTATGTTTTGGATTTTATGGTTATTAACTATGCTTTGTTTTATTTCAATTCCTAAATTGTTTATCCTACATATCCATAAAAATCGTTTATATTTTCTTAGCATGTATGAATTTAAGAATTTATTTTTAAATAAAATTTGCATTGTGTATCAAAATGTATACAATTTGCCTTTGTTTTATTATCAGCTAAATATCTGAAAAATTAATTACTCGTCGCTTTACGCAGAATGAATGCACCATTTCCACGTTTTTATAAAAAAAAATTACGTCAAAAAGGGGGGGGCACAAACATACTTGTGCCCCCTAGTTTCAAAAGAGACGGCACACGCCCCCGCTGCCCCCTGTCTTACTTGTCCTACGCCCTTGACATAATATTTCAGTTACGCACAACTCTGGCACGTGTAGGTCTGGCAGCAATATGAAAATTGTAATATATATATATATATATATATATATATATATATATATATATATATATATATATATATATATATATATACATATATACATATAAAGAGCATTGGATAAATAAACAACAATTAACTACGGAGCCTAAAATTTGTGCATTATACTATTAATAACTCTGATTACAGTGTCTGTAATAATTTGGTGTTTTCAGTACAAATTTTTTTACATTTCAATAAATTTTGATGTGTTATACATAGGCGTTGGATCGGGGGTGAGCAACAAGTCTTGAATCCAGAAAAAAAGGCTTCCCAGAGCTTTTGAAAATCAAATATTTTCTGGACTGCCTCATCATGCACATGCATTTACTTAAACTCAATAAGTCTGTGAATTTAATGCAATAATTGATCGGGATAAAAACGAGTTGCAGTGTGGTAATTAACTCTCTGGACTTTTAGAATTGCACATTTCTGGGAAGCATACCCTGGACCACGGGGGAACGGTGATTTTGTATTTGAAAGCTAGAGAATATCCCATCGGGCTTCCGAATTAATCTATCAGTGAGATACTTTTTAACAATAAAGAGGTCATAATTCAATGTCTGGAGGATAATAGACCGATGTTGTGCATTATTTTTTTGCTGATCAAACTTTCTTTTGGAAAGGATAATCAATGTAATTTATTAGCGGATTCTTAGGATATTTTCGCGTCTGGACGCAGAAAATGTCTCTATGGGATTTCAAATTTCAAACATAACTGAAAAAATGCGTTCAACCCGACCCCTAATGAAATATTGCCTCACCAATTAATCCAACACTTAAAAATATGTGCAGTGACCTCAGACCGGATATCGTGCCCCTAAAGTTGATAAAATAAGCGTAAAACCTTTAATTTTTCTATAAAAGGTCGGAAAATTAAAAACAAGTTTCCCAAAATTTTCGAATATATTTTAAATTTGCACCCCTCCAACTTTAAATCCACACTCTACTTTTGATGAGGTGTGCATTGCGTAACAGATTTATAAAGTATAATTTTATGTCACCAGCATCAAATCCACCCCTTTTAAAAAATTCTAAATCCGCCACTATTGTACATATTTATTGCATAATCAAAAGGTATATGAAAACAATTTTTACCGGGTAAAATATGTTCATACAAAATAAAAATAAAAATGCTCCCCACACATTTGATTTTCTTCTTACGCCACTGTTATGTAGTAATTCAAATGTCAATCAATGCGGATAAAACACATTAAAATGGGGAAAAAATCATCACCAGCAACATGAATTACTCATTAGGAACAATTACATTCTGTAAAAATAGTTTGAGCAATATATATTTTAGACTATAAACAGGATGAAATAAAATTGTAGACAGTTTATTCATGCAGCGATAAATAGATAATTTTCAACTTTATTACATGTATATCTGTAAATTTGGTTTTATCCTGGTGGGTGTAAATACATGTACAAAATACAATATGTTATTAATGTTGTAAATTGTGTATTTACACCCACCCTATAAAATCAAAATTGACAACATGACGCATGTTCTGTTGGTGATTGAAAATCCGGTCCGTCAAGAGTCTCACTACTATTTTGTACCAGAGTGCAAATCCAGTCATTCAAAAGCTTGATCACACCATCTCCGTTGCAAGGGAAATGATTCATGTTGACGTAGCAAGTTTCGAATGCAAAAAAATATGGCAAGTACACATAAACATAACAAAACTAATTTGCATAAATAACAGACAGGACACTGAAAATAAAAACCGTTAAGCAGTGTTTTATTCACTTATGTCATCTAACACACGCCTTGCAACACTTTTGACTAAAATTTGAGACTGAAAATGTTTAACAAGTTTAGTTCTGCAGGAAATAAGTCGGTATTCGGATTTGTAAAATTTCCACTGATACAATCTTCTCATTTAATCCAGCTATTGGAATAAAAAAATCGCCGAACTAGCGAAAAAAAGATAAAAAGTTAATGTAAGTAGCGTGCAACATTTAAACCGGAAACGTAATAGTTATATGTAAATGAGAGGCACAAGCACGGACGTTTCCGGTCAATTTCAAATTATAAGTGAAACCATTAATCTCTCAGGGTATTCACTAGGAGCTGAGGGTCAGGGGTCGTTGACCCCTCAGTGAAAATTCCCGGGGGTCAAAACTCAAAATTGAAGAGTCATACAATGAGCCAAGAGTCAAAATTACAAGTTTCTCAACACTTTTTGTAAATGTAGACACAAGGCATCAACATAATGTGTTACCATGTACATGTATAGCAATGCCACATGACTTTTAAATGTAGAATGATTCACAATTTTTCTTACAGCAATTGTATAATATACATTTCTACAACATAAAAAAATCCAAAATTTTCAAGTTATTACTTTTTATAAACGAGAAATGTAGTTTTTTTATGAGAGGGGATGGATGTTGTAAAAACGGAGAAAATTCAGAAATGAATGAATTTCCAACCTCACTCTTTATCTCTGAGACTTTTCATGCAAAAGCATTAGAATTATCATGTAAGAGATGTAAAAAGAATCAATAAATGCTTGTAACATTATGATGTCCTGATGTTTTCTTCAATAAAATGTACGAAGTAGGAGGTTAACCTAGTTTTTTTCTCGATCAAATGTTTCAATGCCACCTAGCGGCCATTGCATTACTATTGAAAGGAAAATGCCAGTGACAGTGCCAACATTGCTCTCTCACCTTTCTGAATGATCTACTACTTATAATCAGCGATATAAATGTAGAAATGTGTGCAAAATTTTCCCTTTCAAACTCAAATATTGCCCAATAACAGTCAGTTCATTTTTTTATTTCTACTTTCTATTGCTTGAAAATTGACACGAGTTGTCGTTCTTGTTGATCTCTACCGTTGATTGTTTGCAATTGATTTTTCCAAGTGACACGCTGATTTACTGCATGATTCATCGTTTTATTGACAAGATAAGTAGTTTATGTAAATTAAATTACTGTTAATGTCCACGTATTTGACCGAAAACAAGTTTTACTCTATATTTTAAAAGTTCAGTAAAGGAATTTTCTTACCTTGCGAAATTTCTGGGAAAGAGGTTATCAAATACGTCATATATAAGGATTCCCCTACTCGAAATAGCAAGTTATTCAGATGTCGTAGGACGTTTTCTTATCCAAATTAACCGTACAGGCAAGCGAGTCAAAGTGAGGTCAACTTTTGTTTATGACCGGTAGGGCCACCTTGCGAGCTTTGGCTTGCTACTATGTAAAGTACACATTTAACTCATCTGCCCCCTCAGAAACAATGGACTCTACTTAATGATACAGGTCAGTCCAAATGTGTCTACAGGGGTGAATGGGTTAAAATGAGTAGATCTAGATCTTTTTTCTAAATCAAATTTTGATTTGATTTTCTTCTTTCTTTTTAGATTAACTGTCCAGGAAGTTGATTGGGTCTTCATTCTAATCAGTCAGATATTTCTTTGAACAGTTTAAAACTGTTGCCTTAAATACTCATTTGAACCACTAAATGTTATTGGAAAAATTATTACATTAAATTATCAGCAATAAGAAAAAAAATTGCTGATGTTTGCAGATGGCACATCACGATAAAGTCGCTTAAATTTTATTCTGCCAAAGATTGAAGAATAAAGTAAAATTGTGTCTCGGTATTGATGATATATTTCTAATTACAATCGACAGTCACAATAAGATAAATTGGGATTAATTTGCTGTTACGATGAACATTTATAGAATAAATATATGGAAACTCGTTGAAGCTGTTCCCTATTTAATGACATGCCGATCGCATTCCTGCATCTTACCACGAGAACAAACATGAACTGCTGACTGGCTTTGGATTGCCACGATACTGTCATTAACAGCGGTGATGATTAGTTAATCTTGTTAAAAGTTTCGTTTATTTAGCGACGAACAGGTGAGATTAAATTACTGTACGCTGCTCACTTGAAACTGACCGCTTGTTAATAAGCATGTGCTATAAAATTGTCCGATTTCATTGGTCAATTGCTTTACACCTCCTTCTGATACTGGGATCCTTCTTTAAATTGCTGGTACAATATCGATCCACAGTTGCCAGATAAAAATAAAATGCTACAAAGTTCACATTAAAAATCTGGCTGTGAATCCCACATTGCCAGTACCCAAAGTGGCCACTACAGAGAAAGAACTACTGTATGAACAAATCAAATGTGATTTTCCAAATGTATTTTTCACAACGCTGGTATGAATTTAGATATTATGAAAGTACGTAACTATTTCATATGACATAAATAATTGATTTTATCAGCAATTTCTTGATAAAAATTTTCCCTTCTCTCAATTATTTTGCAAGATAGATACATGTACTAACTGGTATATTTGGGTTAAAAAAAACAGAAAAAGTGCAATATTTTATCTGAAACTACTCTTACACAGAGAAATATTACTGTTAATGGTATCAATCAGAATATTACAGTTCTTGAAGTATTTAATAGAAATATCTTGGAAGTACAAAAACGTAAACTGGACTGGCCAATTTGGGCACTGTTAAGATAGTTCATCGCGCTTTGAACCATGAATTCTCTCACTTCCTGTCATTGCAGGTTCGAGTCCCGCTGGAACCTAAGCTGATTTTTTTGAGAAAGTTTGCCAGTTTACTTGCGGAAGACCAGTGGTCCCTTCCCAGGTACATTGAACTTGGTTCTCTCCTCCACCACTAAAAAATAGCCAATACGATATAACTGAGAAATTGTTGAGTGTGAGTGTAAAATACCGGTACCCAAAATTAAAAAAATATATATATATTTGCCAAAGTTATATATATACATTTAAAATATAAGCAATATTTACAATATGTTTTATGCACTTATTTCTGTGCAAGTATTTGACCTAGTTGGAACAATTTGGTCAACTCGACAGAAAGGAGAATATAGATTCCCATCCCCAAGTCATGAAAAAATGCTGTTTAAATCATACATGTTATATCATATTATAAAAGGAATCTGTCACAAGTTCCTGTTCATTTCACATTTATAATACTCGTTATGAAAATTAAAAAATTTGTATTATAAATGTGATTGGATTGGAAACTACATGTTATGTACATGTACAATTGGGACTAAAATGATATGAAAGATTTTGGTCAACACAGATATACATTTATTTTATTTTACTCAAATTTCACCCCTAAACTAAAAATTTTTGTGAAATTTGAGTGCTTTTCTGTTTTTGTTTTTTTTTGCATACTGATACTTCCCTTTGGAGGACATTAAATTTTATTTTATTTTACATAAAGTTTTTCTCTACTTTCTCAAGCACATTTTATCAATTACAATTACATGTATACGAAATAGAATATGCGTTTTTTTTTCACACAGGACCACCTTAGATTACTTAGGACGTTAGGGTACTACATACAGGTAAACAAGTATGTATGTACCTGTGAGTTTGTTTACACATTTAGATCAATGTATTTATAAACTCCATCTAATCTCACCATGACAAATCAAGAAATGCAGTACTTATCTAAGCTTCGAGCTTTGTACCCGAGTTTCGCTGTGCCATTGATTACTGATGTGTATACAACCTCACAATTACAGTAGTTACATTACAACAGTGAAAGTATCCCATGCAGAGTCGTAGGTATGCTGTAATTTTTGTCGTTTATTTTGCAACTCGATAAATACTTAAATTGTAACTCATCAACCCTTTAAAAAACAATGAACTCTTCTGTAAATCAATGGCTTGAACCAGTCCAAATGTGTCTTTAGTTTAGGGGTGAATGAGTTATGTGTACAAATTTATGATTTTCAATATAGTTGTATTATGAAACACCGACAGACAAAAATCTTTTTATGTCGATGATGTAATACCTACATGCAGAAACAGGAAGAGCAACAAGACTTTGTGATCGTGTTCAATACAAATTGTATGATTTTTTTTTTCAGTGATATGACAAAAACGAGTTTCTGAGAATGAATATGGACTTTAATTTTGAAACCACTGTTTTAAGACCAGTGTTTGTCATGTTGATGTAGTTTTTTTTATAATACATTCTTATTAGTTATTGCACTTTGTAGTCACTAAATAAATAATTTACAAACACCCACACACTGTCACACACACACGTCTCACACACATGTTGCACACATACATGCACACACACACATACACACATCACACACACTGTACACACACTTGTCATGAACACAGAAAACATTAGTAGTCTGTGTGTGTGTATGTGACAGTTTGTGTGTATTTGTGTGTGTGTGACATGTGTGTGTAATAATGGGCCCAGATACATGTAATGGAAAATTACTTACAATTTTTTGAGTTGCTTTTTCATTGTTTTAACCCTTTAATATAAAACATTATATATACATGTATGCAAGGTTTGTGTGAAATATTACCGCTGAACAGCAATGACATGTATAATATTTCATTATTTAGCCAAACTTTTTAGCTTAAACTGATTATCATGGGTGTTAGGCAAACCTTCTAAAAAAAAATTCTTTTGTCATAATTGAAGTCGTGGTTACAATGTAACTGCGACCCGAGGCATAGCTGTCAAAGTTATCAGAATCCCTGATACCTTGGGACAATATTCTGACTGTGCCCGAAAACATATGAAATCACTACATGTATATTTAATACTGTCGTACACTGTAGAACTGAAATGGAGGCAAGAGGAACCAACATAGAATGTACGTAGGTTTCATAACATGTACATACGTAAACATGACAGTAATCACGGCTCACCCGGGACTCAGAAATCCAAGAGTGAAAAAAATTAGCCAGCCAAGATTTTTTTTTTTCGCCCCGCTGCAATTGAAATTTTGATATGCCAGGTCAATGAATAATCATACATGTAGCAAATATGTTTTTTAAGCTTGCACAACATGGTGACAAGTGCAAACTATTTATACCTTTGGCAAACTATTTTCAAGTCTGTAGGTTTATTTGATTTGGGAAATGTTCTGGACAATTCTGTCGTTACCAATCAAGCATACCGTTACTCCTGCTGTGTGTATCATCACACAGTAGTACATGTACACAGGGGTTCAAAATTCTTTTTTTAGACACTCAAGTCCGGCACTTGGAGAGTAAATTTCTGGCATGTCCAATAGAGAAATTTCAAACTCCATGCTGAATTTTGTTAATAAGTAATACAGTAAAATTAAATGAATGCAGATGAGGCAAGTCTTCTGGTATTTCTAAATGCCAAGTCCGAACCTAAATAAACCAAGTCTCGGACTTCGGACATGGGGAATTTTGAAACCCCTGGTGTACAATGTAATTAGTTGTCTATGATCGTGCTTTTTTATCTTTTAAATGTGAGTGTGATACACATGAAAATACATGTACACCACCAGGCTTGACAAAAAAAAAATATTAGCCAGAAAATTAGCCATGTGCAATTTTTTTAGCCAATATCTTGAAAAAAAAAATTACCGTAGTCAATGGCTACATTGGCTATTGACAGGATGAACCCTGCATAGTTTCTGAGCTGTTTGTACCTTTCTAATCCTTTCTGCACATTTATCTTGTTTCGATATATAACATTATTATCTTCTGATAGGGTGTGGTATAAAATTTGAAAATTAATTTTGTTTTTCTTTACAGATGTGACGAAAGTCACAAGATCCATTACAATAATCTGGCTATGGCATTTATTGGTTTCCATACATTTTGAATATTTCTGGCAGACGTGGAGTTCCATACAAGAAGCTTGAATATCTGCATTAATTTTTTTGTTTTTAATCAGTTTTTGACATTTGTGCTTTGAAAACGAAGGAAAATGGAGTCAATTCTCTGGATACCAGTGGTTTTTGCAACTTTCACCGGTTGGCTGTATTTTTTGTCAATCAACGTTCCGCAGCTTGATGATGAAACACATGCAGAGTAAGTGTAGTAATTACTGTAAATCGAGAAATTTTCCCCGGAATTTATTCACAAGATGAAATTTTTCCAATTTTGAATGGCCATTATACATGTATTTTATAATACCATTACAGTGAAACTTGTATATAATGACCCCCTTAGGAATACAAGAAAACTGGTCTTTGTAGGGAGGTGGTCTTTATATAGAGGTACATGGTCCAGTACTATTGGGGACAGCAAAAAATGGCCTTTGTGACCAGGTGGTCTTTATACACAGGCGGTCGCTAAGGCAAGGTTTACTGTATCATGCTACATTACAATAATTGTTGTCCGTACACCCACGATCCAGTGTGTGCACTCACAATAGATACCAACAGTTTTCTGAAGCTTGTCCTTTTGTTTTAATCTTTTATGGCTATTGGCTAAAATCAAATCCGAAAAAATCAAGTGCCTTTGGGTGTCACTTTCAGTACTATACCAGGTTAAAAAAATTAAGTGAAATTGCATTAATAAATTTTCGCAAATAAATTCGGATTTACAGTTGATTATGGCATTATTTCATACTGAACACCAGGGAAATATCAGTTTTGTTATTTTTGCCCTTAGATGAGAGGGCAGATTTAAAATGAAAGGGAAATTTTTCAGTTACATAACTATGGCATTGACATATATGTACACGTGTTTTTTTAGGGTTAATTTAAGACAGGGTAAATACATGTTTGTTTTCTGTATATAACAACCCCCTTAGGGACACAAGAAAACTGGTTTTTATAAGTTGATTTGCACACAAATGGTATTACTGGGGACAGCAAAGAATGGTCTTTGTGACCAGTTGGTCTTTATACACAGGTGGTTGCTAAAGCAGGTTTTACTGTATATGTATATAGTATATAAGAAAATTTGGATTTGTACATATGCATTCAATTTTTGGCTGGGATTGGGAAGAAAAAGCCGGTTTTTGAAATGACAGTGTCTGTCTGTCTGTCTACATCAACCAAGCTGTTCCATTGAACTCTGTTGTGAAAAAAAATGCTTTAATAAAGTATCACACTCTGACTTCACTATGTCCTTGATTCTGACCTTGACCTTGATTTTTTAAATTCAGGGCATCCCATGCCAAGTTGCCCATACCATCTCTTGGAGCACATGTATAGTCTGTTTGCTCTCCATTGAAACTGGGGTTTTGTTAAATTTCTTTAATTACACTTAATCATCAAATTTGAATTTTACAGCAATGTTTTTAAATTTACCATACATAACTGAATTGTGAATAAGCAAATTTTTGGTCTGCTAACAAAACTTTTACCCATTTACTGCAATACAAAATTTTGTAACAGTTTGTGTGGGCAAATGCACAGTTGATAAAATAGCACCCATTATTCTTTCTGATTTATGCATAAGTAGGTCATATGCAAATCAGAAACTCTGGGATATATGACAGCTAGACTGGCATGGGATTGTATCATAATTAAATTATTTTTTATTAACTGAAAAAAAAAAATCAGAATCATAAAGTCTGCATCATTTTTAATATAATGCACAAAACTATGTTACTGAGATAATTTCATCTTATTAGTCGTATCCATGGCATGCAGGATGTAAAACAACTTAAAAACAAACAAAAAATGTAAACTAGAAACTCATGTTGACTTGCAATTGTGAGATGATCCCTTATTGACCAGTCTGCATGAATTAGGTGTGTGACAAGTTTGGCCTTTTCATGCATACATGTATAAAATGTTAATTGAATCATGTCCTTCTATTTTAAATTATGTATCTATCCTATATATAAGTTTAATTGCATCCTTTGGATATTATGACAGAATGGTATTAAATCAAGGGATCTATATATTTTCATACATGATGGGTATTGCATATAAGTAGCAGACACACTGACTATTTTTACGTAACCATGTGGTCTGAAAACTGTTTATATTTTCAGTATTATGGCTGTTCAATTTATTGTATTTACACCCACATAATTTTTCTTGAAATTGGAAAGAAATCTAACATTATTAGTAATGGGAAACTTTTTCCCCTGATGCAATTAAAATTCATTTTTAGTTATGTATAACCTTTAAAATAACAATGATTAGCATATTAAATATATACTTATGCAGTTTTTGCAAAAAAATGACTAAACCCCAGTTTCAGTAAAGAGCAAACGGACTATAGATTTAATCATTTATACTGTGGATGTGAGTGTATCGGATTATCTCCCTTTAATTTCGTTGCATGCATGTAGTTGTTCACCTTTTTTTTTTAAATAAGTACATGTACCTGCCTATTTTGAAAACTGTTTAATTGTCCTATACACAAATTAAATGTATATTAAAACTAAACTTTTTCTCACCTTACCAATATGTTTTATGTTTTGTTTTGTTTTTGTTTTTTTCATTTTAGGACAACTTTGAAATTTCCGACAAGTTTGGAGGATATATCAGGCATTGCCAGCTTACTGATGCAATACAAGCATGAACACTTGGGATATGTTCTGATTTTGTTCTGCAGTGCTTATCTATATAAACAAACGTTTGCTATACCTGGATCAGTCTTCATGGTTAGTACATGTATATTGGAGAACGATCACAAACTTTATTTGCGACATGTCATAACATTAGTTTATTTGAAAAATATTGAGATGATTATTTCAGGATATGATACAGTGAACACTCTTTATTACAACCTTGTTTGTTCTTTGGAGAATTTTTTGTTGTCGTGAAACTTACTGCAAACGGCACATCAATTTTCTATCTTTTCTATCAATCATCTATTTTAGTTAATGCATTTATTAGAAATTGATGTTTTGTTCAGCAACCTATTGATGCAGGGCTCGAAATTAGCACTGGTTTGCTGGACCGTGGTCAGTAAATAATAGGACGGGCCAGTTAATTTCTCATCTGACCCCATTGTCCAGTTAAATAAATGAAGATAGTGCATAAGAGCTCTTTTCAATAATTGTTACACTACTTGCAGTGCTCCAGATAAGCTGGGTATTTGCGTATTTACGCATAAAAAATAAATGGCTACGTAAGCAAATTAAAATCCATGCTTAAGATACCCAATGCAAATCAAAACTGAAGCGTAAAATTTAAACACATTGGATCTGAAACCTGCTGAGAGATAAAATATTGAGTTCACTTGTTCTGAATGGATCTTGGTCATAATGTGTGTTAAAGCTCTGTAGTGATAATGCAGTTAAGCTGACCCAAACCCAGATGTTTAAATTGTGGACTTACATTGTACAGACAGTTAAATACAGACCAGTATTAATTAATGGTAATTTTACTACCAAGCCTTTATAATAAAATCAGTGGCAAAGAGAATTGGAAAAATCCCCACTTGGCAGAAATTTTGTAGGTAAAAATACCCACTGGGGATTTGGAAATGATGGGTGTTATACCCAAGTGTTCAGAAAATTATCTAGAGAACTGTACTTGTATGTAAGTCTTACAAAATAATCTATTTCATCTTTAATGCAGATTGAGAATATCCTGTCCTGTCCTCACATTTATAGTTGATTATATTTAATCAACATATATTATCAAAATTTTTGTTCTGGGGTATTTGTGAGCCAGTGGAATTTGGATGATGCTAGTAGATGTTTTTTTTTTGCTACTGGCCCTGTGGGCCATATTGAGGCGGGGGTGGGGGGGTGGGGGTGGGGGGGGGGGGGTGTGGAATTTAACTCCAAGCTCTGTGATGGAATAACATATAGTTTTAGTCTGCATAAACATGCAAAATAAATTTTTAAATATATTAAAACACATTCTTTGAATACAAAAAAGTGTTACTCCCAAATCCTGTTGTTAATAAAAAAAAAATGTGATCAATAATAATTTATGATTAGTAAACATGGCGTGTTAAAGAATCCTCAATGTATTTCTGTGATTTTTCTCCTTTCAGAACCTTTTAGGTGGTGCCATATTTGGAGTTTGGACTGCATTTCCGATAGTTTGTTTACTGTCAGCCACAGGGGCTTCGTTTTGTTTTTTGTTATCCAAGTGGTTTGGAAAAAAGTATGTCCTGAGATTTTTTCCAGAAAAAGTTCAGTTTATGCAGAATAAGGTAAGACATAGAAAACAGCCTTTCTGGATTTTTCCGGATTAGCTAAGTGAAATGCTCTTCTGTTATCTAAAACCAGTCCATTATGGGCTGTAGGGATAAAAGGGTTAGAAGTAAAATGTGAAAATGTGTAAAAGCAGAGAGGTTAAAATCAGGGGTCTTTCATACCTGCCAACTATTCCGATTTGGGCGGAACAGTCCCGATTTTCATATATAAATTTCGCATTCCAGATTTGCACTGTCCAGTTTCGCTTTCAGTTTTCTCGTTTAGACACAGAATCTTACTAATGTTTGAACACAATATTGATATTCAAGCTTCACATTGAAACAGTGTAAGCATATGGCAATGGTGGACACATCTCTGCCGTTTCTAGTGACGCTCTATAAAAGATGGAGTCGCCCGAAAAGAATGTCAAGCGGATGCAGAAATTCAAGGACTCTTATTCATGTCATTTTAATGGAGTCATAACAGGATCGACATGAGGATGCATCTGAGCATTTCGTACATTGTGTCATACAGACATTACTATTTGGCATAGTGGTTTCAACGATATTCAAAAACACATAAATACCGGGAAGCACAAAAATGCTGCTGTGTCAATAGATAAGGTAGTCATCAGTTAAACAGTTGGTTTTTTTTTTTACAAATAATGATGTTTATGACGTAACGAGAGCTGAAACTTTATTTTCAGAGTTTATAATTGAAGGACATTGTTGTTGTATCTGTTACATAGTCAGGATAGTCTGCATATTCTTCAATCTTTATGCAGAATGAAACAAGAATTTGGAACTGAAATATTGAAGTAATGAGCATGCTTTATATTCTCAGAAATGCTCTAGAGTGTCTTCAAAAAAGCTGAATAGCCAGGATTTTCAGGGAGCTTTGCCCCTGTGTTACCCAGTGGGACTTTGCCCCTGCACCCTTTGGGGACCTGCGACCCCCAAGCCCCCCGACTGATTGTTCCACTTTTCAATTACTCAAAGTTGGCAGGTATGGTCTTTCAGATGAGATTTGAAACTTAGAGTCCCATGCCACCAGAGATGTTACACATTACACAGCCTTTTGGCATCTGTCCATTGCACAGGTCAAATTTTTGTTGCCTTCACTTAAATTTGATGCTTAGTATCCCTACAGCACAGGCTTCACCATTGTAAACAGAATGGAGCTAGTATCCATAGGTGCTGAAAGATCCTGCTAAAGATGCAAACTTTTCAGAATTTTGTTATAACTGTATGCTTCGAAATTTTCGCCCCTGATTATTTTCGCCCATTAGGACAGAAACATATTCACCCTCCTTATATTCACCCTATATTGCCATTGTCTTACTAATATCATGTATATGTGCTTCAATTATCTCCCTCTCATTTTAAATTCGCCCTCTACTCTAAGGGCGAAAATTAAGGGCACAAATTTTGGCAGTGAAAATGTTGTGGTATACAGCATTTGGAAAAACAGAAAAAATTGTCTGCTTAACTGAACCTTGACCTTTCATGTTCATCGTTGAATTGGAATAGCATAAACTATATCTTCAGTATAAGAGCATAATCTAAATGCATTTCATTTCTTTTTTTTTTCAGGTACAAGAGAATTACGACAGTCTCTTTTTCTTTCTGCTGTTCCTCAGATTTTTTCCGATGTCTCCAAATTGGTTCCTAAACATGGCATTCCCGGTACTTAACATCCCATTACATATGTTTTTTCTGTCAGTTTTTATAGGTAAGTCCGAGCATGATTGGAAAAAAAAGCTGGTGACCTTAATTCTTTTAACTTTTAAATTGAGTTAGATAGTGAATACAGTAAAACCTGCTTTAACAACCACCTGTGTATAAAGACCGCCTTTTCACAAAGACCGTTTTTTGCTGTTCCCAATAATATCATTTGTGTATAAATCAACCTCTATATAAAGACTCTCCTTGTAAAGACCAGGGCCCGAAGTTGCCAAATTTACTCAGTACTCAAGCTCAACTAACTATTTATGATTTTAAAGTTTAAACATGCAAAATTTATTCTGTAACTTGACATGTTTGTATATTGACAGCATACAGTTGTAAATACCGTATTCGGCCGTGTATAATCCGCATTTACGTATTATCCGCACCCCCCATTTCAGCATCAGAACTCGGAGAAAAAAGGACTTCGTGCGTATAATCCGCGTTGACTATTTTCCACGGCCGTATGGCCGAAAATCGTCGGCGAGATTGATTATTATTGTGTATAAGTGCAGTATTACGATCGGAAATATTTTCAAAATTCGCAGATCGGTATTTGGAAGAAATAGATAAATATTTATTATAGATATATATATTCGAGATATTAGATAAGGGATATGATAAGCAAATTAATGATTTGAAATAAATAACAAAAGAAATATCTAAACATCAGTCGAAGTCTTTGTAAAATTACATTCCGTTAATTACAGCGCAATCATTTGCTTTTGCTGACGTGGTAGCCTATATATTTAATTAATAGTATGTATTAGAACAACATTTGAAATAGATATTATATTTGCGGAAATCGGCGACATAAAAGTTTGTAACAATTTTAATTAGCGGAGAGCACTTGTACACAAGCGATCTATATATCCAGAATACGCGTGTATAGCGTAATTATTGAAACAAAGGGATATATATACAGATCCAAGTATACTGTTGTCTGTTACACGCATCATTGATTATGAATGGAGACATATACTACAAACATTAATTACCTTGGTGTGGCATTGTGTTATTTTACACCTTTTATCATATTTTCAATTTAAAATTAACTCATCGTACTTACCTGTATAATTAGCATGTTCCATAACTTAGTACTACACTGTAGATGTACGGTAGTAAGAGAGTTACTGGTATATACCTTTTGTACGAAATGTGTAAAATAACATTCCTCCACAGAACAAAACACCCAGAAAACATTGTTTTATTTATTAATGTATAGTCATCGTCTCAAAACAAACAACGCAAAACTACATAAAATACGAAACTACAAGATACTACATATTTGCTCTTCCATTTAGCCCCCTCATTTACAGTTACAACATGGCTGTTCGCTTCGTCGTTCACCAGCGTGAAATAATTATTAGAATTCTTGTTGAGATTGTTTTATTTTCTACTAAATGTACTATCTAAATGATGTAAAACAATATGTTTCCTAATCACTCTAACCCAAAAGTTTTATAAACAATTATATAGTCAAAATAATGAAATAAAAGTTGAGCTTGAATATTGAGAAAATTTGGTGACTTCGGGCCCAGATTTCTTATGTCCCTAAGGAGGTCATTATATACAAGTTTTACAATAATAACATATACATAAACCTGATAAAAATAGTTGCCATGGTTGCCATTTTTTATTATCAGAGCATTCAGAAATTGAGGATCTTGGGGGTCAAAATTGGAGTTAGACTTTCGAGGTTCTTAGACAGCTTATAACACTCTCTTCCCCAAGTACTTGGATGTATTGGTCCACCAAGATAAAGTGGGACATCCAGGTTCTGTCAGATACTAAAATGATATAGTCTATTTTCCAAAGATAGGGGTGTACAGGTGACACATTTTACCTTGCTCTAATTCCACGCATTACTGTAGCTCTAATAGTTTAGTGTCAATAAGTAATCTGTCACCCCTGTTAATGATTTAATTTAGACTGGTTGTGTTTGTGAACATATGCCAGTTTAGCAAATCAGTAAATAACTCTTCAACCCCTGTGGTCACATTTAGACTCACCCAAATCATTAAGATAGTATGGTCCACTCATAATTTAGGGGTGTTCTGAACAAATAGATATTGCATGTAAAATTATGATAAAATATTTATACTAAATCATACACCCCTGAAATCTGACAGTGGACTTAACTATTCTTTGAAATGGGCAGGTCCAAATGTGACTTCTGGGGTTGATGAGTTATTCTCAGAATGTGTAAGATTTTTCCACATGTTGTAACTGTACGGATAAACAAATACATATACAGTAAAAACCTGTGTTTAGCTGACAGTGGCTGGACTTATCATATTGTCCGTTATAGAGAGGTGTCCGCTGAATAAAGGATGACCATTTGCTGCCAAAATATTCATACGTAAAACCAACACAATTGGGCCAAAATCTTTGTCCATTGTCCGTGTAAGAGAGGTGTCTGTTAATGTAAAACAGACACTAGTAATCTTGTATAACATATAAATCCGGACTGAGACAAATTTTCTGTTATCATAGGATATCTGCAGATTCAAGGTGTCCGTTATGGCAGGTTTTACTGTAGATATTTTTAAATTTACCTCTTTTTATTTGGTAGTATTGTTTAGATAACGTTTATTGGATTTACCTCCCTTTGCATATGCACAAACAAATTATGATTCCTTTGTAAATCAAGCATTCACACACTATAACTTACAGCGTACAGGACTTTTTCTGTCAATTTGAGGAAATTTGCCTTTGGCCACACAATCGGGAATTTTTTCAGGGATTTGTGTCCAATTGGGAAAACTTTTTGCACATATGGAAATGTAATGGAATCTTTTTTTAATTGCATTTGCCAATTAGCCGCCTTATTGACCACGATCACCTATGGCGATATATCGTGATAACTGAAATTTTGAAATGGACGTTTGTTCCAAAAATAGAACAGCGAATGAAGATAATGAATTTGGCATTATTAAGAATTTTATATAGGAGGAAAAAATTAATGTTCCTGAAAAAATGTGGCATTATTGCGAGAATGGCAATGAAGTGAGTGGCAATAATTTGAGAATTTACTGTAGTTGATATACCTGACGGCTGATTTTTCTTGTTGTAGGTTTGATGCCGTACAACTTTATATGTGTACAGACCGGTGGTATGCTCTCCCAGATTCGTTCTATGAATGATGTGTTTACATACTGGACATTGGTCAAGCTAGCTGTGATAGCTGTTGTAGCACTTCTGCCGGGATTTATAGTCCAAAAACTCAAGGACAAAAGGCTAAAATCTGTATAGTGTAATGCATGTTAGCTTTACTGGATTACCTCCCTTTACATATATTTTTAGTATCATGTGCCATAACTCGGTGTCTATTCTTTTTTTTTTTTAAAGTTGTCTCCCTTTAAAAGATATTTCTATAGACCCTTTCACGATAACTGCATTCCAACTAATCTCACCTGCACACAAACACTTCTGACTGGTATCAAGAAGTATTGATTTGATACCCTGGAATACAAATGAAAATCCAATGAAAGAGTAATTGTTCCTGTGTATTATTTTAATTTCATTAGGTCTGATTTGTTTTGAGTACGAAACTTCTTAACCATGGTCCCATGTCACAGTAGGTGTCGGCATGTTAAAGAACATACACTGCTCAATGGCCGGAAGTGCCGAGCATAGGCCAAAATATGAAGCCCTTCACCGGTATTTGTTGACATCTCCATATGAGTGAAAGATTCTTGAGTGGGGTGTTAAACAACAATACAACAACAACAACAACAACAACAACGAACCTTCTTGTTACTGCCCGGAAGTGTAAAGTGCGCAGTCCAAATGAGTAGGAATATTGATATCATGAAAGGGTCTATTGTTTTAGACTATTATTAGTTTCTGTATTGGAAACTGATTGATATTAAGAATTGTCAGCAGCAGAAATAATCTACAAACCTCTTGATCAGTATTATTCTTATTGTGTAGTCGGCAAAATTTTGCCAAATGAGCAAGTCGGGCTATATATATTTTTTGTCAAAGCAATAAATTACTGTAATACAGTGTCCTGTCTTTATAATGACCAGGTATTTTTTCTTGGAAACTTTTGTCGTTGTAACGAAATTGCTCTCCTAAAGGAACACATTTGCATATGACAAATCATCTGACAGTGGCTAAAAATAGCATTATCATTGTTGTAAAACGCAGCCAATAGATGGATTAAAGATTATTCAAATTCCGCATAAACTCATTTTTACAAAACCATTTCTCACTTTTGTAAAAACACATTTTTTTTTTAAATATATGTTACAAAAATAAATTTTTCAATGGAAAAAGTTTGTGTCATCATGGCCTGATAATTTTCCCCATAACATGCATTTTTTCTGAATTTTGCTGTCAATGTTAAAATGGTAGTGACTGTTCCTTCGCCACACATTCAGCATATGAAATGAAAGTGAACGGTCTTTTGGAAGATCTTTGTTTAAACTGAGGTCCTGTTCCACAGACGACATGTCATGTGACCCCACACTGCAATAGCACAGGTCAAAATTTGTAGCACTTCAACAGCTGGTGACACCTCAATATAAGGGAACAATTCTTGAGGGATGTAAAATAACAAACAAAAATACCATTAACTATTTACAAATGTATCACTAGCAGGGAGGGAGAAAACAATCATTCTCCCTTTAGTGGATCAAACAGAAAAATTTCAACTATAGAGGCAAAATTCTTCAATGTCTTGACTTTGGCAGAATCCTTTGCCTAGAGAACTGCCCTTTGGGTCAAGCATTTTCTGCCTTATCCCCAATGGGAGACCAATTCTATTAATCTGCAGATAAAATAAGAAATTCAAACCACTGAAATATGACCCTGCGGTACACATATAATTTTTGTTTATTTTCTATGTGTTTCTTTCATGAACATGGTGCGAGTTTACTCTGTAGACAAGAATTTCAATTTATTTTTGTGAGAAAATTTTATTTATTGAAGTTTAAATCAATACAAGTTTACTCAGGGGAGATAAATCTTCCATTGCCTACAATATTTATTTGTTGAGATTTCATTTTTGTTTGAATTATTCAACCACTGATTTCATAATTTGTTTAAAAAAACACACAAAAAAAAAGAAATCCAGAAGCCAGCTTCATTCTTTCAGTAACCATAAGACTTCATCTTGTTATGAACAGAAATGTGTGTAACGTAAACAAATTTATATAATAGGGGAGAGCCGGCCTGGCTCAGTCGGTAGCGCGCTCGACTCTGGATCGTGAAGACGTGCGTTCGAGTCCCACCGGCGGCAGGTTGGTTTCCTGTCTTTCGGATGAGACAGTAAAAACTGGAGGTCCCGTGTCACAGTAGGTGTCGGCACGTTAAAGAACCCTCACTGCTCAATGGCCGTAAGTGCGTGTAATCACTCATATTTTGCACATGTAATTATTTTCTGAAATACTTTTTATACACCCGACTCGAAGACAGGTTGTATTATGTTTTCACGTGGGCAGGCACATATCAGTTTCCGCTCAATAACTTGAGTAATTTTTAACGAATTAATTTGAAATTTTATGAGAAGGTTTATTGCCATAAAAGCTGAGAGAAGTTTGATAACCAAAATTTTTCACCAGATATTTAAGGAGTTATGGCCCCTTGAAGATTTGTGGAAAGTTTCCACTCAATAACTTGAGTAATTTCAATGGATTAATTTGAAATTATATGAGGTTTATTGCCATAAAAGCTCAGGCAAGTTTGATAACCAAAATTTTTTGCAAGTCATATATGGAGTTATGGCCCCTTGTAAATTTGAGAAACAGTTTCCACTCAGTAACTTGAGTAATTTCAATGGATTAATTTGAAATTTTATGAGGTTTATTGCCATATAAGCTTGGCAAAGTTTGAAAAAAAATTCTCACTAGTTATATATAGAGTAATAAACTGTTCATTGACCCATCACGGGCGTATTTTGTACAACCTTTGCAGTATCCTTGTATTTCAAATACTTTTTTTTTCAGATATATTGCAAATACATGTAAAACCTGTATATAGGGGCCACCCAAGGGACCAGAAAATATTGGCCTTTATGTGCAGGTGACCCTTATACACAGGTTCAATTTAGTTGAAGTATGCAGTCAAGGGACTTTTCAAAACTGGCCTTTATAGACAGGTGATCCTTATATAGAGGTGGCCGCTATAGCAGGTTTTACTATTCTATATGAATTTGTGATATTAAGGCTGCAGCAAGCTTCAGTTTTGCAAAATCATTTTATCAGATGTTTTTGGGAATACATTGAATTGTGGTGTTAAAGCTTTAGAACACTTTGACTCATTAACTCCCTGAAGTCACATTTGGACCTGCCCATTTCCAAAAATGGTTAATTCCATTGTCAGAATTCAGGGGTGTATAATTTAGAATCAAAATTTTATAATAATTCTATATGCATAATGAACTTGTTCACACCTGGATTATGATAGTAGACCATACTATTTATTGATTTGGGTGAGTCTAAATATGACCACGGGGGTTGATGAGTTAAAATGGACATTGGCTGTGTTTACAAAAAAAAAATTTCGATTCATTCTACTTTTATTACTTGTACTTGATGGAGAATATCAAATAACAGCTATAAACTGGCATAAGAAATCTTATATTCCTATATATTTTGTGAAAGTAAGGTCAGTTCTTTATGGTATTCATATACATATGGTAAGGTTTAGTTTATCAACTGCTAGTGAAAAAGTGCCAAACATGGGTTTCTCAAGCAATTTTCACAAAATATATAGGAATTTAAGAAATTTTATGCCTGTCTATACTTTTTTTTATTGTTCATCAAATCTTACTCAAAAAGGGAAAAATATTTGGAAAAAAACCACAGCTAATGCCCCTTTTAGTTTGCAAATTGCTAGCAACAATATGGTAAATGTATTCAAACAGAGGCACATGTGTCTTTGGTGTGACTAAATGGGTCTTTTGAATTATAGAGTATGATGTATTTATTACCGTTTTTATAACTTCACCCATTAAAGATTGTTTTCTTGTAACAAACTCTTTGATTATAACACAAAGTTATTTTATGCATATGGACAAAGGATTATAAACTTGTGGTATACATATTATTAGAACGCTTGTCTTAAATTCATGAATAGGTCTCAGAACAAAGATTTATGCGACATTAGTTTCTTGTGAAATTGAAGTAATTGACAGTAAATTGTTATATCAGTTGTCTCCCCTCACAATTTTTTCAGTTTGTAAGAGTACATAATGTGGGTTCTCCGAATGGAGAATTATCTGTACATCACAATTTTTTTGAAATGGTCTTATTTGTTTTCTTTTATCATCTATTTTGCATAGAGGTACAAAATCATGCCATTTGAACAAACAAAATAATCGCCATCGATTTTCCATTTTGACTTTTTGCTGAAAATCATTCAATGTTATCTATATTTCAAAAGTAATTTGTTATTTATTACATGTATGACAATAGCAATGCTTTTGAATTTTTAGAATTTAATAAAATAATTAAAAAAAACAACAACAACAAAACCAGATATATTAAGAAAAGCTATGCAATCAAGGGGTATATGCCTGAACCTCTTAGCATTTGGCTCTTGTTTAGTTTATGTCTGTTTATTTTATGATGATTCTATCAATATGATACTTTTAAAAAAATAAACATGGATGGGAGCATGGATTTTGTAGCACTTAAATAATACATGATACCCTTCCCCTTCGTAACAATCGATATTGAACCAATGAATGGGTAACTGAGATTAAGAAAAAAGTTCTTCAACAAAGTACTAGTAAATATATATATATATATATATATATATATATATATATATATATATATATATATATATATATATATATATTTATATATAGTAAAACCTGTGTTTAGCGGGCAGTTACCGGTCTTATCGAATTGTCCTTTATGGAGAGGTGTCCACTGAATGAAGATGACCATTCACATTCTTGCTTACCATCCATGAGTCGATGTTTAGAACTTTTCCAGGTGGTCCCTTGAACTTCGATTCAACGAAGTTGTAATATATATATATATATATATATCTTCACTTGCTCACTCCTGAACCATTCTATTTATTGACTTGACAGAGTCTAAATGTGCCCACAGCGGTCAATGAGTTAAAGCAAGTCTAAGCAATGTGTCGTTTTGACTGTGGACTCACGACGGGTATGACCGGTCGACAGGGGATGCTTACTCCTCCATGGCACCTGATCCCACCTCTTGGTTTCCAGAGGTCCGTGTTTGTCCATTTTTACCGGATTTGTATCTATGTCCTGGACATCCTATTGATTTATACTTTGGTATCTGAGATTTTTATATTTGAACTCTCTATCAATAAATGTATAGAAATGTAGTAATGAGCTAATGGCTTATGGATATATTATACATACATAATATTTATATCCTGCACTTAGAATGCCAGGCCTACTGTATCACACTTGTTTGAACATTAACTCCGAGAATGTACAGAAAATCATGTATGACCCTCTGTTACATTTATAACATCATACAATGTCTTTGTCTACAGCTCCAAGTTTAAATAGATTTTTATTCATATATTAGAAATAAATATATCTTGCACGAGCAAAGGTTGACATTTAGGAGCTTTGCATTTTTAGATAACAATAAAAAGTAATGAAGTTTTAATTGTATTATGAATTTAATGAACTCATTTTTCATTTTAAACATTGTTCATATTTAAGTTATTTATCTTTTAAATTGAAATGCATATATAAGAATTTAGCCCTTCATGCATTTTATGTTTTATTTACCAATATTCACAACCTTTGTTTAGTAGAATAAATTATGACTGATATATGACAAAAGTGTATGAGAAAATGATAATTTATAAATTATATTTATATTAAAAATAAAAAATATCAATTTGGTTTTTGCATTTGGTTTTGTCTTGTATTGTTGCCAATATTGAGATGCAGAAATCTTGAATTTCAAGTGAATATTGAAAATGTTTACAAATTACAAAACTGTTTTTGTTGACTTAAAGGGACGTAAGCTGTGTTTTTTTTTCAATTTATTTTTTGTTCTCCCTCTTCACTTCTTAGATTGATATACAATAACAAAAAAAAAAAGAGATATACACAGGCATATATATATATATATTTTGTGAAAATTGCTTGAGAAACCCAGGCTTAGAATATTTTCAATTGCAATTGATTAATTCCTTGTTACTGTTTGTTTATGAATCCCACACTGACCTGACAATATTTTTACAAAATATATAGGAAAATAAGATCTGTTTGTCTGTGTATATCCTGTTTGTTCTATACATCAAGTACAAGTAAATAAAACTAGAATTAATCGAAATAATTTTCTGTTAAACACAGCTAATGTCCTTTTAATGATGAAGCATTTTCCTCATGAGTAAATCTTGCTCGAAGCTTAGGGCCCATTTTATAAAACGTCTTAGGTCATTAGTAACGATTGATCTAAATTGAAACCAAATTTTGATACCAATTTATCAACACTGCCCTAATTCAAGTCTTGAGGCATATTCACACACTTTCAAACAAGATACATGTATTGATTTTTTATGGAAATCTATAACAGCTACATTTACAGAGATAAATTATTACTCTTGCTACTGTAACTTAAAGGGGCATTAACTGGGTTAACCAAAGAATTATTTAAAATTTTTCTACTTTTACTACTTGTACTTGATGTACAATAAGAAATAAGAGCTGTTATGCACAGTCATAAAAAATCATAAACTCCTATTTATTTTTGTGAAAATAAGGTCCTGTGTATTGAGTTTTTCAATTGCAATTGAAAAAGTACCAATTCTGGGTTTCTTAACCAATTTTCACAGAATATATAGGAATTTAATAATTTTTATGCCTGGAAATATCTCTTTTTTGCTATTGTATATCAATCTTAGTAGTATAAAAAGGAATAAAGAAATACTTATGAAAAAACACAGCTAATATCCGTTTAAGTCTATGCACTGCCTCTTGTTAGTCATAGAGACAGGTCATGATTGGTTGTAAGTCACAAGTCCTTACTCTTTGTAAAATGCTTGCAAATAGTAAGTGATCTTTGAAGATCAAGTCTAAGACTTCAGGCCTTTCTTAAAACGGGTTCCTGATTAAAATGGGAGACACCATCACCATTCATCTTTTGGATGTCACATTAAGGTTCTCGTTACTAGTAACAACATTAAGACTTATCACACGGAGTTCTTGAAATAACGTCATTGAAACACATTTCCCGCCCTGTGACGCTTTGTGGAACTTGCACCAGTCCGTATGGCTTAGCACATAATCACTTTCATACGTCTATATCTGATTGCACACATTCTCTCAGATCTTTCAACAAAAATTGTTTTTCGCATTCCTGTTTACTCAAAGACAACATTTAGTAGCAGTTCATGGAATATATATTTTTTTCCAAATTTTGGTAACAGTGATATACAAAATACAGTGTAAAGAAATTTTATTTCAAAATTCAGAATAATGTTTTTACATTCAAATGCATTGACAAACTTCAGTATTTTGGTTATTTTTGTACCTGAAAGAAAAGAAAAAAGAAATGTAGAAACAAAACGAATAGATGTTCTATATACAATATTTATTTCATAATATTTGAGTCCTCGAGGGTATGCATAAGTTAAGTACATTTACCAGGTATTTAGGTACCAGCTGATAATCTTAAGTTAAAGTAATAGCTCGCACTGATAACACCATTTAAATATACAGTATATAACATATATATATAACAAGTCAAGAAAGTCATGACGCTTTAGAACCCTGCATCAATGGTATAGGTTCATAGCACAGGTCATAATTTGAAGCATTTTACATGTAGCTGGAGACTTTAGCATACATTTGAAGATGAATTCCTGAAGTTGGTTTAACAAATCCGGACGTGACACAGGCATACAATGAAAGATAAAGTGAATAAGAATATCAAACATGTGAATTACAGTGAAACGTTGAAAATTATAAAAAATACGTAAAATATTATTATTAATTTGCGATTTTATCGCATTTAAAGGGGCATTATCTGTGCTAACCAAAACATTTATTTCTTTTTCTATTTTTACAACTTGAACTTGATGTATAAGATTTATATAAAGGCATAAAAACTTACATTCCTATACAATTTGTGACAATATAAATGTTGTGTATATATACAAATGTACAAATAGCAAGGCTGAATTAATCAATGGCAAGTGAATAATTGCCAAACTGGGTTTCTCAAGCAATTTTCACAAAATATATTGGAATGAAAGAATTGCTATGCCTGTATATATATATATATATATATATATATATATATATATATATATATATATATATATATATATATATATATATATATATATATAGTGAAACCTTTGTATAGGGGCCACACAAGGGACCAGAAAATATTGACCTTTATGTGCAGGTGACTCTTATGCACAGGTTCAATTTAGTTGAAGTATGCAGTCAAGGGACTTGAAAAAACTGGCCTTTATAGACAGGTAATCCTTATATAGAGGTGACTGCTATAGCAGGTTTTGATATATATATATATATATATATATATATATATATATATATATATATAGATATATATATATATATATATATATTATTGTATACCAGTCTAAGTAGTAAAAAAGGAAAGATTTTGAAAAAAACACAGCTAATGCCTCTTTATCATAATTTGCTTTTACCAATCTCAAATTTTCTGACAATGTGCTCTACCGGATATAAATACCTTTGTTTCTAAGAACATCTACATTTATCATTTATACATTTCCACTCACTGCTGCAAAAGTCGGTATGTCTATCACAGTCCCCTTTCATACGACAGGCTGAAAACAAAAGAAAGAGTGCGTTCAGAATTATGTAGAATCCATACATACATGTACAAGCTAGATGTAGACGCACACATTCACGGCAACAAAATTTGCAAGCAAATCTCTTAACGCAATTTCGCGAAATATATAAATTACAATGTAATGACATAAAACTTGAAAACAAATAGTTTTGTTTGAAACATGTTTAAAACTTTAAACCCTACAGGCCATAATAGACTTGTCTAAACAACAGGAAAGAGCATATTATCTAGATACTTAAGGTTGGAAGGGTTAAAGCGTTGTGTTTCTTGGTACATATGGGCACCATAAATAGTCATTTCTGTGAGTTCACTGGATAAAAAAAGAAATAGAAAACCATAGTTTTTCTCAGTAACTTACTAAAAGCATATGGCGGAGCTGAGCATGTGCAAAGTCCAAGTTGACATTGAAGGGTGGTTTGATGTTGACAAAAAGTATCTCGGCATTCGCTGATATCAGACCCGATACAGTTCTCGGACCGGACAAATGCTACAACATAAAAAAGAAAAAATAATTTTGGAATGCAAAGTTATAATAATTTAAGCACACGCAGCATTTTACAATACAGTTGACCAGTTTCAACATTTTAAGGATACGATGTACATGGCATGGAGTCTTTGACACGTGTATTTTAACAAAATATTCTATCAAACGTCACAGTGGTTAGCGCCCATCTCGCAAGCGGAAGGTCCCGGGAAGAGTACTGGTACCAGAAACTTAAATGGTTGTGAATAACCCTAAGCCAAGTTCTCGACACAAGAATAGGTCTCTTTCTAGTTGTCACATTGCGTTCAGGTTTGTGGAATAGTTTGTACTCAAATTGCGTGACATCAACAGAAATGTGTCCTAGGTGATTTCCGGTTTCGTAATGTCTACATTGACGACATGCAACGATATCTTGTTTCAGGTCATTTGAGTGGGGGAGGAGTTAAACTAAATGTTCATTCTTGTAAAGTTGACACGTGTCATGTCTTTACTTTAGACTACTTTTTAAAATCTGGCTCCTTTCACTGTACGCAATTCATATTTCTGGTCACCTATGCGATAAACTCATTAACCGGAAGCTATGTAGGACACAATTTTCGTTGAAGGTGCTATGATATTATTACGAACCATGTCGGAACGGAACAATTCGAAAAAGGTCTATTGGAATACGGATCGTCTTTCGAATCAGATTTTCATACATGTTCCATGTAACGACAGTCGTGACACGTTAAAGAATCCTCACAGCCTTGGCAGCAGTCCATAGTGTATGGAACATTTTGCTGAATTTCGCCTTAAATTGTCATATCGGGGATATCTTTCATTAAACATGTTTCTGTAAACAAGTCAATTGTCACTCACATATATTTAGAATCAGATACATATGGAGATCGTTTATGCTTTCGGTGCTGTGCAGTTCTGATAGTAAATATGCCTATATCTATCATTTTGTTTACGGGCTACAGACTATAATGATACAGAAAGGAGCTACCAGATTGTTATTTGTATGCAAGGCGACAAGCAACATACAGACATGATTAACAGTGGACAGATATTTCTGGAAAATCAAGTGGTAAGATCACGTGCCCCAGAGGAGATATCATCCTCTATCTACCGGTCCCAATTCTGCATTTCCTGGTAAATATCAGTATAAACAATTTAACAAATGCCATTGAGCAAATTATACAATATTTTAGGTCGGCTAAAAAGGTGAACAGTTGGTGCCCATTGGAAATCCCGTTCGTTTACTTGAAGGAACTAGAATATGATATAAATACCTGACTCTTAACTAAGAAAAAGACGGAAAGGTTGGAAATATATCCAAACTGCAGAACAGTCCCACGACATCGGGACTTGGCAACCGATATCGCATATAAAACCATAAATAATACACTGAAACAAAATATCGAAACTGTATCAAATGTCATAAAAATGTCATGGAAATTTTATATACAATGAACTATATTTTTTATAAGGTAAGAATATGATACGAAATGGAAATTATATAAATCCAACTGCAAGGACAATCACTTACCGACACGGGGGCATCCGTGGTCTTGTGGTTACAACATCGCACTTTCCGCCATGGAGTCTCGCCCTCCTAGGCGGTGCGGGTTCGGGTCCCGCTGGAACCTAAGCTAATTTTGTTAGACCAGTTAGCTTGCGGAATACCGGTGGTCTCTTTCCGGGTACATCGTAACCGGGTTTCTTTTCACCATCATGACTGGACAACACTTGTTGCAACTGACATAAAACAAGATTAAAATTCAAATTTAAAACTTACCAACACTGCAAAGTACTACAACTAAAAGGAATAGGCTTTTCATCGTTGTTCTTGTGTTGTCTTTGGTTAGTGTTAAAGTAGTGACCTGTAGTAGAGACTTTCTAATACGTCTGATACACAATCCGGTAATAGGAACAAATACCACAGTGTCTAGAATATTTGGAAGCCCAAACTCTACTTGTTGTTATCTCGTGTTTGTAAAGATAATTGATGCCGTTCTCCTTTTGGTCTTCATAACTATTTTTGGCAACTTGGGTCGCCAATGTCGTCTAAATAAAGAAAATCAAACGCGGATAAAAGGAAGCCAGACAAAAAATAAATAAATAGAAGCTTACACAGCAGAAAAAAAGCACTTTGCAGATGTACGATGTACCACAGCTATTTCAACCAGACCAAGTGAGACATTATCAACAGTCGATTTTCGGTGTTTCGCAATGTAGCCTATGTCTTAACTAAATGATAATCGTGTGATATCGTTGGATACCAGGTCATCTGGGGATAGGACGCGGGAATGACTTTTGGTCAGTATGTTCCATGCCAAGACCTCGCCAACCCAGTGACCTCATTATCATTTCATTGCTAAGAGCAAAATTGATTTGTCTAGACTTATGGTATGTCTGCATCCACATAACAAATATTGATAGATATCAATGGCGCCAGCAAATAATGATCCGTTTGACGGGGAAAAAATAATTTGATTCAGACACGGAACAGAATTCGAAAAGTATTTTTTCAAGAATTTCATGTAAAACTCATTGTTCCAAAAAACTGCACTTTAAGTTCAATGGAAGTTTTAATGTTGATATGCCTCACCAAGTCACTCATTTAACTATGTTTCAAAGTGTACCCAGCCTAGTACAATGGCGGCAATCGTTTTCTTTTGTGTACGTAATCTAGTTTAACTGGAAATTTTCGACCCTTGTTATTTTCACCCTCTTTCGACAGAAAACATATTCACACTGTCTTAAATTCGCCATAAATCGCGATTGTCTTATGGATGACATGTACTGTAAAACCTGCTATAGTGGCCACCTCTATATAAGGATTACCTGTTTTAAATAGCCAGTTTTTTCAAGTCCCTTGACTGCATACTTCAATTTCATACTTGAACCTGTGTATAAGGGTCTCCTGCACATAAAGGTAAATATTTTCTGGTCCCTTGGGTGGCCTCAATATACAAGTTTCACTGTATAGCCGTATTTCAATTCTTTATCTTGATATTTTCGCTTTCTTTTTTAAATTCGCCCTCTCATCTAAAGATTGAAATGGCGAAAATTCAAACTTTTCAGCGGTAAAATGATTTAATGGTACCGAAGTATGATGAAGACGTATGAATCTTATCACTTGTGTTAGCGTTAGCGCACGTGAGAAAAACGTATACCAGCGTTAAAAATAAAACGTTTTAAAGACCAGGAATAACCTAATCAGACGACAGTATCACCAAACTGAAATAACAACTTCATCAATATCCGAAAAGAGATGCATTCAAACGTCAGAGTTTCCTGTAAATAACATTAACTCATCACCCCCTGAAAAACAATTGACTCTTCTGTAAATCAATGAATGGGACCAGTCCAAATGTGTCTTTAGGGTTGAATGAGTTAAATGAATCAAACAAGGATGTGTTGTGTGACAAGAATGCTGATGTCCAATCCGAGGGTTTCTCTCCAAGGGATTGGAATTTCAGACTCTTTCAGTGCTTGGATTTCTCTCTCCAATCATACGACAGCCGGATGAGGTCAAATTAAAGCACATACGAAAAAGTTTAAAGTTGTTATTACGAGATAAAAAGTCGTTATTACGAGATATTACGACTTTTAAAAGTCGTTATTACGAGATAAAAAGTTGTAATTACGAGATTTTCAGATAATGTAAATAAGCGATTTTTAAATGACCTGCAAAACATGAATTTTTCTGTCCGACGACGTTTGATGGACTCTTGTATACCAATCCGACGCTTTCTTTTTTTACGGAAGCGAATTGATGCCACGTGTAAAAAACATTATCTCGAAATTTTGAAAAATCAACTTGAACTTTCGCTCGGAGCACGTATTTGTATGGTGTTGGAGTCGTGATAATGTTTAGGGAAAAGTTATGTAAGATATCAGTTTGATGATAATGAGATTAGTTTTACCTGTGACAATAGAGCCGGCCTGGCCCAGTCGGTAGCGCGCTCGACTCTGGATCGTGAGGTCGAGTCCCACCGGCGACAGGTTGGTTTCCTGTCTTTCGGATGAGACAGTAAAACTCGAGGTCCATTGTCATAGGCCAAAACTTGAAGCCTTTAACAGGCATTTGGTGACGTCTCCATATGAGTGAAATATTCTTGAGTGGGACGTTAAACAACAATAAACAAACAAACAAACCTGTGACAATGCTCTCTCCCATATTTATTTTTAAAGATCTTGGGTCCTGTTTTGTATTTATATAATGCCAAGAAACTCGTAAATACTTTTAAAACTCGTAATTACCACATTTTATCTCGTAATAACGACTTTTTATCTCGTAATTACGACTTTTAAAAATCTCGTGATAACGACTTTTTAAAATCTCGTAATAACGACTCTTTATCTCGTTATAACGACTTTTTATCTCGTTATTACGACTTTTTTATGTGTTTTGTTTGTTTGTTTGTTTATTGTTGTTTATCATCCCATTCAAGAATATTTCACTCATATGGAGACGTCACCAAATGCCGGTGAAGGGCTTCAAATTTTGGCCTATGCTCGGCACTTACGGCCATTGAGCAGTGAGGATTCTTTAACGTGAAGAAACCAACTGTGACACGGGACCTCGGTTTTTACTGTCTCATCCGCATGACAGGAAACCAACCTGCCGCCGGCTGGACTCGAACTCACGACCTCACGATCAAGAGTCGAGCGCGCTACCAACTGAAGCCAGGCCGGCTGAAATTTTTCTGTGTAAAAAGAAGTTAAATTTATGAACCATTGGAGGAACGCTGATTTCGGTTAATTTTCTGGAATAAAAATGGATGAGTACAAACGCATTCCTGGAATGCTTGCTATATCGAATAAAGCAAATATACATAGTGAAACACTTTTAAAATTTGATACCAAAAAACGTATGTTGAACAATCGCTGGTGTGTTTTTGTGACCAATTTTTCTGATTAAAGTCACTGATGGATGTTCCATTCTTATCTTCATTGTATGGTTTACTCCTTCTTCAACATTTCGGTATAGTTCTTCTTTCGGCATTCATCCTTGACGACCGTGTAATTAAGTGAGTAGGTTACGGTCACTCAGTTCGAAAAGTTAAGAGGTTTGATGTCCCGTCCATTGTCCTAGTTTTCTACTTATTTAACCCCGAGATTCAGAAGGTAAAATCATTGTTGCTGTCTTTTTTTTTTTTTTTTTTTGTCTACTCGGTACTCGCAAAAAACTAAAAAAAAAAATAAAAATAAGATAAAAAAAATAAAAAAAAAAAAAAAAAAAAAAATATAAAAAAACAAAAAAAAAAATAAAAAAAAAAAACAGATAAAAAAAAAAACTTTTTTTTTTTACTTTTCTATCCCAGAATTCAGTAGATGATTTAATATCCAAAACGATTTATTTTCTATGTTCAGAACTTGTGAAATACACTTTCTTATTTTTTAAATCTCATGATTCAATTGGTGATTCATATTCAATGGTTGTTTTACTCAGAACTAGCAAAATACTGCCTTACTTTTTATCCCCCCCCCAGAATACCGTAGATGTTTTCATGTCGAGTCATTTTCTATACTCAGACCTCGCGAAATACACTTTCATACGTATTGAACACCATTATTCAGGGAGTGATTTCATATTCACAGTGATTTTCTATTTTCAGAATTCGCGAAATACTCTTTTATACATTTAAAATCCCATGATTCAGTCGGTGATTCATGTTCAGTGATTGCTTTACTCGGAAATCTCGAAATACACTCTTCAGAGGGGATTTTCTATACTCATGAATTGCGAAATACACTTTCTTACTTTTTAAACCCCGTGATTCAGTCGGTGATTCATATTCGCGAAATATACTCCCTTACTTATATAACCCAAGGATTCAGAAAGTAATGCCATATTTAGAGTGATTTTCTACACTCGTAAATCACGAAATGTTCTGTCTTACTTACTAAACTCCAGGAATTAGAATCAAATGTGATTTTCTATACGCGAAAATTGTGTAATAACACCTTAAAACTTTTTAACCTCGTGATTCAGGGGTCATTTCACAACCAGAGTGATTTTTTATAAAAAAAAACCCGCGAATTACCTTTTTTACTTTTCAACCAGGATTCAGAAAGTAATTGCATATTCATATAACTGAAATATATATGTATTGTTCAAAAAGTATGTCTTTTTAGAGTTCCTCTGCGTCATTTTGTCATTAAAATATGTGGAATGGGAATGGAAAACACTGAAATTTTAGACAACGATTTGTGACATTAAACTGGTCGACTTACTGTCCTGTTTTCACCACGCGTACTTATCATTAGATAAACAAAATTCTCATGTCATATGGTACAATTGTTTTATTTTTGTACCTCCGGGAACTGTAGATCCGTGACAGTCATCCTTAATTTATTGTTGGTTTGTTTTGTATCATTATCATCATCATCATCATCGCCGCCGCCGTCGTCGTCGTCGTCATCATCATCATCATCGTCTTCGTCGTCACTTTAATCATCATCATCATCCAAATTCCCGCAAAGTGACGTCATGGGACAGTCGGTCATTATAACAACCTTGTCAACTAAACTTTACCATCCCAAGTTTCTTTGTTTGCGAAAACAGTATACGCATTCTAAATTCAGAAATTTTCGGCCCCTTGACCTTTATCAAGTGAAACACGACAATATATATATATATATATATATATATATATATATATATATATATATTATATATATATATATATATATATGCAATAAAGCCAAAAATTATCCAGCCTTGACGACATGTAACTTATATAGATATTGTCGTCTTTAACTTTTATTAACTTGCCCGAAATGTTGTGAATTTGCATATCGGTATAGGTATACTAAGGTAAAGTGGCGCATGGTGGTAGAGTCAAAAACCAAAACAATACCAAAATAGGTTGTACAGGTAAAACATAATTGCCTTGCACTGAATCCATGCAATACTGATACGTTTGTGACGACAAGTGGCTTATTACCCCTGTTATGATTTGATTTAGACTCGTTGTGTTTGCTTGCTTGTTTATTGTTGTTTAACGTCCCACTCAAGAATATTTCACTCATATGGAGACGTCACCAAATGCCGGTGAAGGACTTCAGATTTTGGCCTATGCTCGGTACTTACGGCCATTGAGCAGTGAGGGTTCTTTAACGTGCCGACACCTACTGTGACACAGGAAACCAACCTGCCGCCGGCGGGACTCGAACTCACGACCTCACAATCCAAATTCGAGCGCGCTACCAACTGAGCCAGGCCGGCTCTCGTTGTGTTTGTAAACATGTGCCAATTTATCTTGTGTAGACCTGTACTTCCCTTTGGATGACACTGAATTTCATTGGAATTATATCTTTGTTTGGCTGTTTCAACCGTTTTCCTTTCGTGGCCTAAAACGAAAACGTTCAGTAATATAGGCGAAGTGTCCGAACATTAAACCTATGCTATAGATATGTATTCGAGCAGTGACTTTTCTATAATGACGACATATTTATATCGGAGCAGTGACGTATCTCATCTGTAATGTGAGTAGATTAATATTAGAGTTGTGGTGTCTCTGTTAGGTCAATACATTTATGTCATAGCAGTGACGTTCTGTTTTATTAGTGAATTATGTCAGAACAATGACAATCTTTAACGTCAGTAGATTTATGTCAACAATGACGTTCTGTAACGTCAATAGATTTATGTCAACAGTGATGTATCTATATTGTTAATAGATTTATATCAGTAATGACGTTCTGTAACGTCAGTAGATGTCAACAATGTCATTCTATAAGTCCGTAGATTAATGTCAACAATGACGTTCTGTAAAGTCAATAGATTTATGTCAGAGCAGTGACGTTTTGTAATGTAAGTAGATTTATGTCAGCAATGCGTTCTGTAACGTCAGTAAATTTATGTCAGCAATGTCATTCTGTAACGTAAGTAGATTTATGTCAGCAATGACGTCCTGTAACGTCAGTAGATTTATGTCAGAGAAATGACGTTCTGTATTGTCAGTATATTTATATCTGAGCAGTGACGTTCTGTAACGTCAGTTAATTTATGTCAGCAATGACTTTCTGTAATGTCAATTAATTTATGTCAGAACAATGACGTTCTGTAATGTCAAGTTTTTATTCAATAGTGACGTAACGTCGATCGATTTATGTCTAGTTGTGACGTTTCTGTAACGTAAACTTTCTGTATTATCATTAGATTTATACTAGAGCAGTGGCATTTCTGAAACATCAATATTATATGTCAGCAGTATCTTTTCTGTATTGTCAATATATTTATGCAAGCGGTGATGTTTCTGTATTGTCAATAGATTTATGTCAGCAGTGACATTTCTATTTTGTCAATATATTTATCTCAGCAGTGATGTTTCTGTATTGTCAATAGATTTATGTCAGCAGTGACATTTCTATTTTGTCACTAGATTTATTTCAGCAGTGATGTTTCTGTATTGTCAATAGATTTATGTCAACAGTGACATTTCTATATTGTCAATAGATTTATGACAGCAGTGACATTTCAATATTGTCAATAGATTTATGTCAGCAGTGATGTTTCTGTATTGTCAATAGATTTATGTCAGCAGTGACATTTCTATATTGGCGATAGATTTATGTCAGCAGTGATGTTTCTGTATTGTCAATAGATTTATGTCAGCAGTGACATTTCTGTATTGTCGATAGATTTATGTCAGCAGTGATGTTTCTGTATTGTCAATAGATTTATGTCAGCAGTGACATTTCTATTTTGTCAATATATTTATCTCAGCAGTGATGTTTCTGTATTGTCAATAGATTTATATCAGCAGTGACATTTCTATTTTGTCACTAGATTTATGTCAGCAGTGATGTTTCTGTATTGTCAATAGATTTATGTCAACAGTGACATTTCTATATTGTCAATAGATTTATGTCAGCAGTGACATTTCAATATTGTCAATAGATTTATGTCAGCAGTGATGTTTCTGTATTGTCAATAGATTTATGTCAGCATTGACATTTCTGTATTGTCGATAGATTTATGTCAGCAGTGATGTTTCTGTATTGTCAATAGATTTATGTCAGCAGTGACATTTCTGTATTGTCGATAGATTTATGTCAGCAGTGATGTTTCTGTATTGTCACTAGATTTATGTCAGCAGTGACATTTCTATATTGTCGATAGATTTATGTCAGCAGTGATGTTTCTGTATTGTCACTAGAATTATGGCAGCAGTGACATTTCTGTATTGTTGATAGATTTATGTCAGCAGTGATGTTTCTGTATTGTCACTAGATTTATGTCAGCAGTGACATTTCTATTTTGTCACTAGATTTATGTCAGCAGTGATGTTTCTGTATTGTCAATAGATTTATATCAGCAGTGATGTTTCTGTGTTGTCAATAGATTTATGACAGCAGTGATATTTCTGTATTGTCAATAGATTTATGTCATCAGCGATGTTTCTGTATTGTCAATAGATCTATGTCAGCAGTGTCTTTTCTGTATTGTCAATATATTTATGTCAGCATTGATGTTTCTGTATTGTCACTAGATTTATGTCCGCAGTGACGTTTCTGTATTGTCCAATAGATTTATGTCAGCAGTAACGTTTCTGTATTGCCAATAGATTTATGTCAGCAGTGACGTTTCTGTATTTTCAATAGATCTATGTCAGCAGTGGTCTTTCTGTAATGTCAAAAGTTACCATGACACAAAGCATAGGTCCAATGTTTCATCTGAATTTAATGTTGATTTGCTCACACGGTCAAACGGTCATTGTGAACTTTGATATTTTGACCATTTCACACGCTGAACTTAATTCTAAACAATCTTTAGAGTATATAGGTTATTGCAAATGGTAAATTCTATTTGACGTCGCTGGAGGCTACGACAAAGGTGACCTTTATAATACCGCAAACTTAAATGCAAGCTATTAAGGGGTCTTTGTTTTGAAACGTCGAAATCAACAATTGTTTGAATACATGCACGGGTCTTTTGGCTTTTTAACCCATACATAACCTTGATGAATACATGAGGTACCAATAGAAGTTGAAAAGAAAACCAATCGCCGAAGGCATAATGTGCTACTGACCCTGGTCATTTGGGAAAATGAACTGGACATTGAATAAGGTCGTGAACCTCACGAGAGCTATAAAAGCGAGGGGTACAAAGTTTTTCTCAGCACAATAACATCGCACTTCACCAAACTAACATTGTACACAAGCACCATTTTATGTTGTTTGAATTTTCTACGCCATTATATTAGTTTGAAAATGTTATCAAAATTGTTGTAGTTGTTATATTGAAATTCATTGTGTTCATATCGTCTTATTTTGTACCTATAAATTTCCGGATTGTGAGTCGTTAAAATTGTTATTTTAAGGGGAGTACTATTTTAATCATTTTAGATTCATCATTTATTTTTGTGTTTTTCTTCTATTTCCATTTTTTCCAGCGTCTTTTGCAGATGTGAGCAGTAAAACCAGATTTTAGAGGGGACCGGTATGAGCGACCTCGTCTTTAAAAGGGGAGTATTATTTTTATCAATATTTTTGTTGTTGTCGTTTTTCGTTTTCTTTTTTTTCAGGATCATCAAATTTGATAATTCCTCTCATTTGATGTTGAAGGAATGGTCGCATTTTCTACACGAGTTCAAACAGTTGCCGCTCGGAAAGTAGTAGCAAGAATTGGAAGGCCTCCGACTAAGCATGAAATCCGTAGAGTCGTGCTCCTTGCGGGAGTAACCGTTTATTCGGGGATTGGGTATTACGGCTGTACCTCCATTGGGCACTCCTTTATATTTTTGTGAACACTTCTGCGTGAATCTTGGGTGACAGTTGTGGTTATGTTGAACTTTTCTCTGATCATTGAATGAAGTTGAATTATCAAATTTAGATGATCTTGTTTATAATAGGCTACCAAAATATGAATATATTACTTAAGTTTTAATTTAGTTTCCTTTTTTGCAGGTACCGGTGTGAACAGCCTAATGATTAAAAGGGGAGTATCATTTTTACTTATCTTTTTTTTGTTTGGGGGTTGTCTTGTCCCCCTCCGTTTTTCTCTTTTTTCTATTTGCAGGTACTACTGTGAGCTGTCAAATTAATTTCATGGGGAGTATTATTTTTACAAATATTTCTTCGTTTTTTTGTTCTCTTTTTTCTATTTGCAGGAACTACTGTGATGTATCAAAGTGATTTTATGGGTGGTATTATTATTACAAATATTTGTTGTTTTTGTTTTCTCTTTTTTCTATTTGCAGGTACCACTGTGAACTGTCAAAGTGATTTTTATTTGCTTTGTTTTTTTTTTTTCTCTCTTTTCTCTATTTGCAGGTATTACTGTGAGATGTGTAAGTGATGTCATGGAGAGTATTATTTTTTACAAATATTTCATTGTTTTTGTTTTGTTCTCTTTTTCTATTTCCAGGTACTACTGTAAGCTATCATGTCAAAGTCATTTTAAGGGGAGTATTATTTCAATAATTTGAAATTCGTTATTTATTTTTGTGTTTTTCTTCTATTTCCATTTTCCCAGCGTCTTTTGCAGATGTGAGCAGTAAAACCAGATTTTTGCAGGGATCGGTATGAGCGACCTCGTTTTTAAAAGGGGAGTGTTATTTTTATTATTTTTGTTGTTGTCGTTTTTTTTCGTTTTTTCTTTTTTTTTCAGGATCATCAAATTTGATATTTCCTCTCATTTGATGTTGAAGGAATGGTTGCATTTTCTACACGAGTTCAAACAGTTGCCGCTCGGAAAGTAGTATCAAGAATGGAAGGCCTCCGACTATTGAAATCCGTAGAGTCGTGCTCCTTGCGGGTAGTAACCGTTTATTCGGGGATTGGGTATTACGTTGTACCTCCATTGGGCACTCCTTTATATTTTTGTGAACACTTTTGCGTGATCTTGGGTGACAGTTGTGGTTATGTTGAACTGTTTCTCTGATCATTGAATCAAGTTGAATTATCAAATTTAGATGAGTTGTTTATAATAGGCTACCAAAATATGAATATATTACTTAAGTTTTAATTAAGTTTCCTCTTTTGCAGGTACCGGTGTGAACAGCCTAATGATTAAAAGGGGAGTATCATTTTCACTTGTCTTTTTTTTGTTTGGGGGGTGTCTTGTCCCCCTCCGTTTTTGTCTTTTTTCTATTTGCAGGTACTACTGTGAGCTGTCAAATTAATTTCATGGGGAGTATTATTTTTTACAAATATTTCTTCGGTTTTTTTTGTTCTCTTTTTTCTATTTGCAGGAACTTTTTGATGTATCAAAGTGATTTTCTGGGTCATTATTATTACAAATATTTGTTGTTTTTGTGTTTGAAGGAAATTTTGCATTTGCAGATACCACTGTGAACTGTCAAAGTGATTTTAATGGAAATCTTATTTTTACAAATGTTTCTTTGTTTTGTTTTTTTTCTCTCTTTTCTCTATTTGCAGGTATTACTGTGAGATGTGAAAGTGATGTCATGGGGAGTATTATTTTTACAAATATTTCATTGTTTTTGTTTTGTTCTCTTTTTTCTATTTGCAATAACTACTGTGATGTATCAAAGTGATTTTATGGGTGGTATTATTATTACAAATATTTGTTGTTTTTGTTTTCTCTTTTTTTCTATTTGCAGGTACTACTGTGAAGTATCAAGTGATTTAATGTGGGTATTATTTTTACAAATATTGTTTGTTTTTCTCTCTTTTTTCTATTTGCAGGTACTACTCTGAGCTGTCAAAGTGATTTTAAAGGGTGTATTTCTTATGCAAAGATATTTCTGTTTGTTTTTTTTCTTTTTTGTGTTTTTCTCTTCTATTTGCAGATACTGATGTAAGCTATCATGTCAAAGTCATTTTAAGGGGAGTATTATTTCAATAATTTGAAATTCGTTATTTATTTTTGTGTTTTTCTTCTATTTCCATTTTCCCAGCGTCTTTTGCAGATGTGAGCAGTAAAACCAGATTTTAGAGGGGACCGGTATGAGCGACCTCGTCTTTAAAAGGGGAGTATTATTTTTATCAATATTTTTGTTGTCGTCGTTTTTTCGTTTTTCTTTTTTTTCAGGATCATCAAATTTGATATTTCCTCTCATTTGATGTTGAAGGAATGGTTGCATTTTCTACACGAGTTCAAACAGTTGCCGCTCGGAAAGTAGTAGCAAGAATTGGAAGGCCTCCGACTAAGCATGAATCCGTAGAGTCGTGCTCCTTGCGGGAGTAACCGTTTATTCGGGGATTGGGTATTACGGCTGTACCTCCATTGACTCCTTTATAGGGGAGTGAACACTTCTGCGTGAATCTTGGTTGACAGTTGTGGTTATGTTGAACTTTTCTCTGATCATTGAATGACGTAGAATTATCAAATTTAGATGATCTTGTTCTATAATAGGCTACCAAAATATGAATATAATTACTTAAGTTTTAATTTAGTTTCCTTTTTTGTAGGTACCGGTGTCAAACAGCCTAATGATTAAAAGGGGAGTATCATTTTTACTTGTCTTTTTTTTGTTTGTTTGGTTTTGTCTTGTCCCCCTCCGTTTTTCTCTTTTTTTCTATTTGCAGGTAACTACTGTGAGCTGTCAAATTAATTTCATGGGGAGTGGTATTATTTTTACAAATATTTGTTTCGTTTTTTTGTTCTCTTTTTTTTCTATTTGCAGAACTACTGTGATGTATCAAAGTGATTTTATGGGTGGTATTATTATTACAAATATTTGTTGTTTTTGTTTTCTCTTTTTTTCTATTTGCAGGTACCACTGTGAACTGTTAAAGTGATTTTAAGGGAAATCTTATTTTTACAAATGTTTCTTTGTTTTGTTTTTTTTCTCTCTTTTCTCTATTTGCAGGTATTACTGTGAGATGTGAAAGTGATGTCATGGGGAGTATTATTTTTACAAATATTTCATTGTTTTTGTTTTGTTCTCTTTTTCTATTTGCAGGTACTACTGTAAGGTGTCAAGTGATTTTATGGGGGTATTATTTTTACAAGTATTGTTTGTTTTTTCTCTCTTTTGTCTATTTGCAGGTACTACTCTGAGCTGTCAAAGTGATTTTAAAGGGTGTATTTCTTATGCAAAGATATTTCTGTTTTTTTTTTTCTTTTTTGTGTTTTTCTCTTCTATTTGCAGATACTGATGTAAGGTATCATGTCAAAGTCATTTTAAGGGGAGTATTATTTCAATAATTTGAAATTCGTTATTTGTTTTTGTGTTTTTCTTCTATTTCCATTTTTCCCAGCGTCTTTTGCAGATGTGAGCAGTAAAACCAGATTTTAGAAGGGACCGGTATGAGCGACCTCGTCTTTAAAAGGGGAGTATTATTTTTATCAATATTTTTGTTGTCGTCGTTTTTTCGTTTTTCTTTTTTTTCAGGATCATCAAATTTGATATTTCCTCTCATTTGATGTTGAAGGAATGGTTGCATTTTTCTACACGAGTTCAAACAGTTGCCACTCGGAAAGTAGTAGCAAGAATTGGAAGGCCTCCGACTAAGCATGAAATCCGTAGAGTCGTGCTCCTTGCGGGAGTAAACGTTTTATTCGGGGATTGGGTATTACGGCTGTACCTCCATTGGGCACTCCTTTATATTTTTGTGAACACTTCTGCGTGAATCTTGGGTGACAGTTGTGGTTATGTTGAACTTTTCTCTGATCATTGAATGAAGTTGAATTATCAAATTTAGATGATCTTGATTATAATAGGCTACCAAAATATGAATATATTACTTAAGTTTTAATTAAGTTTCCTCTTTTGCAGGTACCGGTGTGAACAGCCTGATGATTAAAAGGGGAGTATCATTTTTACTTGTCTTTTTTTTGTTTGGGGGGTGTCTTGTCCCCCTCCGTTTTTCTCTTTTTTCTATTTGCAGGTACTACTGTGAGCTGTCAAATTAATTTCATGGGGAGTATTATTTTTAGAAATATTTCTTCGTTTTTGTTTTTTTGTTCTCTTTTTTCTATTTGCAGGAACTACTGTGATGTATCAAAGTGATTTTATGGGTGGTATTATTATTACAAATATTTGTTGTTTTTGTTTTCTCTTTTTTTCTATTTGCAGGTACCACTGTGAACTGTCAAAGTGATTTTAATGGAAATCTTATTTTTACAAATGTTTCTTTGTTTTGTTTTTTTTCTCTCTTGTCATGGGGAGTATTATTATTACAAATATTTCATTGTTTTTGTTTTGTTCTCTTTTTTCTTTTTGCAATAACTACTGTGATGTATCAAAGTGATTTTATGGGTGGTATTATTATTACAAATATTTGTTGTTTTTGTTTTCTCTTTTTTTCTATTTGCAGGTACCACTGTGAACTGTCAAAGTGATTTTAAGGGAAATCTTATTTTTACAAATGTTTCTTTGTTTTGGTTTTTTCTTTTTTGTGTTTTTCTCTTCTATTTGCAGATACTGATGTAAGCTATCATGTCAAAGTCATTTTAAGGGGAGTATTATTTCAATAATTTGAAATTCGTTATTTATTTTTTTTTTCTTCTATTTCCATTTTACCAGCGTCTTTTGCAGATGTGAGCAGTAAAACCAGATTTTAGAGGGGACCGGTATGAGCGACCTCGTCTTTAAAAGGGGAGTATTATTTTTATCAATATTTTTGTTGTTGTCGTTTTTTCGTTTTTCTTTTTTTTCAGGATCATCAAATTTGATATTTCCTCTCATTTGATGTTGAAGGAATGGTCGCATTTTCTACACGAGTTCAAACAGTTGCCGCTCGGAAAGTAGTAGCAAGAATTGGAAGGCCTCCGACTAAGCATGAAATCCGTAGAGTCGTGCTCCTTGCGGGAGTAACCGTTTATTCGGGGATTGGGTATTACGGCTGTACCTCCATTGGGCACTCCTTTATATTTTTGTGAACACTTCTGCGTGAATCTTGGGTGACAGTTGTGGTTATGTTGAACTTTTCTCTGATCATTGAATGAAGTTGAATTATCAAATTTAGATGATCTTGTTTATAATAGGCTACCAAAATATGAATATATTACTTAAGTTTTAATTTAGTTTCCTTTTTTTTGCAGGTACCGGTGTGAACAGCCTAATGATTAAAAGGGGAGTATTATTTTTACTTATCTTTCTTTTTTGGGTGTGTGTGTGACTTGTCCCCGTCCTTTTTAATTTTTTTTTATTTGCAGGTACTGTGAGCTGTCAAAGTGATTTTAAGGGGAGTTCTATTATAACAAAGTTTTGAATTTGTTTGTTTGTTTATTTTATTTGCAGGTACTGGTTTGAGCTGTATTATTTTTACAAATATTTTTGTTTTTGCTTTTTATTTTATTATTTGCAGGTACAAGTGTGAGCTGTCAAAGTGTTTTATGGGGAGTATTATTTTTACAAATAATTGTTTTTTTGTTTTTTTTTTCTCTTTTTTCTATTTGCAGGTACTACTGTGAGCTGTCAAAGTGATTTTATGGGGAGTATTATTTTTACAAATACTTCTTTTTTTTGTCCTTTATTCTATTTACAGGTACTACTGCAGGTAGTACCTGCAAATAGAAAAAAGAGAAAAAAAAAAACAAAAAACCAAAAAACAAAAAACAGAATTATTTGTAAAAATAATACTCCCCATAAAACACTTTGACAGCTCACACTAGTACCTGCAAATAATAAAATAAAAAGCAAAAACAAAAGTATTTGTAAAAGGGAGGATTGTTTTTACAAATATTGTTGTTTTTGTTTTGTTTGTTTTTCTTTTTTTTCTGTTTGCAGATACTGGTGTGAGCAATCAAAGCAATTTTATCGGGAGTATTATTTTTACAGATATTTTGGTTTGATTTTTTGTTTTTTTCCTTCTTTTTCTATTTGCCTGTACTACTTTGAACTGTCAAAGTGATTTTAAGGGGAGCATTAATTTTACAAATATTTTTCTGTTTGTTTATTTCTTTTTGTTTTTTGTTTTTCAAAGTGATTTAAAAGGTGGGTGTTATTTCTATTAACAATTTTGTTTGTTGCTGGTTTGTTTTTCATTTTTGTTTGCTTTTTAATTGCGGGTACTGATGTGAACAATGAGAGTGATTTTAAGGGGAGTATTATTTTTTATTTAAATATTGTGCTGTGTTTGCTACAATTTTCTTTGTTAACTAACCTTATTCACTTGCACAGTCACTATAACAACATGCTTTTGGAAAATATAAATCCCTACAGACATGTTATATTATGTACATACAGCCTTCATCAGGGGTGCATATCGAACTAGAAACGACTGATGAAGGGTGGTCGTTCGGCCGAAATATGTCATAGTGTGTTTATTCCTTCTCGTTTTCCAAGCGATATCTTGTAATGTCGAAAGTCGCGAATCGTTTTTATTATTTTTTTAATTTCCTGCCAATAGTTTTTCACTTATATGAGCATGTCTCCAAGTTTAGGTGAAATGCCACAGACACTGGCCTGTACACTGAGGTATCTTTTACGTACCCAAGTCTGTCCTGACACGGGATCTTGTTTGTAAACCTTATCCAGGAGATCCGCGATTTTCACGCCGAATGCATTAGCACTTTTTAAATTTTTAATTTGGTGTGACCCGTTATATGGAATCGAACCCGAGACTTTTCGCTTGTAAATAGAACGCTAGATACCTTAAGACCACTGCAATCGGTCATTATTTCGTACGGAGCCCGGGAGGTGATATAGTTGTGAACAAAAAATATTCCGTACCAATGGAATAATTATTGAGAGTAAAAAATTATTCCGTGCGAACGCACGGAATAATTTTATCCCGGTCACCAGAATAATTTTTTTCAATCAATAATTATTCGTACCCACGGGATATTTTTTTGTCCCTCAGTCAATTCGCACGGAATAATTTTATTTCGTTCGCACGGAATATTTTTTTTTCTCTAAATAATTATTCCGTTCGGACGGAATATTTTTTTGATCTCCATAATTTTTCCGTTCGCATGGATTTTTTTCTCTCAATAATTATTCCGTTTGCATGGAATAAATTTTGTCACCACTTTGTCACCTCACGGGCTCCGTAATTTCGTAAATGAAAACAGATATTTAAAATATTTCAGTTATACGGATAAGTACCAAGAAAATAGTAGCAAAACCGGTTTGTATTCCTGATCCAACAGCTCCAACAAGCTGTAGGCGCTCACCTGAATTTAAATTATATGCAAAAGAGTCCCGAAAAATCACTTTCTTGGTCAACACATTGTACTAAAATCTGTTAATACTCTCTAAAAAATGAAATTAATTTTTCGAAATTCTGGGGAATCATACCCCAATCGCGGAAACACCTGCTTTTCGTGTTGGGAAGGTGGAAAATGTCTCTCCTGGGTAACCAACTTGGAAATCCCCAAAAATATACAGACTCCAGATTCCACCTAAATTTCATTTGGGGATAGTCGCTCAATCAAAATGATACTTTTAAAAAAGTGATACTTTAAAAGAGAACTAAACCTGACATTTGACGCCTTATAGAATTTCGACTTCCGACGCCGAGTGGTTAGAGCATTGTGGTATATGAAGCACAAAGTCTCCGTGACTTATGGCCAGCGCAGGTTCGAGCCACCGCCGTAACCTAAGCCGATTTCTGTGAGAAAGTGTGCCAGTTTATTTGCGGAAGGTCGATGGTCTCTTTCCGGGTACATTGTAACCGGGTTCTCTCCTCCACCTTTAAAAATTTGGCCGCCGTCATATAACTGAATAATTATTGATTGTGGCGTAAACAAAATAAAAATCAAAACCAAACCTTACAGAACTACAAAATTGTTCGAACCGTACCATCTGCCTTGTCTTGAATTAAAAATATATAAGGGGAGCATGCTCCTGATCCCTTAGTATTTGACTTGTGACTTCTGAGTTTCCTTCAGTTTTTAGTACCGCAGTTAATGAATCTGTCAAATAAATGTGATACTTTTGAAAGGTAAACAAGTAGTAAGTATGTATAAGGAAGCTACAAAATGACCCCACTTTAAGGTTGTAAATATTCTCTGGATCCCTACCATGTCTCATATAATAGACTTCTATTCGAATTATTCTGATCTGTCTGTATTTAGTGTATGGAAGCAACAAAATGGTTGCTTAGGGCTTGTTGTTGTTGTTGTTGTTTAACGTCCACCTCAGGAATCTTTCACTCGTATGGAGACGTCACCAAATGCCGGTAAAGGGTTTCAAATGTTGGCCTATGCTCGGCATTTACGGCCTTTGAGCAGTGATGATTCTTTAACGAGCCGACACCTACTGCGACCTTCCGGTTGCGAATCGAGACTCTACTGGCGGCTCTCATTTAGGGCTTGTAAATTTGTTTTCGGCATCCCTACCATGTCTGACCCTTTCCCCGAGTTGTTCCGATCTGTCTTGGTTCAACACATTAGTATGCACTTACGAATATAAAAAAAGAACAGAATCACTTCCGGTTAAGCAGTTTATCGTATATTCGACCTCAAATACAACCCGAATAATTCAGTCGTTATATTCCGTTCACTACGATCGCTACATTAATGCCTGAATGCATTAACACTCAAATTGCGTCAGACAGGAAATTACTTCATAATGCATTGTGGGAATTGGATACAGTTTTACAACCGGTGGAAAAAATAAGGGGAATCCAATCAATTATCGTATAGAGAATTCAAGCCCTCGTAGGATGGAGAGAATCGGAAACGGAGCGGGCTTGAATTAGTCGAGTTGCCTCAAATATGGATATTGTGTGGCGATACTGGTGCCAGATTTGAAAAGCAACCAACAGTGTATTTGTCATCTTTAAAATCTTATTCCTCGCAGATTATAACTGAATGTCGTAAATGTAAATATTACGAAATCGGAAGTGACTTTGCCCGACTCCTTTGTGAGGGATAATCAAAGGTGAATAGGTCATGATTTCGTATCTGGAAATTACATCTCTGGACTTTCAAATGTGGTGCGTGCCTCCTGAATCTCTAGCGCATTCAAAACTCAAATTTTATCCAACAAATTTAAAACCTATGTGCATGTTTTGTATAGTAATTCTAAAATGTTTATTTATGTTACCAGTCACTCCCTTTCAAAAATTTCTGGATCCGCCATTGTATGATATTTTGATTAATCAATTTTATAAGTTAGAAAAATGTAGGCAAACGAACAAACAAACAAACAAAAAAACATCCTATAATGTTATCCAATTATGTATCCCATTTTATAAAGGCGGATCATATTTTTTCTTATACATGTATATTAATCTGTTATAAAGGGAATATTGAATCAATAACCTGTTGCTTTTTCACAAAAACACTGCGGTTTTAATCCTATGGTCATTAAAATCATCAAATACACATCAAATGTCTCCATAATTCCTGTTCGTCAAACAGCGTCGAACAAATGTAGTTCGAATCAAACACTTACCGAGTACCCAAAGATAAGAAGTTGAGGTTGCTTAGAAAGAATGCAATTTGGGAGGATGCCTGTGAAATTGGATCTAAATATGGAAAAAAGGTTCAGGATATTCTGACTTGTAATTAGATAGGATACACTTGGCGACAGAGCTTTTTACTAACATTAAATAATTTGATAAAAGTTCACTTATAAAGTTAGAAAGGGATTGCTTCTCTGTCGCACCAACAGATTTAAGATGAAGACCTCGATTTTGTTCGTACTTGGTTTACTAATAGGTGAGTGGTGTTACATATTGTTGTATTGCTTTAAGTATTTATCATTGTGTTAAACACATGTGCACTGTTTGAATCTCTCTCTCTCTCTCTCTCTCTCTCTCTCTCTCTCTCTCTCTCTCTCTCTCTCTCTCTCTCTCTCTCTCTCTCTCTCTCTCTCTCTCTCTCTCCACTTTGTTGTATCCGAACGTATATCCTAGTGAAATTCATAAATTTGGAATGATTTTTGTGAAGTCGCATCTATTAGGTGCGTATAAAAATAAAATAAAAGTTCGATATTTCTGCAACTCAACTGCTACCTTTAGATGTTAAAATATTGTGTCATTCTAGCATTTGTCATGTTGTAGACTTTGATAGATGTAAAGGATAGGTGTAAATACATGACAAGTTGTAAATTTTGTATTTAAAACCATGGTAAATAAAAGATTTACAACACAACACATGGATTAAACGAGAATGGAAATGGACTGAGAAAAAAAAGTCTAGGTCCAATTATTCGATCATATGTAGGCTGTATACAATATATAATAATTTTAGTATGTTGAAACTTAAGTGATTTTCTTACTTGTTTAGATATAGTGACGAAATTTTATATGAAGCTGTATTGCTATTTTTGCTTTGGCACTATTACCGCGATTCGATATAACGCCGTAGCCTCATCACTGCATTAATCCGCCGTACTACTTTCACTATCATTTTTGAAAAAAAAACTATCTTGATTGCTTCAATAGGTATATAAATATAACACAAAAACAAATTATTACATATATCATGAGTAAAAGTTCAAATTAATATAAAAATAAATACACAATATATACAGAATAAATGAATAAAATAAATAAGAAAATAATACACACAAACAGTATACTATGTAAATTATTCGTAATTTTTCCCGATTTCTATGCAAATATAAATATCGGTGAATAATAATGAAACCAAAAATTTACGGTTTGGTAACGGGCGGATCCAGGAATTTTCAAAGGGGGGGCGCGCGCGCGCACCCGCGTGTGTGTGTGTTTTCGGGGGGGGGGGGGGTTGACAAGACGCCGTACGGTTGAAAATGGTACGTTCTTTCTGTGTAAAGAATAGGATATCATCGATGATGAAATTTCCAGATATTTAGCTGTTAACAATATAAGGAGAAAATCGTGTACATTTTGATTCAATGCAAAATTTGTTTACTAATGAATTTTTGAACTTCATACATGCTGAGAAATCGCAAACGAAAATTCATTTACCGGTATGTAAGGAAAACAATTGAGAAAGAAATAAAACAAAGCGTAGTCCAAAGCCATAAAATCCAAAATATACTGATAAAGGCAGGGTGGATCCAGGATTTCTAGTTAGAGGGAAGGAAGAATATATAATTGTTTTCGGCAGGTTGGTGAGGCGCTTATTTTGACTGTTTTTCCAATTTTTTGTTTTAAAAAAAATATATTGGTTTTAAACAATTTCTGTCAACTTCTGGACTTTTGAGTTGATTTTTACTGTACATACATCTATACTTTGGCGTCCAAAGGGTGGGGGTACGCCTTTTACGCCCCCCTTGAATCCGCCACTAATGTTCGATTGTCCGAGTAGAGATAACACTTTCGCCATGTCTTAAAGCAAAACCAACCTAACTAGGCCTAGCATATCACTGCTACGGCTCACTTGATATAGATTAAGACAGTGTTAAAATGCGAAAAAATGATAAACTAAAGACTTGCTGTTGGAAAAGAAATACAATACAGTATTCTATTGAATTGGGAGTACATAGACTGCTAATCTGTACAAACAGAGTTGTCGATCCTTGCTCTCTCTTCAACTCTTGATCACCAGCAATAGCATACAAAGCGGAATAACTCTTGTTGCAGTCCAACGTCAAATACCGTATTGTATGTACTTCACCGAATAAGATGCTAAAGACATTCGAAGTGATTTATTGGTTACCTTTGACCTTGAACTGCGGGTACACGATAATGCATAGGTCACTGTGGATGAAAATAATTATATTCTTGATGTAAATAAAACATTTTTTGTTTGTTTTTCATTCATTTTGCTGAAATACAAAATGTATGTCAAATTTTTACGTTTTCCCATTGCTTTCTTCGTTAAATAATTTTTTTTAAATAATTGACCCGATTCATATATTCAATGAAATCTTATAAACTTTTGCACAATTGTGTGAAAGTATGGACCATCTTTCTAAAGCGGTTTGCAAAGTTTCAGTTTTGACTCCATGTGTTTATGGGCATGTGCCAATTTACCTTAGTACACCTGTACCTGATACCTGACTTAATCTGTCTTATCATCGCCCTCTTGATGTTCGCTTTATTGTCTTTAAATATCACTACATGCAATGTTCGCCATTTGTTTTCATTCTTTGATGAATCATCTTGAAAATGATATTCTGCATCTTCAAATTTCGTGTCTCCTTTTTTCTGCCTATACCCTCTTTTCTATCACTTTCACCAGGCCGTCTTGAAAATTTTGTAGTGCATTGAAAACAGGGAGATGAATTAATATAAGTAGACTTGCTTCTTTTCAAATCCATAATTGTATTGCATAACTTGTTTATACGTAACATTTTCATTCTCGAATAAAATACTGTTTAAACCAATGTTTCAATTTCTTTTTGTATAAACTGCGAGTATTTACAAATGACAAGTGAAATTGGTAGCACCACTTAGTTAGTGGTGTCAACAAAACACTTATTGCAGTTTAAAATTTTTACTTCTCAGAAATAAAGCTTTAAAAAAATTCAAACCAAACACTAGAAGAAAATAATAAAAAAAACAACTTTCTTCTAAACATATGAAATTGTGCATGAACTGATGAAACCATTAATTCGTGACAGATATTGAAAAAAAAGTTAATTTAACATTGAGAGTAAAATGGACATGTTTTTGGCATGTGGGTGTATGTTATAATGTTGTAAGAGCAGTATTTTAGCAAATGCATCCATATTTCTCCCTTACGTGTTGAAGCCATGTATTGATTTAAAATTAAACATATCTCTCTCTCTCTCTCTCTCTCTCTCTCTCTCTCTCTCTCTCTCTCTCTCTCATATTTAAATTGGATTTTTACGCCCATGGCATTTTCGCAGTTGTGTATCAAAATTTCGTTCTATACCTTTTGCAGCAAGTCTGTTGAAACTACGTGTATATATATTTAGGTAATGGTGCAAAACAATTTTGTGCAAGATACCCACTACCTTTCTTGTAGAATTTATGAAAATTATATTTCTTCATTTTGATATCATTATATTATATAATTATCAATTTCACCTCCATTGCGACAAGGGCTTAATCCTTGTATTGGGCAGGGAGAATTAGAGATGGCACGATGATCGCGGAGTCAGGTTTCGCAGTATTCTCGGCCACAGCAAGATCCTCTTTGCGCCAACACCAGAACGAACGAGAATCATTTATATAAGCTGGTGCAACTTGTTTTTCGATCTTTAAAAAAATAATAATAAATCCTTTCATCACAGAGATATCGAAAATCGCGGTTAGTGTCAACGTTCCGCTATCTTTACTGTCGGTGTAATGACATTGTTTGCAGTTACTATGTTTCATTAAATAAAAATTTTATGCTGAGTAACCTGCTCGTAGGCGGCCGATTGTTCCAATTGTGACGATGATTTATTCATCACGTATTTCATTTGACTCATGGAGGGCCGGTGACCGATCAACAGTGAATGTTCCATGGCACTTGATTCCAGAGGTCCGCGTTTGTCCAATATTCAAAAGATTTGTATATTGTATCCTGGACGTCCTGAAGATTAATACGTTGGTATCTGTGATTTTTATATTCATATTTTTATTATATTCCATACAGCTGTTGCCTACAGTGAAAACTGCGTTACCAAGTACGACTGTATCGATGTTGGTTGCAGTCACCATTCAACAGTTATTTGTGAAAATCATATCTGCACGTGCAGTCCAATAAAAGAAGAATTCAGTAAGTAACAGACGACATTTTGCTTGGCGGCGTTTAAGTACAAATACACCGTCAATGTATGTAAATAAATATATATCTACACGGCACCAGGTCCTGACACGTTAAAACTTAAGAATTACGTAAGTCAAATTTATTTCTCAACTTTGGATACTCCCTGTAATCTGATTGGCTGAGCAGTATGGGTTGCCGTTTTACTTTTTAATACCAGTTAGTGATATCACTTATTCAATAAGTGATATCACCTATTCGAATGGATGATATCACCCATTGAAATACCGAATAAGTGATATCACCTTTTCGAATAGGTTTTCACTTTACAAAACGAATAGGTGATATCACTTAGTCGAATATGTGATATCACTTATTCGAGTAGGTGATATCACTCATTCATTTTAATAAGTGATATCTTTCATTCGAATAGGTGATATCACTCATTCGTATAAATGATATCACTTAAGAATTTATAAAAGTGATATCACCTATTCGAATACGTGATATCACCTATTCGAAAGAGTGATATCACTAACTGGTATTAAAAAGTAAAACGTTGCCCCATAGAGCAGGCCGATTTGAGAATATTTTCAGATTTAAGTAAATTTTTAACTTTTATGGTACAGGAGTCATGTCTCTGAATCATAGCGCTCATTCAACAACTTCCTGCTTTTTTTTCGTAGGTTGTGACATATTGAAACTTTGTATTTTTTTGTATGAAAATCCCGTGACTTCATGCTTCCTTCATTGGAAATGACGTCCGTGACTTCATGCTTCCTTCATTGGAAATGACGTCCGTGACTTCATGCTTCCTTCATTGGAAATGACGTTGTATTTTTTCAATTGAAAAGTTACCATTTTTGATTTCATATCAAAACACGTTTTAAAATTTGTTCCACTCTCTTTTTATTTTGTACATTTTGATTTACAAATGCCGTAATAAGATTAATACCACATCACAAATTGCCAGTGACTGTTTTGTCATATTTGTTGATGGTACAAGGGGCCTAGTATGCCGGTAATGCCATTATTGTTTTTCATGTTCTGTGATGCTGAACCACTACGGTGCATGGTTGTTCGCCGCCTTTACGGGGTTATGTCCCTTAGTTGATGCCTTCCTCTCCATAACGTTTGCCAGTAGCTGTATTTTAACATTTTGCAAATATTATTGTTAATATAATGGTAAAGGTCTACATCTTGAACTTACTGTTCCGGTTGTGGCCGAGCGGTTAGAGCATTGTGCTTTGAACCATGAAGTTTCTACCACTTCTGGTCAGCGCAGGTTCAAGTCCCACTGGAATCTAAGGTCAGCGCCAGAAAGAAAGTTTGCCAGTTTACTTGCGGAAGGTCGAAGGTTTCTTCCTGGGTACATTGTACACACGGGTTCTCTCCTCCGCCACTAACAACTGACCGACAAAATATGGCTGAAACATTGTTGAGTGTGACTGTAAAAGTGATAAAATGGCCTAGAATGACAGTAAGTGCCTAGAATGACGGTAAACGGCCTAGAATGACAGTAAACCACTTTCATGTCTCACAAACTGTAATGTTGAACCGCTATGGTGGTTGTTTCAAATTCATCTTTGACCATGCAATCATAGCGGAGTTGACCGGTTGACAGGGGATGTTTCCTACTCCATGGCACCTGATCCCACCTGATCTGGATTTTTCAAAAGTCCTTATTTGACCAATGTCCACCATATCTGTGCACGGTATACGGTATAGGTATGTGTTAATTTTTTTATATTGTCATATTTGCATGCTATATGTCTTAGAGACTATGAACCAAAGTATTGATAATTCTTGTGTTTTTTTTGTAGCGTGCAAGTCCGTAGGGGACTGTGAGCGACACATCGGAATCTGTGGGACACAGTGGAATTGCATAGGACATGTCTGCAAGTGCAATTAGGTAATGGTATGCAATTGATTCATTAGACCATGGTCTGAGTGCTGCAGTACAGTGTCAGGTTTTAAGGAATGTAAAAAATTTCAGATACCAAAGTATAAAACAATAAAATGTCCAGGACATAATATGAGGAAATCGCATTTGATTTTTTTCCTCTTGATAGCCTAGGGGGTATTCAAGAATTCGTGAGGTCCTGAAATCCTTCTTATATTCTTATTAAAATTTATGATCCGTTGGAAGGGTTTTGGACGAGTTTTTCTTGGAATACCTCATGGAAACTAATGGGGCAAGGTTTCCATACTCCTCCCCTCCTTTCGTATTATCAGTGTGTTGCCAACCTTTTTTGTAAGGTTCGAGTCGGTAATGAAGCAAAAAGATGGTTCTAAATTATTTATTGTAATTGCCGAAAACAACCTCTTCTTGCAGGAATTCTAAATATCATCCCAGTTATTCAACTGCAATTAGTATAACAATTTATTGCACACTAATGTTATTCAGGTTGCCATAATTCATGACGAAATATCAATTATCATGTATATGAGTTATTCAATTTAATACCATTTTTAAAAATTATTCTTAATGATATAATAACGGAATGTTCATATATATTGTAAGTCGACACTTCGAAACGGTTGATTAATATATATATATATATATATATATATATATATATATATATATATATATATATATATATATATATATATATATTATAGTCGCTATCATTTTTAAAGTCTTCGATTCACGGAACGGGTTATATTATAAATACCAAAGACTTTAAAAATGATAGCGACTGTTCCTTCGCCAAGCACTTGGAATACGAAGTGAAGGTCACGAGTCTTTCGGATTAGACAGAAAACCGAGCCCCCGTGTTCCAGAAAGCGTCAGTTCATAGCATAGGTCAAAAGTTGTGGCACTTCACCTAAAGCCGATGGCATCTTAATATAAGTGAAATATTCCTGACAGGATGTAAAGCAACAATCATACAAACAATATATACATATATATATATTATGTAGCATCTTATCGTTATTGGTTTGTAATGGTGGTTACCTCCCTTTAATGCTTATTTCGAGTGATTTTTAAAAATTTGTCAAATTCCATGAAGAGCATGTGTATTTAATTTTATTTATTTGTTTGTTTTACAGATAAGGGGAAAAAGTGTTGGCGAAAAGTTGAAGTCTAAATAAATAAATTTTTTATCAAACTATTTCAGTCGTTATCCATTAAATATAAAAAAAAAATATCAGATACCAAAGTATAAATCTTTAGGATGTCCAGGATATAGATACAAATCTGGTAAAAATGGACAAACACGGACCTCTGGAACCTCAGATGCCATGGAGGAGTAAGCATCCTCTGCCGACCAGTCACACCCGCCGTGAGTCCACAGTCAATTCGAAATCATCTTTTGACTGTACAAAATGATATAAACTGCCACTAGAATTAAACCATTGAAATTTACCATCATAAAACAATTCAATAGGCGTTGAACACGTGGCGATTACTTCCAAGTTTTCAATTTAAAAATTACAGGTATCAAAGTATAAATTTTCAACATATTCAGGGTAACAAGGACTCTGGAAACCAGAGATGATGGAATCAGATGTCATGGAAATGCTGTTATTCATAGAGAATTGAGACTGGTTTCTGTGATATTAAGGCTTTATTCAGTTAGAAGAAATATATTGTCATCCTCCACGGGAAATAAAGATTCTCTTGGACAGAATTTCACTCACCGGAGGCAACCCAGCTAGTATAGTTTTTCCTGTATTTTATAATTACATGTATTACCAAACACGAAGACAGCTAATTATCTGTGTTTATAGAGTAGTTGTTGATTCTAATTAGTACCTACTGGATTGTCCAACCAACGAACATATTGTGTAGGGTAAACTGTCATCCAAAGCTGAATCATCAAGGTAGATAGATACCGTGTTTGGTCGATTCTAGTAATAGCAATTAGCTATAATGAAGAAAGTGCCATGAAGAAATAGAAAAAGAGGCATTATGGATGACTATGTCACTTCCCACTGAATTTTAAATCTACATATATTTGGCTATTAATCTTAAATCTTAATATACAGTATGTAGTGCTTTAACGTTTGACGTGATTGCTCAACGTTTTACTACACGCTAATTGGAATTTATTCAAGTTCAGTAGAAAAACAAAGTATATTACCAGAACGCTAAAGTAATTTTTACGATTATTTTTATTGAAAATCGTGTACATAGCAAGACAAAATGTAGCACCTCGTAAAACATTAACAAGTATGAAATGATCTCTCTCGGAGCAGATAGAGGAGAAAATAATACAAAGATCAACATATCAACCATATACTTGAACGGGCAACGTAAATCAACAATGTAATAATCTCATCAGTTGTGATATAATTTACGTCATGTGATAAATATTATTCGTAATAATGCCGCTAGGGTCTTTATGATTTACAAGGGGTTTTACCAAAATGTGATATGAACAATTAAGAACATGATAGAAGTATTATCTACTGTGATATGGGGGCTTAAGTTTAATATTAGAACTATTGACATTCACATCTTACGAAAATGAAACTTCCAAACTGATACGTCATATTTGCTTTTGCTCGCAGGGATATGATTTCGCCATGTTCACAATCAAAGACAATACCGCGAAATCAGATACCCGTGAATTAAAAACCTTATGCTTATGAAGCCGTATTGTAACCGGTATCTCTCTTCTACCATTAAAAGCTGGTCGCCACCATATAACGCAAAATTTGTTGATTGTGGAATAAAAAAACATTCAGAATTCAAAGATTTCGAAATGTTTATAAGCTTTACTTCAGAATTCTTTATCATGTACTCGTAAAACAGTTATAACAATTTAAAACCTAAACTGTGTTTTGCCCGAAAATTGACCCCTTCGAATAAGTCCCTTTCAAGGTCTCCAAGTCAAATTAAACAATTATACAGTATTTGAACTATCATGTGTGACCCAAGAAAGAGTCGATCTCGGTCCTTTCGCTTGTGAAACCAACACTGTATCACTTAGCAGCGATTTTTACCTATCACAATTATTAACATATAAATATGTTGAAAGTGATACACAAAATGCAATATTCAATAATAGAAAAGTAAGTTTCAAAAGTTTTTACAAATGGTGAAATCTTTAATGAAATGTACAAAGAAAACATTGACCGTCGTTGATAAGAACGTTTTGATGATATGGGGATGATATAAGATACCATGGTGGAGTTACGTCCCCTGATGAGTCCTGGGTCAGGTTAAGACAATATGAAAGCTGTAACTCGAAAACCAATTCATTAACGTACGCTTGAAATGTTGAAACATATAAAAGGTCAAACAAGGTCATTTGATAATATTCATCCTTTGTTCATCTTTCTGTCGCAATTTTGAAATGCTTACAAGATTAAAAACAATGAAAGAACATTAATGCTTTTCTAAAATAATGAGACAAAACTTGAGAACAAAGTAACAAGGCTAATTATGCGACAGAAAGAATGACTTCAATATTTTTCTGCATGATCAATTAAATACTTTAATGCTTGTCAAGTGTTTAATTTCACTACAATCGCAAACAAATCGGATTTAAATCCTGTTTGCTTTGCTTTTAGAAAGACTGTAATTAGGTTTTAGATCAGACGTATGGGGCGGTATACACCAGGCATATACCGGGCGTAAAACCGCAATTTAAACCACACTGAGTATATATATATATATATGTATGAATGTATGTATTTTTTATTACGGTCACGACGTAACTCATCGACCCCTGTAACAACGTTTGGAATCTCCCATTTTAGATAATGGTAAAGTCCACTGTCAGAATATGATATGAGTGTTAGATTTAGAATCAATATTCTACGATAATTTCAAATGCGATATAAACGTGATTACGCCGATATTATGACAGTTGGCCATGCTATTTACTGATTTGGGTCAGTCTTAATGTGACCACGGGGGCTGTTGAGTTAAATAGTTGATAGCAGGACCTGAAATCACAAAATTAACTCAATACTTAAGCTCAACTTTTATTTCACTATATTGACGATGTAAGCTATTGGAAAACTAAATAGGAAACATACTATTATCAATCAAATGAGCAAGTGTTTTCATCGTTATTTACAGTTGTATGTAATCATTGTACAAACATGTCCAGTTACAGACTAAATTTTGTGGTTTTTTGCCTTAAAATCATGAAAAGTTAGTTGAACTTCAATACTTAGTAAATTAAGTAAATTCGGGCCCAGATTATTTACATTCGATTTTGATATTATTATACCTCTATGTTAGATTCTTAATCCTTATTGGACAGACGCTGTTAACGTGACCAGAAACAGAAACGTCAAGTCTCCCCCACGCGCCCCATTTTCCCTGTGATATATCCTCTGATTCAGAATTCCCACTAGAGTTATCGTTCTTGATACGAAACACCTAAGAATCATCAAAGTGAAGTTTTTTTCATAAATTTCTTGGAAAAAAATATTCTTGAAACTTTAATGGTAGCTGTTTTACATATCGGTATAATGAAGGTGTTGTCCTAGGGATAAATATGATCGTCATAGGGTCAACAAATATTCATATCTCCCTCATACAAGGGCAATAAATGTTTATATCGTGGGATGACGATTCGACGTTATATACTTTTGATCCAACAATTGGAATCTATCTAACATATTATACACTATACACTTTTTTCCGCTATATTTGCCCTTTAGATGAGAGGGTGAATTAAGATGAAAACGAACTTTTCAAGCACGTACTTATATGCCAAATGGGACACTAATATGGTGATGTAGGGCGAATTTAAGACGGGGTTATATTACTTTCTTTCCTACAAGGACGAAAAAAAAAAATAACCAAAAGGCGAACAATTTCGGTTATCCAGTACTTTCAACCTGCATTTCAATTCCTGCATTTCTAACTTCATATACGTTCTCATAATATGGAACCAGAAGAGTTGTATAGTACATTTTAAAAGTATTGCACACTGTAACCCGAATAATCCAGTCGTTATATTTCGCTCACTTCGATCACTAAACTCTGTACGATCCTGGCCGTAAGAGGGCGCTGTAAATATTCGAGTTAAGCCGACTTCGATCACTATACTCTTGAGGATCCTGGCCGTAAAGGGGCGCTGTAAATATTCGAGTTAAGCCGACTTCGATCACTATACTCTTGAGGATCCTGGCCGTAAGGGGGCGCTGTAAATATTCGAGTTAAGCACACTAATGAAGCTGTCGTTGGTAATTGTGAGTTGTAGTTAGACTCTCAATAAAAGAGTATCCGGTCAAGTTTTTCCGAATGAGATCCCGATATGGCGGCATTAAATGACATGAATAGAAACACAGAATATGATTAATTTCACATATTGAATTATCTCATTAGGTTTCCACCCATTCCAATATTTATTTCTTGAAAAAGAATTCACCGCATTCGACATTTTTATAAATGCTGTGCTTGGAATATTTATGACTTCTCTAGGTGCATGTGCAAGCCTTTCTCAAACTATAACTTACCAAGCAAGCTACATTTAAACTTTGCTCGGTATAAACCATCATGGTTAAAGTTTACAGCACGAGGCTCGATAAGTTTTTTACCGGAAGCGGAAGTTATCACGACATCTGATATATGTGTACCCATCCTTTATAATACTGAGATACGGCTAGCTTTCGTGTCGCAGTGTCATAAGCAATACATTCTGGCTCGTAGTCTAAATTAGCCAAAAGTTTTAGCAATTTGCCGTCCTCTTTATTGAACACTAGAAGCTGTTTGTTAGAAGTACCCACAATTAAATGGTCTTGAAGCGCACACACTCCTCTTGGCTTTCCGGGCATATTGCGTTCCCATCTTAATTTTTCCGAGAAAGAAACGCACATGAGTTTATTGTTATACACATCGGAAATGTAGAGGGCATGTCTGGCGGGATCCAAGGCCATATACGTAAAAAATGACTTACACGTGACATCATCGTTCATCTTGATTTTTTTAATATTATGAATGATCTTTCCATTGCCATCCATCACTGCTATTGATTTCTTTTCGCTCCTAACATCCACTGCGACTGCGCAGAATTGTTCACTATATGTGAGCCCGTAACCGAATCCAGTTAGTGTGTAGCATCGCCCTGTCTCGCGGATCCGTCGTTGGTCAATACGGTAAAAATAAATTCTTCTGTCGAGTGTCACAGCTATCGACGATTCGTCAGAAGCAGCTAAACTCCGACACCCTATGGAAATTTGTTTGGACAACAACTGTTTCAAGTTCCTGTCAAAAACTTTCAATTCATCGTTCCCGTGGTTAAGAATTACTAGTCGTCCATCTGCCAACCAAGCAACACCTTTCCTGTTGAAGTCCTTGGTGTCCGACTTCAGTTTTGTTAAATGTTCTAGATTGAAGCAAAGTATATCTGGGCTATCATCACCATGGCGTATATCCATATCTATCTGTAGAAAAACATAAGGAATACTACATCATGTGTTCTGGTAATGTTATTACATAGTCTCAATCTTCAATACGACCTTATCCTCCGGCCCAGGTTTTTCTCGCATGCGATCATTCTTTTACTAACTTTGTAAATGTGAAAATAATTAAAATTGAAATCTATGGCAAACTTCCAACGGCATAAAGTTTAAATGCAATTTGGTTTGGCAAATGAAATGCAATTTGGTAAGTCCCCGGGCGTATTTACATACTAATCTATAACAAAAGACTCTTTTTTCTGTTTTTGTTTACGAAACTGACGCTGAGATTTGGATTTTAAACATTTGTTTAACTTCTGTTCAATGCTTGACTACACATTTCCATCTCCATGCTGAGGTTTGTAACTATTTTATAGAAGATTTTCAGATGCATTGTTAAAATGTCGGTTAAATCCACAGATTAACCGAGAGCAAGGTCAATTACACAAAAGAAATTAATTCTACCATTGAAACGAGACAAATCGGCCCAAAATAAACAGAAAAGAACAGTAAACTAAACGTATAAACCGAGAGTGTAAACAAAAGAAATATTGAATATAACCATTCGTGATTACCTCAGTAATGATAAATATGCTATAAGAAAATAATCAATGTGCAGATTAACCAAATGACATGCGTGCAATAATAATGTGTGATCGTATTTCATCGCGAATGTTTATATAAAAAATATACTAATAGGATTTCTGATATGCAGAGTTTTTTTTATTATTGTGCGCTTAATCTGTCTGCTAGCGAACGTTCCAACAAAATTATTTATGTTATATCTTTTAATTACTGTCGTTGATGCTTTGTGTATGCTTACGTCAATTTGACCAGCATTTTAGGGGTTTGTTGGTTGTATTGTTGTTTAACGTCCCACTCAAGGATCTTTCACTCATATGCAGACGTCACCGATGCCGGTGAAGGGCTTCAAAGTTTGGCCTATGCTCGGCACTTGCATCCATTGAGCAGTGAGGGTTCTTTAATGTGCCGACACCTACTGTGACACGGGACCTCGGACAACATTTTATAGGTATGTCGCAGTCTGTCTTCAGAAACGGCTTCATTAACACAGAACTTCAGGAAGGTCCACAGATTGCGAAAGAGACGTTAGTGATCAATATCAGGTTATTAGCTTTGACATGGGACGATTCAACCTAATCCTTAAAACTAGCATACATTTTGATGTGGCATTTTGCTTTTATAAAGACAATGAGTCGAACTCGATCCTTCCCCATCCACTGAGCACATAATGAATTATGAAAATGAGAGAGAGAGAGAGAGAGAGAGAGAGAGAGAGAGAGAGAGAGAGAGAGAGAGAGAGAGAGAGAGAGAGAGCGAGCAATCATGGTCGATGCTCGAAGTCCTTAACGCAGTTCCCATGACAACAAGGACTAAAATTTAGGGTTTAGGACTCGATACTTTTTGTAAAACGAGCCCCTGGTCCCGAACAAACCAAAGGTTAATTTCGAATATGTAGTGGTTGTTCCTCATCAGACATATGAGGAGAACGTCATGGATCTGTCGGATGAGAGTATTATAGGTAAAATGGACAGATGCAGTGCACTTGTAAAAGAAAGTTCGAATCGCAAGCGGAAAATTCCGGGTTCAATACCGGGTACAGGGTTAAGACTTTTAAAAATGGTTATGACTGTTCTTTCCCCAAACCCCTGGCATTCAAAGTTAAAGGGGGATAAGATGTGTTTTTTGAATTCTTCCTTTTGTACTATTCTAGATTGATATATACAACACACACACACACACACACAAACACACACACACATATATATATATATATATATATATATATATATATATATATATATATATACATTGAAAAAAACAAAACAAAAACACACAAAAATAAGCTATACACAAGTATAAAAATTCCTAAATTCCCATATACTTTGTGAAAATTGCTTGAGAAACCAAGGTTTGAAATTATTGCAATTGCAATTGTATAACTCAATCCTATAATTTGTATATGAATTTTACACTCGACTTGACCTTACTTTGACAAAATATATAGGAATGTAAAGAAGCTATGTCTGTGTATAGCTCTTATGTGTTACCGTACAGGAAGTACAAGTTATAAAAGTAAAAACAATCGAAAGATTGTATTTTGGTAAACACAGTTATGCCCCTTTAAATTAATGTGCTATTCAGACGAAACTTAAAACCGAGGAACCGTGGACACGTAAAAGAACCCTGACTGCTTTTGCGTCAGTCCATAGCAAAGATCAAAATTTGTAGCACTACATTTAAAGCTGGATATATTACCATATAAGTAAAAAACAACTGGTGATGTGTAAAAAAATAAAAATGGTCAAACCAAACATGGTCACAAGGTGCAGAACTTGTACTTGTCGACATCTTCCTTTGAGTGAAATACAGCTGGACGTACACCATCAATAAAACGGAAATTCTCATTCCAAACTTCTGTCTAAGCCGTGTAGTAGAACCATTGACATTTGCATCTCGTATCAATTATAGAACATAAGCAATATTTCAGGCCCTATCGCCACAGATTCGATTTATGAAATCCTAATAAAAAAAATGAATGCGTCAGCAGTTTCCTTGCCACAATCGATGAGAGAGATGCGGTATCTGCAGACAAAATGTCCTGGCGGATTAGATAAGTGGCATAGAGAGATGCGCAACAAAGGCTGACAGTTTTACTCTGTGATGCATTAGAACCAGACGATAATTCATACAGTATTCATATTTTTTTTAAAGAAAAAGAATTGCAAAATATTAATTTCGATACGGCCATTATATAGCTTTTTATCATAATTATACCAATACTGGCTAACAATTCATGATACAATTCACTTGTTTTCAGTGTGTTTTTCGTTTTTATACACAGTCAATATTTTAAATATTTCAATGGTCCTTGCATTTTCGTTATTAATAAAAATAGCCAAATTGCATATCAATCCTGTTTGCTTAGTGATTCAGTGCGTTCTTGTTAGCAGACAACATATTCACCGTGTAATTATTGAAATGACTGATATACCGGCAGTCTGATATTCATGCGGGCGATATGGATCCGTGGAGTAATGTTCATAAGTAAACTTTTCCCTGTACGCACTTAATACTTATTAGCATAAACTTTCGTCGTATTTTTAAAGTTCTATACCAATAAATTAGTTAATTGATTGTGGGAAACACCCATAGTATAGTAATAGGAACAAATCGAAAACGAGGTTGCCTGATGCGAAAAGAAATTCTTCATGATTAAGAGTCTAATCAAGAAACAGCACATCATGTACAAATCATCCTAAATTTTACATTGTTGCTTCGCTTAAACCTTCAACAAGAAGGTCTCGAGTTCGATTCCAGAGGGGTCTCCGTGGCCGAGTGGTTAGAGCATTGCGCTTTAAATCACACGGCCTCTCACCTCTGGTTCGAATCCCGCTAGGGTCATTTCGAATTAAGTGGGAAAGTTTGCCAGTTTTCTTGCGGAAGGTAGGTGGTCTTTACCTGGGTAACCGGGGTTTCTCCTCCACCAATAAAAACTGGACGCCATCATATGACTGAAAAATTGTTGAGTATGGCGTAAAACAAAAAATCAAATCAAATCAAATCAAATCAAATCGAGTTCGATTCCCGGTTATGCCAGATTTTTCAGAAGTGAAATTTCATCTCCTGTCCCCACAGCTCTGTGCCTAGATAGAGGGTAAATGGTCTAGGATGTGCAGTTTAGATTGGTCAAATTGTACAAGTATAGTGGCACTTAAAGAGCCTTTGTAGATATGGTCCACTCAAGCAAGGTCATATACACACATACAAAACATCTCTCTCCTTGCCAAACAGGGACGACCGGCAAAGGCTTTAAGTGGACACGATGCTAGTTAAATCAAGTCAAAAGCCTGGTCGAACAGGACATACATTAGGCCGAAAATTGAGTTATTTTTTGGTAAAATCAGTTTCTACGTAGCAATACAAGATCCATGCGGTGGCATATTAACAGCAACATAGCGTCCTTCGCTGGCGTCTTAGATTTGGTCAACTGCTCATCTAATGTTTTTGCGGGAAAGGTTTTCCAGCAGATATTCAACATTTAAATGGGTACCAAATGTGCCCCTCTACTACCTGTCATCTTTTTGTGTTCGTATGAAGCGGGATTTATATAGTCGCTGCAATCCACAAGAAAGAAACAGCAGCTAGGTCCAATCTTATTTTACAGGTATATCCACGACGTCCGGTATGAAGTCCACCTCTCAAGAATGATAGTAAGATAGTATTCTGGAACACAACCATATATAGCGACTCCCTTTTACCAGTCAGATCTAAGACAAACCGATGATATTTTCACCGAGCACGAGAGGCTTCCATGTAACATTTGCGACGGATGTGTCATGCTAACAAAGGGACCTCTTCTGGACACCTGGAGCCCATTTTACGAAAGGTCCTAAGTTCTAAATCCTAACTTTTACGTCTAACTACCATGACAACGCTTTGCTGGGGATCATTTTTGTATCAAATGTGTCATATTCTAATGGACTTGGACTGTCGACTATCCATTGGTATTCCTTCATTTTTACCATATTCATTTCATAAAGTTGAGTCATGATAATAATTACATTTAGTTGAGACGTAAATTCCAGGTACTCATTTTCCTGTACATATCGTTCTGAGTCCATTATGTATGATAAACTGTAAATTTGGTTTTATTCGCGAGAATATTATTTACTCGTAATTTCGCAATAAGTCTCAGTCGCGAAAATAAAATTATCGCATAATGACGAATGATAAAAGTATGCCGAAATGGACATTCGAAATCTCGAAAATATTATCTCGCGAATAAATTTAGAACTTGTGTATCGCGAAAATAAAGTCCAGCGAAAATTTCCGGATTTACAGTAATTCGCTTCCATATAAGAAGGTTCGTACAACTCTTCATATTGTTAGCCAATCTGTAATCTGAGTGGGAAGAAGGGTTTTCCATACATGAAATGACACATCTTGACGTTTTACCATATCTCGCTAACAAAAGGAAATTTCATCTTTCCGATGGACTTTCTTTAATAATTCCATTGAAACGGCGGTTTCAGTTTGCATTTGTTGTTTATTTTCATTCTGTTTGAATGGGATCCTGTAGACGATACCAAATATTACAACAACATCCTCGGAATGTCACTTTAAAGGCACCCTTGAACATATTTTAACAATTATGGTTCTAATTAGTATTGTATCATAAAAATCTTTATCTACAAAAATAAAAAAAGTATTGCATTGTTTTGAAAAAATACATATTTCCAAAATCATGACATGTACAGGATAAAAAAAGAACTTTTTCAGAAAATATAATCTCGCGAATGAATGTAGTGTTATCGCGAAAATAAAGTCCATCGAAAAATAAAAAGGTATTGCATTGTTTTGAAAAATACGTATTCCCCAAATCATGACACGTACAGGGTTAAAAAGAATTTTAACGTTCACGGCTCGTAGTCACTCGATACCAGACCTTTATGTTATTATCTTTTTTTTACTGTAAATCCCAACTTATTCGCGAGAAATTTATTTACGCGCATTTTTGCGAAAGCACTAGCTCGCGAAAATAAAATAATCGCATAATAAAGTAGGATAACAGTATGAAGAGAAGGACATTGGGAATCTCGAAAATAAAGTCCGGCGAAAATTTCCGGATTTACGCTACTAATACATAGGAAACACGTTAATATATTTTATCATTCACTTATAAGTTGTCTCGGAGCGATGTTAAACAATTATTTTTATGAAACAAAAAAAAAAAAAAAAAAAAAAACCATAACAAAACAAAAATATAAAAAATTAAAAATAACAATGTAAATAAATTAATTATCATACGCTTGTCATGATAGATTTGAGTCCTGATAATAAATGACAAAAATCGCTCTTTATAATGTAAAGTAATAACACGTCAATCAATATAACTTCTCATTGATTTTATCCCGTGTGTATATTACGTGACTCATAAAGTGAAATTCAGACACCTATAAATATTGTATTACCCAAGAGCATCCGATGTATTAGCAGGTGATCACGTGATTGACTGATCGGCATACCCTTTGGGATTACCATAAAATATTATTGAAGGGCAGTGAAACAAAATATAAAACCGTAGCTGATTTTCTGGTTTATGGGAAGTTTTTACATAAAGCAAAGCATGCTAAATGTAAATGTATCGAAAAATGATAATTGAATGCATGCATGACTTGCAAGTGCGAGTTACACCTATTAAACATTATAACGTATATCATTAATTAGATATTATATAAATTATTATTTAAGTCTTTAGAGATATCGCTAAAAATATTAAACACTTGATAGATAAGCAGAACGATTTGATTCAGTCAATGGGACTAATTGATGTACCACGTGATACCTGACGAAGTTTGTGCAGGACTATTGTTTCTATTAATGATGGCATGACACTAACAGCTGATATCCCGCGGTAACGTCATTTCAGCGGGAAGATTACGTAGTTTTACGTTCAATCACCATTGTTGATACTAGTACCGCACAAACGTTATCGGTTATCACTTGGTACATGAGTTAGTCCCATTGGATGGTATATATAGAGAGGTAAATTTAAAGTTTAAAATGACACAAAACCAAGAATTTGTCTTGAATGGTTTAGGTTTAAACTTTTATTATTTGTATTCAGAGATACTGGGAGGTTTAATTTATGAACTTCTGGTAGATCACAAGGTAAGATTTACTCAGACGTCTGACAATAATCCCAGATCATCCAGTAGTTATACGGTCTTTCAGAGACATAAGTTTATATTTCTGAAATATTTCTTTCTTGTTTACCCCTTAGACTGTTGTACAATAACAAATAATAGATATACAAAGGCATTACAATTCTTGAATTCAGAACAATATATTTTGTAAAAATTGATTGAGAAAACAATACTATGTGTAATGCATATTTTTGCAGTAGGAAAAGACAGCTAATGTATCTTAAATGTTATATTATTAGAATTTATTTTGCTTTGTAGGGCGTATATCAATAATAAGGAAATTAATATTCTTGTTTTAATTCACCGACGCCCTACAATACACTCTAATTTTACAAAGATAAAATGGCCCATCCGAATTTTGACAGAAAAGAATTGAATAGAATTTTCACAAAACAGGGGTGTACAGGTAAGACATATTACCTTGATCTAATTACTCACTCACTTTAGCTCTAGTTGCTAGTTAGCTCTAGTTTAGCTCACACCTGGTATAATATTAGTTTAAACTTGTGTTTGTAAACATGTCACATTTTATTTTGATACAAATCTTATAGTACATGGATGCTGTTTTGTGGTCACGTTCTCTTTATTGATGTAACACTTAGGGTGCTTGCCAATCACAAATGATAGGCCAGTACTGTCAATGGATCAGAAGTAAAAAAAAAACCGTGACTGACAAGTTCCATAATATTTTCATTATGAATAAAAGATTCATTTCTTATTCTGAAAATTCATTTATTTTCTGTTTCCGATCAATTCTAGAGCCGTCATTTGAAAAACATTGTTTTTCGAGAAAATCAAAGTCGTAAATTCCATTTTTTTGCAGTGATGGTAAGGAACTCAACTCAGAGCAGGTTACGGTGTGTCCGCATCGGACATCTTACCAATCATGGAACTAACTGGTACTCGTCAGTCTGTTCCAGTGAATGGCAAGCACCCAATGTTCGACACAGAATTGTTTCTTGATAATAAGTCATGTGTTTACTTCTATAGAATGAGGCAATCTAAATCTCTGCCGATTGATAAACGATTGCTCTTACAGATATCTAAAGCTTTACCGATTGACGAACGATTGCTTTTGTAGATATCTAAAGCTTTACCAATTGACGAACGATTGCTTTTGTAGATATCTAAAGCTGTACCAACTGACGAACGCTTGCTCTTATAGATATCTAAAGCTCTGCCGATTGATAAACGATTGCTCTTACAGATATCTAAAGCTTTACCGATTGACGAACGATTGCTTTTGTAGATATCTAAAGCTTTACCTATTGACGAACGATTGCTTTTGTAGATATCTAAAGCTTTCATAAATGACCAACAATTGTTCTTATGCTATATAGTGTTTTTTCTCGCTTGATCAACGATTGCTTTTATGGATTTCTTGTGTTTTGCAAAATTAAATATCGATCGTTGATATATATATTTCGCGTGCTATACCAAATTAGTAACAGTTATTGTGCGTAACAGATCCGCCACTAACGCAACCGGCATCCATTTCACACTAAGAATTCTTAATGAAGTTCTTTACATTTGAGCTTTCTTCCTGGTCGACAACAGTATGCCAAGACCGATTGGATGATGACATTAGACATACGAACTTAACCCAGTGACCCCTAAAGACACATTTGGAGTGGTCTTAGTCATTGATTTACAGAAGAGTCAATTGTTTTTCAGGGGGGGGGGTTGAGATAGTCAATACAAGCCAGGCATTTGGCTTTTTCTCCAAATATCTACAATATTTCGGATATGGTTACCAATTGCGTGGAACAATTCAGAAATTTGAACTTACTTTAATCAACACGCATAGCAGGTTTATTGAAATGCATTATTTGGGGCCTCATATTTCACAAATTGACAAATTTTGCGGGAATCATATATACCCTATTATGGTCTTGTGTTGATTAATCATTAGTTTCTTGCGCCACATCATAGCCAAGTGTAAATTGGCATATTTCTTTCGCGTTAGATGTATTGCAATCATGGATTAGCATTCGAGATCTATATAGTACTTATGTGTATATCAAGTTTATATAAGCTTTTTAGTATATACTATTACATGTTTTTAGAAACAAACGCTAATATAGTAATAGTAATTGAAAATAAATAAATAAATAAATAAAAAACACGAAATGAAACAAAACAATACAAGACAAAAAACAACAACAAAAACAACAACAAAAACAACAACAAAAACAAAATAAAATTAAAAAACAAACAAACAAACAAACAAAAGCAAACGAAAAAGAAGGACAAGTAAGGAGGACAGCGATGCCTATATGTCTTGTAATTAAACAGCTATCACTTAAAGAATATAAAAATCTCGGATACCAAAGTATAAAGGACGTCCAGGATATACAGACAAACCTGGTCGAATTGGACAAACAATGACCTCTAAAAATTAATCTGGATGTGGGATCATTAGGAGTAAGCATCTTCTGTTGACCGGTCACACCCGCCATAAGTCCAATCAAATCCAAATGAAATACGTGAGGAAAAAATCATCGTCACAATTCGTACAGAAGTCTCAACAACCGCTATCTGAAAATATCCACTACCGCTATCGCTACATATATATATCCGTGTGTACCTTTAACCTACGTCATTAGTTCCTGTGCATCCTTGTGCGTCTAGCGACAACCAAATCATTCGGCTTTTATTCCTTGTGAATCACAGAAAGCAATATGGCAGAAAAATATTTACAATATAATAATAATACAAACTAAAACCACCACACCGATGGCTAAAGCTCAATATTCGTGATCACGTTTCGTCATTGACACTTACAATTTTGTGCCCTTGGGTTGAGATTTTGCCATACTCCCCAAAGTGGTGTCTGTTTTTATCTCACGTTGAAACAGACTAAAGAGAAAGCATATTCTTCTTTGTTTATAAAGACACAAGTATGATTATGTGAAAAAGTAGTTCCAGCACTTCCGGAATGGGCTACTTGCATTCCACAAGGTGGGACTATATTTTTCCACGACATCTAAATTGGCGAGCATGGAAATTCTTGCTTTATACACGTCGACCGTGCGCGCTATTTCATTTTACACAGAACTTATGACGTCAGACAGGGCATGAAGACATCTAGTTCTAGTCCAAATAAATGAACGCCAAATTATGCCATTGACGTCGTATAATACAATACATTTATCAGTTTTTTACATGCGCAAACCTTCGATTTAGGTTCTAGTTATTATAATCTACAATTAGTTTACACTCTCCTCACAGCAAAGACAAAGATATAGCGATGACGGTGTCTCCGGTTTTTTCACAGAAAAATATATTGGCATTTCTTGAACAGATGGTGGTTATGTTGTAGATTTCAGTGAGTTGAAGCACATACACATGTACACACACACACACCACACACACATGTACACACACACACACACACACACACACATATATATATACACATGTACACACACACACACACACACACATTACTCACACACAAGCTTGATATTGGATAAAATTAAATCATAAACATTGGCAATCTATCTGCGAAGCCGAATATCAATACACGTAAAGTATTACACACACCTATATTAGTACTGCAACTAAGGGCTTTCGTATAATTCTATCTTATATACTTCCGAATACGAGAACTGTTTTCTCTGCACTGCTCATTCATAATCAGAAACCTTGACCTGCCAAAGCTAATTATACCTAGATTATAAACAGATAACACATTTTACTGCATACAGGTAAAACTTTACAATACATGGTGCAATACCAACTCTACGCCTGTATGCTCTGATTATTGACTTTCAACGAATTACCTGAGTTGCTTATTCTCATATGATGACAAAATGTCTATCAACAGAGAGAGAGAGTAATTGTTATGCACACACAAACTAGACTTGTAGTCCCAAAACCAGAAAATCGATGACTCGTCAATTCTCTAAATTCTGATGTTATATGTCCCTACATATTTATTTTTATTGATATTTCTGAAGTTTTCGGTGAAGTGCCGGGAAATTTGAGCAATTGTTAATATACTTCGATTATTCACTAATGGAATAATACCAAGGTCTTCAATGACCAAGATAATGTTTACCTATTGTGAATGAAAAAAAAAATGAACGAATCCAATTCGTAGACCCCAAAGAAATGGCAAAGTATGAATCAACAGGATGTCCAGGATACCATATACAAATCTGGTGAATATTGGACTAACACGGACCTCTGGAAATCTAGAGCTGGGATCAGGTGCCATGGAGGAGTAAGCATCCCCTGTTGATCGGTCACATCCATCACGAATCCACAGTCAAATTCAAATGACACGAATGAATAATCATACAGCAAAATTAATGTTCACATTATGTAAGTATATCTATACGAAAAATGAGAATTTCAAAATGAGGGGGTGAATAGTATCTTGCATGTGTGTATGTGTTCGAATATAGTTGTCTAATCCTATGGTTTCCCGTTGTGAACAGAGAAATTGGGAACAGAGTAATTCTTAATTGGCAAAATAGTAGATCCGCCTGCCCAAGATGGGAGAATGTCTAATCCACTCTAACGCACACATGTAAGGTTTTAATAATACTTCATTCAGAATACACAATCATTCTGTCTGCATTCCTTGATGGTGCAATATAATTTTTACACAACAAAAAAATGTAATAAAGATGAATAATTAAGAGGATTTATATCAATTATACGACTGCTGAGTATCAGCATGATCTATATAAATTGTGTTGATAACGTCTGCTATTAGAAGCAGACGAACTTTGTTGGTAGTGTGTTATACTATAAAATAAAACAATCACCCTCTCATGGACAGATATAAGATAACAGACAACGAGCCAAGCACCTGCTTGTTTATCATTGTACTTCGTTATTTATTTATCCATAAGAGCTTGATTGCTATGATCGTATAAAAAAGATAAGTATTTCTGGTAATATGTCACGGATTCCCCACGCGGAATCTATTTCGAATTATAAATAAGATTTACTGTACCCTGGTTGAAATTGTAGAGTTAGAAGCTGCCGGTTTTCAGACATTGACAGGGAGAGATCTGTCAATTTCCTGTTCATGCACGGCAATTTTATTCACGTATTTAATAGGGCATAAGTTGTGTTTTCTAAAAGAACAATATGTTCCGCTTTTTGTTACATAGACTAATCTACAATAAGAAATAAAGGATATACACAGGCACAAAAAGCCTTACATATTCCTATGTATTTTGTGACAATTAGGTCATGTCCAGTGTCGTATGCATATACAAATTAATCATTTGCAAATGAATAATTACCAAACTGGGATTCCAAAAGAATTTATACAAAATGCATAAGAATTTAAGAATTTTTATGCCTGTATATCTCTCCTTTTTTGTTATTGTACATGAATTCAAAGAGTAAAATAGAAAATAGAAATTTTCTTTTTGGAAAACCCCCGCTAATGTCCCCCTTTAAACGTATTGTAGTAAAGCATGAGCTACAATCTGGGGCATTGGAGACCAAGTGGTTAGGACGACGCACATGTGACAAAGTCTCTGATATCTAGTCAGCACGGGTACGAACTCAGTCGTAACCTAAGGTAATTATGTGAGAAATTTGCCACTTTACCTCCAACCTCATATAGATACATCTCTCTCTCTCTCTCTCTCTCTCTCTCTCTCTCTCTCTCTCTCTCTCTCTCTCTCTCTCTCTCTCTCTCTCTCTCTCTCTCTCTCTCTCTCTCTCTCAGTAGTCCCAAAATACATGATCATGTAAATGTTATAAACATAATACCAAAGTTATTATGCTCAAGACGATCGTTTCTGTCAATTAGACTTCATCAGCTGAGCTCCAGTTTCAATATATTTTCTAAAAAGAAAGTGGTGTCAGACAAGGCCAAATAATAAATCTAAATGTATAATCAAAATCTGTCTAAGAGTAACCACTGTAAAAAGATGGCTATCCTAGCTTTAGAAGAATTTCGAAATTTAAATGTGCTATCTGTGCCAAATAGTACCTTAGTATATAAGATTATCAGCGGGTACCAAAATACCAGGTACTAGGTTTATGTATACACTCGGGGACTCAAACGGTCCACCAGCAGTGGTTATAAATATTATAAACATAATATTAAAATTATAATGCTCAAATGTAACTGACAAGAAAAATAGATTTACAAATAATTGGAAAACGTTTCACCAAAATATAGTGCCTATATTTTTAGCATTAAAAACTTTTTTTGCCTAAGATAATATTATGATTTATGTCAGAACTAAATATATATGCAAAATGCTTATGAAGAGCCAAATCTAGAGTGAAATTAATATATTTGACAAAAATCGTTTAAAATCGAGACGTTGACAGAGATTGAGAGAATGCACTGACAGACAACTCTGTGTAAAAGATTGGTTCACTTCCGGGCGGACGGTGGTCTGATTCCGGGTAAATTGTGGCAGGTTTGTCTCGTCAAACAGTAAGAACTGACCACGACAATATAACCGAAACATTTTTTAGTGTTGCGTAAAACAATTATTCTTTCTTTTTTTCGGTGAATAAAATGCATTAAAAATGATTGAGCACTTAGATGGCCCCGCATTGAAATGGTTTTTGTATGGAACACTGTTTGGGTCATAACCGTGATGAACTTATGTGATGACAACTTGCATACATAAACATACAAGTTGCACGCAAAAAAGCACTTTTAACGTGTAAAACACAAATTGTGCATGCAAGTACTGACTTTTAACGTGAACGACATTTTTGCATGCAAAATCAATTTCATCTCGTTAATTCTGTTTGCACAAAAACATTACCATACCCATTTGCTTACATCTTTGTATTGAGGCCGAGAGGAAATAGCCAACCGGGGGGAGTGTTTGTAGGGCTACCAGGAAGTGCATGGAGGCTATGTCTCCATAATGCTGAAGTAGTATCACCAGCGGACAAATGTGAATATGTTAGATGGACGATAATGAAATGTTCGTGGAGACGGGAAAGTTTTCTGACAACACCAGGGTCACAAAACATTGACTTGAATATTTAAGTCGTCGAATTCTTCGTTAAAGAACATCTCCAATCGATTTAATCCACTCCAAAATAGTGTCACGTTTGACATCTTTTTTCTTGATACGTGTGCACTTAATGCGGAAATGCTGCTGATGTAATAAATAACGGGAAGAAGATATCTGAGTGTACTTGTCGAACAAACAGGCTACGTCTAATTTGATTTTGTGTGTTACTGATGGTAGGTTCACATACAGAGGGAAAACACGTTCGTATGGTAATTACATTTATTTTTTTTTATATTATCTATCATTTTAACCACATATTCGAACGAAGATATATATATAAGGGGGCATTAGCAGTGTTTACCAAAAATATTGAGGTTTTCTACTTTTACTACTTGTACTTGATGTACTCTACAATGAAACACCCAAGGGACCAGAAAATAATTACCTTTATGTGCAGGTGACCCTTATACACAGGTTAAATTTAGTTGAAGTATGCAGTCAAGGGACTTGAAAAAAGTGGCCTTTATAAACAGATAATCCTTATATACACGTGGCTGCTAAAGCAAGTTTTACTGTTTTGTGAGAAAAAGGTCTGGTCCAGTGTGGTATGCATATACAAATAGTATGCTTGAATTTATCATTTGCCAAACTGGATTTCTCAAGCAATTTTCACAAAATATATAGGAATTTAAAACATGATTTTTATACCTGCGTATATCTCGTTTGTTATTGTAGATCAATCTAAGTAGTGAAAAAAAAGGAAAAACCGCAGTTACTACCCCTTTAAACTTTATTTTTTTTCTGATGAGAACGTCTGAATGATCCTATACAAACACCCGCATATGTGACATATGCATTACGTGCATGTTAGGGTTTCCATATGGCCAAAAAATAAGAGTATCGCGCTTTAAATAATGACGCCCCTCACCTCTTTTCGGCTCTGGTTCGAGCCCTACTGAAATCTATGCTGATTTTTTTTTTTTTTTAAAAATTGCCAATTCACTTGTGGAAGGCCAGTGGTCTCTTCCCAGTTTCTTTATCAATTGGGATCTCTCTCCAACCAGTAAGAACTGACTGTCACTATATAGCTGCAGAATTGTTGAGTATGGCGCTTTGAACTGTCATGTTGTAAATTTTGTATTTCCACCCACCCAGTAAATTAAAAATGTACAATATGACTGAACCAATAAAACAAACTCTGCATGTGAACTCTAGTTTAGGACTTAGACATTTTTGGGATGAATAAATAATCCTTTTACCCCTGGGTTTCTGAGTGGTATATTCTTTTCTATTGTTTAAGACCAGTCTATTGCGATCTGTAGGGATGAAAGGTTTAATAAAACATAATTGCAAATGTTCCAAATCGAATCTATTATTGGTTAGTAAATAAGTGGTTTCTTTAAACTGATTTCTTGTATGTTGATTGTCAATTTTATATTCAATCAGGTCATAACGGTACTTTGGGACAGGTCATATCTTTGGGACACAGGATTCCTGGTATAGCCTTTATAGCATTTTCATTCACAGCATCTTCCAAAGATTCTTCCCGTTATTAATACCTACATCTTAGACAAGACAAGGTATGGATTCTTCAAATATAGATGCAGTTCTTCGCACCTGGAACGACGAATACAGATGGAAAATGATTCCGAACACAGTTCTTCTTTCCATTGGATTAGTATTCGGCTTCTTTGGCAATGGGATTGTTATTCTGATATATTCCTTAAAAATGAAAAATGGCAAAGATGATAGATATTTTATTCCATTTTTGGCTTTTTTGGATATGCTTGCCAGCACATTTGGGATTATAGATTGTATGTTGAACAACTTTTTCTGGATCACGTATCCATCCGATCTGTTATGTAAAGGCATTGTTTTTCTATCAGCATCTACTTCCGGTGCCTCTGCGCACATACTTCTGTCCATTTCTCTTTATCGTTTCCTAAGGATATGCAGACCTCATGGAAAGCAAATGACACTATTTTGGCGACGATTGGCTCTTGGTCTGATATCTATTTTGTCAATTGCCTATGCACTGCCGGTCTTTGCCGTAGCAGGTATAGCCGATGTCGATGATAAATTTGGAAACAGAAACGTTACGGGATACTGTTGTGCGTTTGCTGGCGGTGAATATTCTGTTTACAAACTGATATACTTTTTTGTTTTACTTTTCTTCATCATAGCTAACATAGTTGCAACGTCATGTTTGTACATTCCCATAGGCTGGGTTATATATAAACGCTTCAAAAACAGAACACAAAATGATAATGATATATCTTCCATACAAGGTTCGAAGTATGAGAATACAAATCCAACAGACACTCGAGGAACAGAAAGCTCGTTAACATTATGTGAAGTTAATTCAAAGGTAGTCAAAGGTGTTTTTCAGGAATCACCAACTAGGCAACAAAAACCTGCTCACAACTGCAAGAAAGCGCGAGCCAATTTCAATCAAATGTTTATGGCCGTTGTTATAATATACGTCCTCTCATATATCCCTACTTTTGCTTTCATTATCATAGCGGGGGTTGATGAGCAATTCTGGTTCAGCCTCAATACTACGTTGTTGAACGTGTACTGGTCTCTTTCAAGAATGTTTATTGTTAACCATATTGTCAACCCTTTCATATATGGATATTTTGACATTCAATTCCGTCAGAAAATAACCAGGGTTCTTCGTAAATGTCAGTAATAGGTTTTTAACGAGTTTTCCCGTTCTTCATTGTTTCGTCATGACAAGAGGCAGGTAAACATTACATCCGGTTATGCAGTCCATCGCTTATACAACCTGAACTGATCGGATATGATGCAGTAATAGATTCAGATTTGAAAAAAGAAGCCCACAGAAAAGTCATGTCACTTGATATTTTACAAGTAAAACTGAAGAAGTACCAAAGGATTTTCGAATTTCCAAGTCCATCTAATATTGGATTGGATCTCTACATAAAGAACAGATAAACGTCATTCCTCGCAGATAAACCAAATAGTAAGAATGTCGTCAATGTGAAAATATTGTATACCGGAACTGACGTTCTGTTCACATGATCTCAGTACAAACTATTCCGACAAAACTAAACGGTATGGAACAACTGGAAAATTTCCTTTGAAACCATGAATATTCCGGTACGGGACGTTCTATGATAAGAGCATTATACGCCCCAGCTTAAAAAATACGAAACCATTCATTTTACTTGTAACATCGACCGATAAAAAGATAAAAATATGAACATAAATATTTTTTCTGTTACAATAGTAACCAACAATGTGATGGATAAATACAGGATAAAGTAATTTGTTTGAAATTGCTTGATTTATAAACATGTATTTACTTTACGTAATTGTTATAGATATTTAAAAATCGTAGTCTGAAATACTGAGATTAATCACAAAGAAGCTGAATTTTTCAGACTTTAAAAAAAGAAATATACAAAAATTTATAGCAAACTTTCCCCTTTATTATTGCACATCTTCAGCTGCCTTCCTAATGTGTCCAGTCAGCGATCCGTGTCATCATGTCACAACCGTCGCAAAAGATTCCGTCTCTCCAAATGAAACCTTGTGCGTTCGATGAAAAGGTCAAATCAGCACAAATGGTGCATTTTACAGTTATACTTGTCCTTCGGAACTTGTGCCTCAGCTGGCGCTCAAAATACGTGACTTGAGGTTACAGCACTACTTTTTTACTCATAGCTATGAATAGAATACAGGGGGTAAAACTGCATTTTTTGGCAAATAGCCCCCAAAAAAAAAACGAAACAAAATGCATCAAAAGTATTTAGACAGATATTTTCAGCAGGACAATATCTATCAACCCTGAAAGTTTCGGATGAGTCTGATGACCCGTTTTTTTAGTTGCTACACCTGAAATGTTGACTTTTAAGGATTTTCGGATTTTTTTCGCTATTTTTACTAATATGATACAAAATGCATCAAAACTAACCGGCCAAAAATTATCAGCGGGACAAGATGTGCCAGCGTTGAAAATTTAGGAAGTATCTAACTTACTGATTTTGAGTTATAGCCCCTGAAATGTCAATTTTTAGCGATTTCCATAGTTTTCTGCTTATATTACCAAAACTATTATATCTAGGTATATCAATCAAAAGTACAAATTGCAAATATGATCAGTAAAACTAAACTGTACAGGAATGATTTGGTAGCCAAAAGTTTTTCCCGTACATATTGGCAAATTGTGAAGTTATATGAGTTATTATTCATATATGATTTTTCAACAATATTTTTTAAATAATTTAATACAAAAATAAAAAGCCTAAGGTAGCTCAAATTTTCAACTTTCATAAATTTCTAGGGTACATATAAATTCTGTCCCTTTCCCTTTTAAAGAATTAACAGGGGGGGGGGGGGGTTGGCCAGCTAGGTCTGTATGGAAGGTCTATTTCTAAGATACCCCAAATTTTCTGTTCTGTCAAAAACACAGTCGCCATCACAGGACATAGTTTAGCAGTGGACTCTATGGAGAAAAGCATATTTTTATCAACTCCTCTGAAACAACTGAAGCAAATTGAACCAAACTTGACAGGAATGATGTATGGAAGGTCATTTACTGCAATTGCCCAAATTTTCCCGATCTGCCAATACATAAATAAATAAATAAATAAATAAATAAATAAATTAAACCAAAAAACAAAACAAACAAAAAACCATGACATAATTTAACATTGGACCCTATAAGGAATGATATTTTGATCATCTTCTCTGAAACTACTGAAGCAAGTTGAACCAAACTTTGCAGGAATGATATATGGAAGGCCCTTTACTTAGATTGCTAAAAATACTCGATTCGCCAAAAACATGACTGCCACTACAGTTTAATATTGGACCCCATGGGGAAAACATAATTTGATCATCTCCTCCTCTAAAACGACTAAAGCATGCTGAACGAAACTTTACAGGAATGATGCATTAAGGGTCCTTTATTAAGATTGCTCAAATTGCACCAAAAAGCATGACCGCCAGCGCAAAACAATGTTTAACATTGAACCTAATAGGGTAAAACATTCAAAGATTTTCTTGACCTCTGAAACTACCAGGCCAGTTGGAAGCTAACTTAGTCACAACAGTATTTGGTTGGTCCTCTGTAACATGGTGTTCAGCAGGTCTATATCCCCTCCAAGAAGTCTTCCAACGAGTAACGCAGTTTAACATTGGACTCTATGGGAAACACATCTGAAACTGTTTTGCAACTGCTTTGAAACTAAACTTGGTCAGTATAGTCTAGGTGAGCTATACAGGCTTCTCTAGTTGTCGAACATATTGTTTTGGTTTTACCTTTGTTGCTGTAGAACTGCCACAATAAATTAGCAGGCATGTCATCTGTTTTTCTTTTGTTGTTCCTGTTATTTTGTTCGTAATACCACACATTTATGTTGGCGATGTTATTATTTTTTTATTTGTATGTTTGTTGTTGTTTATTTTTTGTTTGTTTGTTTGTTTGTTTTTTTTGTTTTTTTTTTTGTAATAGCACAACCATCAATAGACAAGCCGCCGGTATGATATGTTGTCGCTATTGTTGTTATTTATTTAATTATTTTGTTTTGTTTTGGGTATTTTTGGCTTTTTTATAGCACTAGTATTTCTACTGCCACAAAAGATAAATTGCCAAAACGAATATTGTCGATGTCCCCATAATACCATTAACGGCAGAAAATCAGTCGACGGTATGAGTTTTGTTTGTGTGGGTGTTTCTTTTCTTTTTTCATTTATTTTGTTGTTTTATAATAGTTTTAGGTCAACTGTACAACTGTTTTTCTTTTTTGTTGTTGTTGTTTATTTGATATCTCGCTCTCTCTCTTTTGTAATATAACTACTGCCACGAAAGACAAATGGGTGATATGATTGTTGTTGTTGTTTTATCATAGCGTAAAGGCAAGACTACATGTCGATTGTATGATTGTTTTTCTTATTTTGTTGTTGTTGTTTATTTGATATCTCGCTCTCTCTCTTTTGTAATATAACTACTGCCACGAAAGACAAATGGGTGATATGATTGTTGTTGTTGTTTTATCATAGTGTAAAGGCAAGACTACATGTCGATTGTATGATTGTTTTTCTTATTTTGTTGTTTATTTATTCATTTTTTGTGTTTATTTTCTTTTTCTTTTTGTAAAATAACTTCTGCCACAAAACACAAAATGGCAATGTGATTGTTGTTGCTTTTTGTTATAAGACACCTTGCTGACAGTATGACTGGTATAGCATGAGCGCAATTACAGTTTGAGTTATTTTTATGCAATTAAATTTCTATTTTTTCTTTCTAAAAGCACAAATATTTATTTTTGATATTATAAAAATTTCCAAAAACCATTCTAAAATGATAATTTTTTCTCTCTATATCAGTACATTAAGTGATAAATTTAAACTTTTCCTTATGTTTCACCGCTTCATTTTCTCCTGAAAAATAATTATATTGGTTCAATAAACCGTGGAAGTATTTCTTATTTCTGTCTTATTTTCCTATTTTGGAGCATAATTAGTTTGTTTGTCTACCCTAAAGTGAAAAAAAATTTCAAAACTCAATCTTCTGAATTTGTCAATTTGTAATTATTTTTTGTGCAAAATATAATTTATTTTCCCGACATTGGTCAACATATTACACAGGTTAAAGTAATTACAAGTTTATTGTCTGTTTTATTTTAGACCTTCCTTATCTTTATTATAAAGTTAAGTCATTTTCGGCCTTGTATGATACCAATTTCTGATTCGGAAACTACATCTTTTTTAAAATTCTAGATACTCTGATGAAGACCAGTTGACAGAATTGATCGTCTTTGGCAACTTTTTTGGCCAATTCTGGGTAAAAAGAAAATCTATGATTTCCTAAGCGTGCAACATTTATACATGATACGTACTATAGTTATTTGGAAGTATTGGAATTTCATTCTTTGTAGCTAATAATGTAGCTGGCCCTTTTCTGACGGAGTTTTGCAAGAGATTGTTTTTAAAATATTTTCATATCTTAAGATTTTTTAATGTTAAAAGTTTTGAAAGATTTCTAGTTTCATCATATTTTACTATCTAACTGCATACTGTACAATATTTTTTTTTTTGCTTAAGTGTGTTAGAAGAAAGGAAATAATACCGATATAAAGTTCAAAGAAGACATATTCTGTCTGATGAGCCGTAAGGCGAAAGCGCTCACTGAATAAAGCAAGTTTAAGAGAAAGTGGTATCATACAAGGTCAAATAATAAATCTAAAGTATAGCTGAAATCCATCTAAGAATAACCACTGTAAAAAGATGACTATCTTAACTTTAGAAAATAGCAGGAAGTTCCGTATTGTCAGATTATGTCTCAGGTAATTTAATCGACGATTTTTTCTATTTATTGATTGTATTCGTGGTTGCTCAGAAAGAAGGAAATAAAATACAGTGCAATCTCGTTATTTCGAAATCGAATGAGTCGAAATTCCGCATATATCGAAGTTGAACCGGTCCCGATATTGATAGATAAAAAAACGTTAATTAAATTTCTGTTATCTCGAATTCCGCATATCTCGAAGGAATAGGGGTGATCCCATGAACTTCGAGACAACGAGATTCTACTGTATCTGTGTTTACATGAAGAATTTATCTTGATTCTGATATCAGTATGTAATAACGTATCATCAGGGATCCTGTGTACGCTTATCATACGTTTATTTATAAAACATATAAACATTTAATGTACAGTCAATACTAAGGAATGAATTATCACTAATATTTAATTTTTAATGTATTTAACTTAACAAAGCATACCATAATGCATTCCCGGTGCTGCAAGATTTTTCGAAAGATTATGAATAAGTATGTCGACATTCTTATGTACAGCGAAACAAACAACACTGTTTCCTTCCTGTAGCTAAAATTGGTTTCTGATAACATAAACAAGAAAGACTTTGTGAAGCTGGCAATATATAAAATATATAATAATAATAGATAAACACAAAGTATGCTTTTGTAGATGAATGTATCGACGTTTACCCATGAGAAGCGATGTTCTTTTCTCGACTTTTGTTTCGCAAACATTAGACAAAGAACGTGAAACTAATGTCTGCCTTATCCGCAGCTGTATTTCCTTTCCTTGCCATTCATGCAAACTCTCAAAAATGTCATTATTGTCTCAAAATTGCATTTTAAGCCACGCTCAATATTTTTTAGTTATATGGTGGCGGTCAGTTTTTATTACTGGGGGAAGAGGACCTGGTTACAGTGTAACCAGAGAGAGACCATCGGCATTCCGCAAGTAAATTATTGTCTCATATACCTTATTCGACTGTATATCATTTTCTTCACAAAGGCACGTTTCAGGAACCCGAAGGTGCCATGTATGAAATACATTTTATTTGGCGGCCGTCACATAATTATCTGGTCACTTAAAAATGTGGTGATCGCCATTAAAAATATATTTCATACGTGGCACCTACGAGCTTCCGTAGAAACATTATCGACAGTATGTGAATTGCTTACACTTAGTATAATTGTTGCATCGTACTTGACATCTATGCTGTCACAGAGAGTGTGACCGATCGACATTGAAAGCTCCCTAGTCTATGCACCTGATATCATCTATTGGTTTCCATTGATGAATCATATATAAGAAATGCCATTTAAAGAAAAATAAACAGCTCCAGTTCCACGTATGGTTGGCGTGATATTTTCTGGATGAATTGTTTTTCTACCCCAATAAATTTACTATGCTTACCAAAATTATAATAATTAAATATATATAAGGTTATATATATATATATATATATATATATATATATATATATATATATATCCTGTTTGATTTTCTCTAAATGGCGTTTTACGTCACACTCAGTTAAATGGTAGTACTCAGTGGCACACTGCAATATACAAGATCAATATAACGACGATGAAATTTGCAAAATGTTGACATTATACGCGATTTTGAATATCCTGGCGACAACAACTTACCAGGAGGCTCTCGGACCATCTGCGTGATATTGACACTATATGCATCAGCATTGACTTATAGCTTGATTGCTCATTTCCTGTTTATAAGTAAAATGCCCCGGAAGGAAATGTATGTATTAGATTTTGTGTTCTGGTTTATTTTTATAGTTCCTTGTGATATACCGCATTCACACATTTACGTTATTGGCCCTATAAATTGACAAAACGTCGATGATTCTCCGAAATATCAAATTAACTTGCCATAACTACCTTTTTCCTGTCATTCTTGATATATGTATGTGTCATAATGTCGATGAGTGGGTGTACATTTCACCATAATATTGATATCAAAACATAACTCTATGCAAAGTGAAATTATGACCTTATTATTACGGGGCATTCCGTCAAAATTCCACAATGGAAGCGTATCGGTTTTCCGCTGCTTTGGAGAAGCTGATTCAACAAATTTACTCGCACAGATGTATTAACTTTGGACTCACAGCGAGTGCGACCGGTCAACAGGAGACGGTTACTCCTCCATGACACCTGATCCCATCTCTGTTTTTCCAGAGTCTTGTGTATGCCCAGTGTTCCCCAGATTTGTATATTGTCTTGTTAACATACTGACAATTTAATGTACTGACGATTAATATTTTGAACAAGTATGTGTGATTTTTATATTTTATCATTCCTTCACATGACAGTGATATTCATTTTCAAGCTGACCAGACAAAGATTATTTATTTTAATCAGTTTCTTTGCCTTTGTGATCACAAATATTAGTATAAATAATTTTATGTCATGTAATTATTCCAGACTGACATTTACATTCGCTGTTTTTTGTTTCACGAGATCCTGATAACAAAGATAATAATGTAAATTTAAATTACAAGTTACTTCTCTGATGGAAGGGAATAAGATTTGTAAAGCTATTTACTACACTAATTGAGTGAAGGTAGACGTATAGAATGACTGACCAATGTCGGAATTCCAACTGATGAGATTTTATAATCGATCAGATGGTTTCTTTTCTCTTTTCTTGTGGTGGATTTGTCTCAAGCAGTGTCATTACTCCGTTTCCCTCATTAACTTGAATGGTGTTTTTCAGTAACATCGTTTCTTCCAGTTTTAACGATGGAGGAAAGAACACGGTAACAATGTACCCGGGATGAAATCATCGGCTTTTGGCATATTTCTCACCCCCCAAAAAAAATCAGCATGGGTTCCAGCTGGTCTTCTGTAATGGCTAGAGGTTTGAGACTTCAAGGTTTAAAGTGCGATGTTCTAACCACTCGAGCATGGAAGCACCCACTAATCTTCTATAATCTTAGAATGTGTAGATCCCAGTGGGTGTCGTCCTGGGTCTGGCACCATAAAACTTGAGAATTTACTCAAGTCTGAGAATATTCTCAATTTGGCCTTCTCAGCCAATCATATTTCAGGATTTGTCAAAGCTGAGTAAAATATTTAGACTTAAGTAATTTTTTCATTTGTATGTTGCCAGACCAAATTAAAACAAATGTAAAAGTATGGCTTATATAGCACATGAGTTGTACCAAGCCAGCTTCCAGCTCGTTGTTTGTTTGGCCTCTATGATCAGGCATCACAGAATTGAACATCAACTGTTCATTGAGGACTAATAAGCCCTCTAAAACTATTTCCTAATTTGGGAGTTTAAGAATGAGGTTGTGTGTAAAGGTAGTTGTTACATTAACTAAGAATACAAGATACAGGATTTTATTTTCTCATTTGTTGTATTTCACATTTTCAAGAATAACCAGGACATTAATAAATACATTTTAAAAATTTTAAACCTGAATCTCTCTCTCTCTCTCTCGTTAATAATTTGTATGAATTTACATACATTTCTAACAGGATGACAGTAACTTCCTCTTCAGTAACTGTTATAGATAAGTTTAACTTTAATGAAGTAAACTTTTAATGTAACACTAGTATCTAAAGTCAAAAGATGACTAAATGGAGGGCCTATATATCAAATTATCAATTTATTTTTGTTGTATTGTTGTTTAACGTCCCACTCAAGAATCTTTCACTCATATGGAGACGTCACCAAATGCCGGTGAAGGGTTTCAAATATTGGCCTATGCTCGGCACTTACGGTCCTTGAGCAGTAAGGGTTGTTTAACGTGCCGACACCTACTGCGACACGAGACCTCGATTTTTACTGTCTAAGTCGGGCTTGCTCATGAAATGATAGATATATTATCAAAATGCAAAAAGAAAACAAAATGAAATAAAATAGATAAGTTAATATGCTTACAAAATGCATAAATAAAACGAAATATAAACAAATAAATAAACAAAATTTTAAATAATATTTTGAATTAATTTCAATAAATGGTTACTGTTATTTTCATTTCAGTGAATTAATGTCAAAGTCGGTTTAATTTTCATAAACATTAAACCAGTGCACTCATAATCTTTCAGTAAAATTTTTACAATAGGATATTTATAGAAAAATTCAATACATATATATCACAAAATTCTTTATGTATTTTCTGGAAACTGATTTTTGATAGGTGTTACATATGTAAAAGTATTTTTGACATACATATGTGTGCAGTTTTATTAAATTCCCGATGTGAGCAAAATTTTTACCATTAGTAGTACGGGTCCCCGGATGTAGTAGGAATAAAAAATGTGAACTTCTCTATATATCAACGGAATAATTTTTTAAGATATTGATTTGCCACCTATGTCATCACCTGTATATGTGTTTGTGTTTTTGTGTGTCTATGTATTTGTCTCTATATCATTTTTATAAGTAATATTACTTATTCAAATTTGCAAACAGTAAAAACCAAATGCTCCCCATTTCTTCCATAAATGTAGATCCGCATTGAACATCTATGGAAGAACAAAGCGCAAATGACGATTCATAATCATACATGCCGGAAAAACAAATAAAAATTACGAATTTGTAGGGCAAACACTTTAGAGGAAAAAAACAAAAAAGCATAAAACATTAAACGAAAATATGTAGGGCAAACAGCCGCAAACACTTTAGAGAGAAATTAAAACAAAAAAGCATAGTCCTATGACATTAAACCTAAAATATACAAAAACCCAGGGTGAACAGCCGCTCTAATCATACCACCAACTCAACGTCATATTCAGCAAGGTTCTGAATTCTGCACAAATTTGTTTTAAAATTGGTTGAACTTAAAATACCCTATATAAATATTTAGACCAAATGTAAGGCAACAGAAAAATAAATAAAAACAATAATGACCAAGATGGCACAACTCATATTTTTGTTAAAACCAGGAATATATTTTATTTTTGTGTAGGGAGCATTCATTGGCATTGACTCATAAGTGATATCACCAATTCGAATAGGTGATATAACTTTACAAAACGAATAGGTGATATCACTCATTCAAATAAGTGGTATCACTTATATGAATAGGTGATATCACTCATTCATTTTGAACAGTTGATACAACTTATTCGAATAGGTGATATCACTGATTCGAATAGGTGATATCACTCATTTGAATAAGTGATATCACTTAAGAATTTTTAAAAGTGATATCACCTATTTGAATACGTGATATCACCTTTTTGAATGAGTGATATCACTGATTCGAAAGAGTGACATCACTAAATGGTAATAAAAAGTAAAACGGCGCCCCATAATTATCAACCAGGGTAAGCCAGCGGCTGTGTCTGACACCAGCCGCTCCTTGTGGCATCTGCAAATTGGTATATCTTGAAGGTAAATGTATTACCAAAATAAAAACATTCATAAGAAATGAAATTTAAACAAAGATATTTTAACACAGATTTTTTAAATTTGAAATTTCTTGTCAAGTTTATTATTATTACTATTATTATTATTATTATTATTATTATTGGGGGCTCCGTGGTCGAGTGGTTAGAGCATTGCGCTTCAAATCACAAGGCCTCTCACCTCTGGTTCGAATCCCACTAGGGTCATTTCAAATCAAGTGGGAAAGTTTGCCAGTTTTCCTACGGAAGGTCAATGGTCTTTATCCGGATAACCGGGGTTTCTCCTCCACCAATAAAAACTGGACGCCACCATATGACTGAAAGATTGTTGAGTATGGCGTAAAACAAAAAAATCAAATAAAAAATCATTCTTATTATTATTTCAAATTGGCATATAAAGTTACATACTTCAGATAAGCTGCAAACACGCCCATATATTATCATTATAAAAACATCACAGAAAACAATAAATATTTTAAGTTTGATAGTAGGTGTTTAAGTAAAATCGTCAAGGTTCAATATGTATTACGGGACGACACCAACCCCCTCCCACCTCTCTCTCTCTCTCTCTCTGCCGGTATCGTATCAGCTGAAAAACATCTTTAAACATTATTAAAATGCATATTTTTGGCAAACTAGGCCATAAAATTACTAAGAAGTATAAAAAATATAAATAAATATAAGATTGTTTAAGTACAATGCATGTGATATAAAAAGAATCAAAATTTCACGGGGTAGTCAAACCCTCACACCCACTTCGAATGTCACTTGAAAAGTATGCTACCAAACAAATTTTGACCGGAAACCGGAAACGGACAACCAGCTTTTCACGGGTAGCAGAATTTTACGCTACACTGGCAACGACACTTCATTGGTCTGAATTATGAACAAAACAAAATTGAAGAATAAAAATACGGCAAACGAATCAACGTGATAGTTAAAAAAAACCACCTCCACTTTAGAACCATTTAAGACAAATATGCTTATTTTTTGCAAGTGAAGAACAGATTATTTATTTTCAGTATTTCAAGGCATGAATACTATACAAGTTTTTAATTTTGAAGGGTTGAATTTTCACGTTTTTCTCTTTTTTGAAATGATCGCGAATTTTAGAATTCCCAGATTTATCAACAAAGAAAATAACGCGAATATTAACACCACGATTTATCTCCCCCTGTTCTGTATATATTTCCACAACTTACCTCTCCCTCATTACTAAATGGTTGTCCCCTTATTGGTGTCAAATTGATGACACTCTTCGAAGCCTTCTGTTACGCAGAGATGTCGGTCCTTGCAATCTCGATCAATCTCTGCCAACATCTAGAAATAAGTTCCAAAACACGTGGTCACGTAACCCAGAGAATGAATATAAAAAGCGTATTATTCAGAGTAAGGGTACTTTTTTTTTTACAAAATATAGTCCCTATATTCATAAACGTTTTTTTTTTTTTTTTTAAAAAAAAGTATTTTCGCCTGAAATAGTATTTTAATTTATTTCAGCAATAAAAATCCATGCAAGAAAGTAAAATAGCTTATAAAGAGGAAAGTCTAGGGTATATTTATATTTTGTCAGGTTTTGGCTAAGATTGAGACGTTGACCGAGATTGTTTAGGGAGTGCAGGGACCGAAAACTCTGTTTCAGAAATTGTCCCCAGACGTGACCGAAGTTCGAATAGTAAATGGAACTCGGGTATTCTCCATTTACAATCCGATTCACGTAAGATGGAATAACTTTTTGATTATCATACGGATGATTCTACTCACTTTTCGGTTATGACAAGCTGCCCGGGAAAAACGTTTTATTCTTCATTGGATATACTCTCTCATGGTATGTATGGTGACAAGTAGGAACGATTACTCTAGTCAGTGTTATTTTAATGTCATGTTTTATTACCTAAAAATTGAGCCGACCTGGCTCAGTCGGTAGCGCGCTCGACTCTGGATCGTGAGGTCGTGAGTTCGAGTCCCGCCGGCGACAGGTTGGTTTCCTGTCTTTCGGATGAGACAGTAAAGAGTTGGAGGTCCAGTGTCACAGTAGATGTCGCCACGTTGAAGAACCGCACTGCTCAATGGCCGTAAGTGCCGAGCATAGGCCAAAATTTGAAGCCCTTCACCGGCATTTGGTGACGTCTCCATATGAGTGAAATATTCTTGAGTGGGATGTTAAACAACAATAAACAAACAAACAATTACCTAAAAATTAAACTCGTCCAGGTCAAGAAAGTGTTCACGAGACTCCATCCCGCCAAGTTATATGGAGTTTACTATACTATATTTGACAGTGCTCTTAGTTTAACAATCGTTTAATGAACCTCTTTGCTTCTGCGTTAAACGGATGAAGAACCAAGAGAAAGATGCCCTAAATTAGCTACAGAAACAGACCCAAACAACATCAAATGTTCAATACTTGTATTTGGTGCTAACATATTGGAAACACCCACTTTTGATTGATAATCATAACCATTTCCTCTAGGATGTGATTTACCGAGTTTCTCTTTTTTCCTCTGCCGTTATTCTTCCAGTACAGGAATCCATCAGACATTTCTTCAAATGATCAAAGGAGAAGTGATGTAGAAAATCCGAAATCAATAATTACCAGCTTCTAGAAAATAAAACATGATCAATATGGCTTTATTCTTTTCTTATAACTTATATGATAGCATTCTCTGCATTCAACACCGACAAATATTGAGTTTGGACGAAGGAAACCGACAACAGTTAAGTTCATTATTATATTTGACAGAAGTCGTATAAACGTAAAGTTACACGCGATATATACTCAAATAATCAGATCTGAAGTGGCATGCTTTCGTGTAAATGCGTAATGTCCAGCGTTGGCTGAACTTTGAAAGGGAAATTGGCGGTGTAGTTCTTTTGATGGTGTAGATTTCACACTGCAAATATAGATTTTCGCGCCTTTATCTGTTGCAGCAGAGTGATATGACCTTTGAGCTCCGTGAAACGTTACAAACAAATAGCGTCACATGTATCATGTTCCCACTTTTTGATTTACCAGGCGTTTTACCAAAAAAGTGGGAACGTGATAATGATCATGTTCCCACCTTTTGGTAAAAGCCCTGGTAAATCAAAAAGTTGGAAAATGATACATGTTTTGTTGTTTTTTATTTGTTTTTTTTTCTTTTGGGGCGTTTTCAGTGTATTTTATTGCTGTTGGCATATCAAAACTCTGTCACGATACCCGGATGTTGGGATTTCTAAGTTAAACTCTGTAAGATGCCCAGATAACCCTATCTCCCCGAGTCAAGGTTTTCCAATCCACTCCAGTACTCACACACTTTGGCCCGTATAGTATGACTTCTTGGCGTCGATTTCCATTGGCTGCAGGTACCGTTTCATGAGCCAATCAGAACGCGCCTAATAATCGATCACGCATCGACCTTATGATAGAGGGAAAAGTAAATCTGGTGATATTGGGTCCAGATTATTTATTTTCATACTGTCGCGGGACAGAATTTTTATTTTCAAGCAGAACAGAGACAGATTATTTATTTTCTCCATTTTTTTCGCCTTTGTCATGTGGTCAGAAATGTAATACATGTATATTGCAGTGGTGGATTTAGATATTTTTCAATGGGGGGAGTTGATGGGGGCAACATATTATTAGTACATGCATACACTATTCAAAGGTGTTATGAAATACAAACCTCACTGCACATTGGATTATTGTGGGGTACGATTGTAACGAAATACCCTTAGCAAGGTAACACGCTATCCTATTCCAATAATTTGGAAGCCTAAAACTGGTGTTTGAGGGGCCTACGTGGCCAAGTGGTTAGACAATTGCGCTTTGCACTATGAGGTATCTCACTTAAAATTCCTGTCAGCGCAGGTTCGAGTCCCGCTGGAACCTAAGTTGATTTTTGTTTAATTTGAAGGCCAGTGGTCTCTTCCTAGGTGACAGGCTTTTCTCCTCCACCATTGAAAACTGAACGCCACCATATAACTGAAACATTGTTGAGTGTGACGTAAATGTCTAATCAAAATTCAAATTCTGGTCAGTGTCCAGACACACACACACACACACACACACACACACACACACACACACACACACACACACACACACACATGGATGGAAACAGTCATTTTTGATTTTGATTTGCTTTTTTGTTTTACGCCATACTCAACAATCTTTCAGTCATATGATGGCGTCCAGTTTTTATTGGTGGGGGAGAAACCCCGGTTACCCAGGTAAAGACCACCGACCTTCCGCAAGTAAACTGGCAAACTTTTCCACATAATTCAAAAAGACCCTAGCAGGATTCGAACCAGAGGTCAGAGGCCTTGTCATTTAAAGCGCAATGCTCTAACCACTCGGCCACGGAGGCCCCCAGAACAATCATTATCTTCAGCCAAACTATTGTCTTTATACATTAGACTTAAATTTAAAAAATGACGAAGCGTAGCCAGTCGAAAAAATGGAGAATGAAATATGGCAAGCGAAGTTAGCAAAAAAAAAAAATAATGATAATAATAAAATAGAAAAATAAAAAAATAAATAAATAAACATCAATTAATTTTCACCACAACTCCAGTTAAAGCGAGATAAGCTGTCACAATGATTATTTTATCCCTTGACATATAGTCGAGAATATGAAACACGTAAAACGTTGTAAAAGATATTTTCAAAGTTATTTGTTTTATTAGAATTTAAGTTTTCCCGTACCTTAAAAAATCCAGCTGTATTTCCGTATGCAATGACCTTTCAGATAAACTCTCTCTCCATATCAAATGTACTTCGTTATTCGGTCACGGGATTTCGATCCTTTACGCGCTCGGACTATGTTAAAGTCGACCGAGTTTTATGTGTTTTATGATTATTTTTAAAATACAGGACGTGATTTTTTTTGGAAAGCGCATGCATTATGTAAAATATATGCTTTTCAACGCTATTTTAAATACCTGAAGAAAATCGGATGAATATATGAATAAATATATCAGGTCACTAAAAGAAAATTTTCCGATCTTTACTGTTGCCCTGAATGCTGACGTTGACAGAATAAAAAAAGTATAACTGTGAAAAGTATGCGTACCTCATGTTTTACAATCGTGCCGCCATGTCTGGTGGAGTTGTGCTGTTCATGACCATATGTGTCAAGAATGATAAAGCCGAGAATGCGATGGGACGAGATCATCCGGCACGTGGACAATTTCAGAAACGAATGTTTTGAAAAAGACAAACTTTGCCTGATTTACGAATGAAATGATGATGTACTAAAATAAACGCAAAGGGCAATAAGAATAGAATGTATATTAACTGCAAATAGCACGTGTTTATTGGTCACTCGGTAATCTTCGTAAAAAAAAATACCGAAAAATAATTTGCAATGCTCAGAGTATGGTGGACAAAAAATAACTGATATTACGGGTTACGTTTGGCAAGATTGTTGCAATTTTACTCATGCATTTGTTATTCTAACCACCAGACGGTCTCTTTGGAATAAATATGAGATAGAATATCACATAAAATGGGCATGTTAAGTTTTTCACCTATGACAGCTCATATCGCTTTAAGGTCAGATTATTTATTTTATTGCTAGTAGAGGACAGATTGTTTATTTTCAATATTTTTAAGGCCAGAATATTTATTTCCAAAATCTGCCAGACCCCCCCCCCCCCGAATCAAACTGCCGTCCCCTACAACGCGACCGATGGGATTTTAGGCAGTGTTGTGATATAATCCCTTCGACGAACTTCCTGGTCAATAACACAACACGTGAATTGATAGCGAAATGGAACTGTATCCGTTCGGCTCCTTTATCTCTTACACACACCGGATACAGTAATTGCAATGCCAACCACATAATTCTCTTTCAATGCCCAACTGTATCGTTATGATGCATGTCCTACTTGTAACGGCTTTTGTACGAAAGTCTAAAGTTTGGCACACTTACAACATATATACTACAATAGGCGTACTTGTATCTTGCATTACCTACTTGTGTACAAATTAGCAATGTTCATTAATTACGTACCACACTACACCATAAGTCCAAACGAAACATAACGTTTGTGAGCAAAGTCATATATTTTAATACACAACGGTTTTGTGAGAAAAATCAAGCGATGCATAGTACTACTGTACACAATGAATTTTCGTCCCTGTTTGATTTTCGCCATTAGATGACAGGGCACTTTTAAAATAAAAGCGAAATTTTCAAATGAAAACACGGGCATACAAGCCATACATGAGGCGTAGTGGTGATTAAGGGCGAATTTAATAAGGAATGATGATGTTTTTTGTCTTAAAAAGGCGAAAAAACGATCACTAATTGCTCCCGTTTTCTGATATGTCGCGAATAGGGTCTAACGAAATCCTCTATGGGGGTCACGTGAAGATGACCTCGTAGATGTGTCATTTTCGACCAATGAAAAAGCTACTTACAGAATCTTGTGAGCGATCAAATAGGAAAGAGATGTAAACATTTTAACATTATAAACAACACGAAACACACAAATACGGTAGTACATAATTATATTCCTAATCACAAAACATATTCAGATGGGATTTTGTGGACTGAATGTTTCCTTTTTTATAAAATAAATAACATATCTGTGCTATTAATTTTTGTAAGTCGCATTTTTATTAGTTGAACATTACACATCTACAAGAGGTCACCCGCACGTGACCCATAGCGGAATGCGTTAGATCCTCTAAGAGTCAGGGAGTCCGATCCTTAAGAAACCATAGGAACGGACAGCTCGACTCTAACAATTTTTGTTAATATTTCTAATCACATCCATATCAGTCTGAACTGCTTGCGTAACTATTCTAAATGTGGAGCGTTAGACACACAAGCGGGAGGTCCCGGGTTTGATTTCCAGTATTGGGTCATGCCAAAAACTTTTTAAAATCATGGTAGTGACTGTTTCTTCGCTAATCTCTCAGCATTGAAGGGAAGGTCACGGGTTTTTCGGAAGAGACTTTAAAACCAAAGTCTCATGAAACGTTAAATATCCCTCCCTGCAATTGCGTCAGTCCATAGCACAGGTCAAAATTTGTGGCATTTCACCTAAAAATTGAGATATCGTCATACCAGTGAAAAAATATTAACGGGATGTAAAATCAGTCTTTAAACAAAAAAGATTATTTTGTTAGAGGTGTTGCTAAAACGCGGAGCGGAAACCGGAATGGAAAATACCAAATACATGTAGCCTATATGTAAATCGATATTGATTCGGCATATCAGTGTTACGTTTTTACACCAATGCGAGTGCTGCTATCACCTTCCATTAGGCTACATTTACATTGTTCAATGTATCGGTTAAGATTGCTTCTAGTAGCACACCCACTTTATTTACAGAGTTACTGCCCTTTGTTGCATTACGCCCTATCGTCTAAATTTTTTCGACAGAATGTTTTTTTGAAACTTGATACAGGTGTTATTTTAAAATACGTATGACAATATCTTTCATGCATATCGCGAAGTTGTCGCCTTGACCTAACTTATCAGCCTTCGATTTTCTACATTGCAAATCTTGATACAAATATCTCGCTTTAAAAAAATTATTTTCCAGTGCTGTACTATCTCTAATTTTCAAAAAATGGTGAATTATCCGCTGTGCGGGGCTCTTGTTCTTGTTAAAACATACACGTATGATATGTTTCGTTTGTTTTTCCGACCTGTTCGGTATCTTAGCTACACCCTCATGTTAGATACGAACGATGGTATTTTTAAAACGGCAGTGTTCTGAGTAAAAATATTCAACTCATGTGAAACGACGTATTAAAACTGTCTACATATGGGTCAAAGGTCATGAGAGGTCAAGAACGTTTTAACAATTTGGTATGAACAATGGAAATGGCGTGTTACGAAGTAAACAAATATTAAATGTGAAACCTGATCCAGAAATCATACATCCAATGTACTTTCTTTAAAAATGCATCTGCGGGGGTATACGTGGTCGAGTGGTTAAAGCATCGCGCTATGAATATTATAGACATAATACCAACGTTATAATGCTCAAGACGATACCGTTTCTGTCAATTAGACTTCATCAGTTGAGCTCCAATTTGAAAAATATGTTTTTTCTAAAGACAAAGTGGTGTCATACAGGGCCAAATAATATATCTAAAAGTATAGCCGAAATCCGTCTAAGAGTAACCACTGTAAAAAAAATGACTATCTTAGCTTTAGAAAATTTTCGAATTTAAATGGTGTCAACAGTGCCAAATATTCCTTTAGTATAAGATGAACAACTGGTACCGAAAATACCAGGTACTAGGTTTATTTATACCCTCGGGGACTCAAACGTTCCACCAGCAGTGGCAACGACCTAGTGGTTATAAATATTATAGACATAATACCAACGTTATAATGCTCAAGACGATACCGTTTTCTGTCAATTAGACTTCATCAGTTGAGCTCCAATTTGAAAAATATGTTTTTTCTAAAGATAAAGTGGTGTCATACAGGGCCAAATAATATATCTAAAAGTATAGCCGAAATCCGTCTAAGAGTAACCACTGTAAAAAAATGACTATCTTAGCTTTAGAAAATTTTCGAATTTAAATGGTGTCAACAGTGCCAAATATTCCTTTAGTATAAGATGAACAACTGGTACCGAAATACCAGGTACTAGGTTTATGTATACCCTCGGGGACTCAAACGTTCCACCAGCAGTGGTAACGACCTAGTGGTTATAAATATTATAGACATAATACCAACGTTATAATGCTCAAGACGATACCGTTTCTGTCTATGAAGTATTTCCTTTCTGGGCCCAAAGTCACCAAATTTACTCAGTACTCAATTGACTTTTCACGATTTCAAGGTAAAAACAGGTAACCTTATTCTGTAACCGGACATGTTTGTATATTGACGGCATACTACTGTAAATAATGATAAAAATTATTGCTCATTTGAAGAAAACTTCGGAAATATTAAAACAGTGCTTGAGTACGTACTCAACGTATGTATTCATTTTTTACAAGAAAACCATACATGTGATGCACAAATTTATATGTGAATGATTAAAAATTATAATATGTTTCCTAATCACTAAAATCCAAAAGTTTTATAAACAATTTTACAGTCAAAATAATGAAATAAATGTTGAGCTTGAGTATTGAGTAAATTTGGTGACTTCGGTCCCAGGTACTCGTTTCTCGACCGTGAACAGTTCCGTGGTCCAGTTAGGTAAGTTTCCCTTTATCAAATGTACGTTTTACTTTACTTATACGTACGCGATCTCCTGTATGAAACTTGGGTAAAGGACGGCTTTTAGAAGGGGTACCATATAAGGTTTCCCAGACTTCTAGCACGTCAACATAACGACGTGAACGAGTATGAGTAAAATATCTAGCTTTCAGTGTCCTTTGAAATCGTTCTACAATACTAGTTTTTGTTTCTGTATTGTCTGTAGTAAAGAAATGATTATCATGAAACAGTTGACGAAATTCATGATTCATAAACTCTTTTCCTTTATCGGATTGTATACGAATGGGACATCATCCTTTAGTTTGTTTTAATACTGCTTGAAACCCTCGTGCCATTTCTTTTTTCTTTTTCAAAGGGATGACCCAAGCATATTTAGATAGAACATCAATGACGCATAAGAGAAACATATACCCGTCATTGTGTGTCTTGATGTTGGATACATCAGCTAAATCTAATTGCCATTGTTCATAGATATCGGTCACTCTCGTTTGGTACGTGGAAACTTTCTCTTAATAGATTTATGAAGCGTATACGTGTCTTGTTCTTTCAACCATTGTTTAACCACATTTAGAGAAATGGGATACTTTCGACGTTTCACTACCTACATACCCATCCCGAGGGATCATAATAGATGGATGCTAATTTGGCATTTTGCGTAGATTTTAAGTTTTGACCCATTCTGGAAGGTGAAAACTCTTTTGAGATTTTTTAATGGTAGACCAGGCCGTAGGAGTCAATCTCTGTCAAATCTTAACCATTTTCTGACTAAGGGTGTCTTTGCAGAATATTTTATGTCAGTAGAAGGAAGAATAGGCATAGCGTCGTAGAACCCTGTGTCATCTTCATTATTATTATCATCCAGAGGTTTAGGGGAACTCATAGCCTTTGGTTTTCCCGTAGGTTGATTCATCACTTTGATATAATTAGGGTTACGTATCCAATCACGAGGAACATTCGATTCCACTAATCCTTTTACAAAACTATCAAGTCCCGATGGTTGATACTCTTTTCTAGGTTGTGGTTGTAAGGCATCACTTACGAGATCGACCATATTTGTCCCAGGAACGGTCTTCCCTTTGTATTGTATTTGACCGTCTTTTATCCATGTTAGTATATCAGAATGTTTCTTGAGATGTTTAAATAACAAAGGGACTTTTGGTTTTAATGGAGCAGTGACACTGGATGTAATAGCTGTCATAAGATCTTGATCTTCAGGAGACATTTCAGCTTTAACATCATCTTTGACTTCTTTGACTTTTTCTGTTTTCTGAGACCAAGGTCTCTGTTCTTCAGGATGACGAGCTTGTTGTACATACGTACGGTATCGATGAATGTCTTGACCAAACTCGGCTACCTTAGCTTCAGAAGGCAAATCATCACGATCTACAATCGCATCTAATTCATTACCTAAACGCACCGAAGATGCTATGAAGGTGTATGAGGCAAAGGATTGAAAACGTCTTTCTCTCCATTGTTTGAGTTCCTCCATGGACCTCTCGGGAACTAAGACCATTTTCCGTGTGCCTATGGTTATAGAATAGATTTTAAGACAGGAGAAGCTATGGCTCCTAGTAATGGCGCTAATAAGGGTAAGATAGGTAAAACACCACCCTGTTGATTCGTTAGAATACGACGTCTTTGAGGGACAGTCAATTGAGGATGAACTAGTTTTCTTAAGACCCGTTTCTTTGAACCCAACGAACGCGCCTTATATCATGACACTGGTTGTATCCTTGAAACACCATTTTTCGCGCACTTAGGGGTTCTTGCACAATCAGTGCTATGTCAACAAAACTTACGATTTTCAACCTAGTTTTATCCATTATAGATCGTTAAATTTGCCCACTTCAGTAATCATCTAGAAACAGTGAAAATACCGAAGAATATCGGGAATAGGATATCGGATTGCGCGATTATTGATGTGTGTGAAAATATATAGTTGGATGATATATTTGGACAGGAGTTGACATAATACAGTAAACGTGGAAATTTCATGTGGGATAATTTACACTAAATATGCAGTTTTTTTTTAGTAAATATCCCCATCACCTCCCCGCGTACCAGTCCCACAGTTGTACTAAGAATTATCTTTTAATATATCACTGCTCATAGTAAATTGTAGTGACATCGCGTAAAAGATCCAAACGGGTATGGTTTACATGAGAAAATTATCAACACGCGCAAAATATCGGCGATAACAATAATGTAAATAAATTAAAAAAAAATGTAAATATATCATATTTCTTGTCTCTTTCTAACGCATGGAATTATTCAGTCATTGACATTGTTCTGAAAATATGTAAATCTTTATTTGAAAGTGATTATTTAGCAATGAACGCATTAACCCTTACACCCCTGAATATCTAAGTGGTATGCTCTTTTTTATTGTTTAAGACCAGTCTATTAAGGTTATTATGGTTGAAAGAAACAATTTTATGTTACTTTTGACCACCTGTCTGCTATCAATTAAGGTTTCAACCAATCACAGAGCTTGTATAAAAAATGCCACATAAAATATATGGAAGCCTATGTACGTACAGGTATACCAAGGTAAATTGACACATGTTTACAAACAAAACGAGTCTTAATCAAAAATCATAACGGGGGTGACAAACTACTTGTCGTCACAAAAGTATTAGAGATTCAATAATGCATGGAGTCCGTGCAAGGTAATATGTTTTACCTGTACAACCTATTTTTGGAAAGTAGACCGTATTGTTTTGGTTTCTGACTGAAACAGGATGTGCCACTTTACCATCAACTGCGGCATATTTTTGTTATCTCTTTTAAAACTTTTTGTTGTTGTGATTTGTGTGGCGATACCGGAACAGATTTCTTTTTTAAATTTTGAATGGTGTTTTAGGCTAAATTAAGCAATTTTCGAGTTTTTGATGGTGGATGAGAGGACTCGGTTACAGTGTAGCCTTCTGCAAGTAAACTGAAAAACATTCTCACAAAAATCAACTTAGGTTCCAGCGGGGCTCGAAGTTTTAGAGATTTCATGGTTCAAAGCGCGTAATTCTATCCACTCGGCTACGGAGGTCCCTATCGGAAAAAACAATTTATTTTTCACATTTTCATTAACAGTCATGTTTTCAGTTGTTTTTGGTCATCTTCTCCATGAACCACTAGTAAAGTAATCTCTTACAGTTTTCTTGCGGAAGGTCGGTGGTCTTTACCCGGGTAACCGGGGTTTCTCCTCCACCAATAAAAAACTGGACGCCATCATATGACTGAAAAATTGTTGAGTATGGCGTAAAACAAAAAAAAAATCAAATCAAATCATCAAATCAGAGTTGTCGGTCCTTGCAATTGCTAGTATTATAAAGCTTTCGCCCAGCAAGTATAAAAATCTGGTTTGAATCCTGTTTTTCCGGAACCAAAGTGACCAAATACATCAGACACACCTTTTATTTTATCATTAATTTTCACTATATTAGTTTTTCTGAAGCCTCTAGATATATGACTGGCTTAGGAAAACACACACACACACACACACACACGTTTTTCACTTATTTTTTTTTTCATTCACATTAACACGTTCTCACTATTTGATTTTTGCATAAAGAGTACACTTGGTTTCTGTTGGTACTGGTTCGAACCCGGTCCGAGGTCCTTAGCCACATGACATATTTTATTGTTTTTGCAAATATCCAATGATATCATACATATATATGTCTGTAACTTTAGTTAGTGATATGAACTTAACGAGTGTAAATAAAAGTACAACTCATAAATGACTAAATAATATATGATAAATGATAATAATAATAATAATAATAATAATAATAATGAATAAATAAAAAAAAACATCATTATTGAAAATACATATATCTACAGTGACAATCTCTGTCTTTCTCCCTCCCACTCTGTCCATCTGTATTTTCTTACCTCTTTCTCTGTCTTACTTACTCTCTGTCATTCTCTCATCCCTTTTTTCCCTTTCTAACGCCCCTCACCCCCCTCTCTCTCTCTCCTTTCTCGCTCTCACTCTCGATCTCTTTTTCTCTCACTCTCTGTATATCACTCTCATTGATCATAAATCACTTTATTTGTAATCGTCACAATTTAATATATATATATATATATATATATTATATATATATATATATATATATATATATATATATATATATATATATATATAGTACATCACTTATCTGTAATAAATCGATTTATTGACTATCCTGTTTATCTATTTATCATTTTTATCTGCTTGTTTACATGCAATGGCCATTTTTACCTAGAGGAAGGTATAAACACACCTTGCGTAACGTCATGCAATCATGACTCGTGGCAAGTGACAATGTATGTGAAATTAACATTTCAAAACGAGTGTCACTAACGGCAATAAAAAATGTTCAACATTTGATACAGAGCTATGAAAAAAAACCTCAGTTGTATGATTTATTTGATTTATTGCATTATCAAACGTTATACCACCTGAGGTTACTGATAAACAAGAACCTAAACGTAAAGTTTTATGTATGGAAAATTCTACATTTTCTCACGAAGAAAATATTGTTTATTTGTAAACAACTTTGAATTTTAATGAGTTATGGTAAATTCTATGTACATTTCATTTATTTCATATCATTTACGGTAGCTATATAATTTTTTTTTATTCTACTGAATTAATGAATTTTAATTTTTTATTCTAATTTCCACTTGACTTAGTTTTGGATTTTTTTGATTAATTAAATGCCTTTTACTGATAATATAGGAATTCAATGTTAAATATTTTTGGGGAAATACCACTACTGGTTATATAAAATGTCAACTTCAAATAATTTCTTTTTGTTTAGGCGTGTAGCCCCCCCCCCCCCCATGCAAATATAGGCATAGGTGTTGAAAATTGGGGCTTAGCCTCCAATTTAGCCCCCACTTCTGGCGTGTGTGTGTTTTAATAAACACTTTCAATTTGCTTCCGACGCATATGAATATACTTGTGTCACACGCAAAAACGCATATGAAATGCTTGTCACGTGATACTCCCAGATCCCAGAACAAGGAAGTTCTAATTAACTCGTCAAGCCCTGTGGTCACATCTAAACTCGCCCAAATCAATAAAGAGTATGGTCTGTTGTTATAATACAGGAGTAAACAAGTTCTTATTGCATATAAAATTATTATAAAATTTTGATTCTAAATTACCCTACATCCCTAAATTCTGACAGTGGACTTAACCATTCTTTGAAATGGACAGGTCCAAATGTGACTCCAGGGGTTGATGTCTTTTCCATATGGACAATCAACATTTCTGCGAGTATCATGTCACAAAGAACCAACCGACACTTGGAAATCTGATTTGCTTCTCAGTTATTTTATTTTTTTGAAATTAAAAGTTAGCAAATCGGGCGCTTAGTACCATAGACATATTATACGTGTATATGACTGTCGGATTCAGGCGGATGCAGCGGGCGTGGGACCTTCTCTCCCAGTTGACCTAAAACATTAATTCTTGTATGAAATGTGGAAAACTGAATAACAGATTGCCACAATGCTACATGTAAGGAAGATACTCTAGGCCCGCACCCATCTAACCTGAAATCCTGGATCCACCCCTGCATATAATGCATTTCATTACCAAAAAAAAAAGAAAAAAAAAAGAGTACATTACGATTTAATTCAGTATAAATTTAGATTTTTTTTTTCAAACAGATATTATTCTTATAAGTACAATCGAAAGCTTCACCTAGGATAATTCTAACACTTCAATTAAAAAAAATCATATAAACCTATCAGAAAATGAGAGTAACATCCCATCTTAGAATTAAATAAAAACAAAAAAACTGAATTGTAAATTGCTACATGCACGATGAGTTTCAAGTTAAAGTTTGTCAGTACTTCCGAATTAAATCGTCTGTTGTACATACAAACTAAACTGTAGAAACAATATCTATAAAAGCAGCAGAAGTTTTCAAATTATCGACTTTTCTTTTAAACATACATTGACTCATTCACCCCCTACAGACACATTTGGACTGGTCTAAGTCATTGATTTAGAGAAGAGTCTATTTTTGTTCAGGGGTTGATGATTTTAAAAAAACAAAGATCCACCTCTTATGTGTATTCGACATTCACTGAATCACCGATACAAATGAGTTTTTTATATCATAGACGTAGGAACTGGGGGGATCAGGGAGGCCACCCCTCACTTTTTTTCACATACAATTTTTTTATACTACCATACGTCTGGAATCCAGGAAAAGGCTTCCCATGCAGGACTTTTAAATTAGTGCCTACCAAAAATTTCGCGCATCGCTACGCTCGGCGAAAACATTTTAATGATATCTTCCTTCATATTAAGACAATATACTGGATCCACCCTTGCTTTGTTTATATATTTTGGATATGATGGATTTGGTTTGCCTTAGGCAACCTATCGGTAAAGACATTTTCGTTTGCGTTTTCTCAGCATGTATGAATATAAGTTTGTTTGTAAACAAAATTTGCATTGTATCAAAATGTATATGTTTCCCCTTGTCTTAAATTATCAGCCAATGACCTGAAAATTAATAATCAGTGATATCCAATGTTTTGCACATAATGAACTTACCATTTGCACGTGTACGGTGTCTTATTTACACCCCCCTTTAAAATCGAACATTTCTGGGAAACATATCCAGATGGGCCATGGGGAAACAATAATTTTTTTGTATGGAAGCTAGAGAATATCTCATCTGGCTTCCGAATTAATCTATCAACGAAATATTTTGAACGATAAAGAGGTCAAAATTAAATATCTGGAGGGTACTAGAACTAAATTCTTCCACGAATTTAAGTAACTTTTTAGACGATCCAACCTTCTTTTGACAAGGGTAATCAATGTGGTTTACTAGCGGAGCATGCCTACTTGGCGTAGGTTTCATGTTCCTTTGTTGCACCTGTCACCAGTTATCGCATTACAAAAGATTTCACGTTTTGACCTGTCTGACCTTGACCTTTTTGACCCAATGACTTTGGAAAAGCATACAGTTCTTAGGCAAGTCATGGAGATTAACTGACATAAGTTTGATGTTCCTGTGTTGAGTCTGTCACTAATTATCGCATTACAAAAGATTTCACGTTTAGGCCTGTGTAACCTTGACCTTTGACCCAATGACCACTGTGTGACCTTGACCTTTGACCCAATGACCACTGGAAAGTGGAAAGCCCTAATAAGTATAAACAGAACAAAAGTAAGAGGTTTCTTCACTGGAAATTGGAAAACCCTAATAAGAATAAACAGAACAAAACTAAAAGGTTTTTTCACTGGAAAATGGAAAGCCCTAATAAGAATAAACAGAACAAAAATAAGAGGTCTTTTCACTGGAAAATGGAAAGCCCTAATAAGAATAAACAGAACAAAACTAGGAGGTCTTTCCACAGAAAATGGAAAGTCCTAATAACAATAAGAATAAACAGAACAAAACTAAAAGTTTTTTACTCTGGAAAGTGGAAAGCCCTAATTAGAATTGACATTAAAAACAGTTCTATTTTCAAGCGAATATTATACAGAACCTTTTGCACCTTGCACATGCGCATCTAATTTAACTTTATTCAACGCCGAACGTTCAAAATTTCGGTATAACCCACTAGGCCTATAGCTAGTTGTACATTATTCGGTCCCTAGGGGTATTGTTCTGCCGACGTGCACACGTTCTCTCTTCACAAGCCTTTGGAAAAACCACTAAACCCGCATTACCAACAGAATAAGCGGGAATATATTATACGAAGATAATTAACGCTGTGCTAGTGAACGGAACGGCCTTCCATACTGAGCACTAAAGCAGAACGTGGATTACAAATCGTCGTGAAAATGGAGAATATGGTATGCTTTACCTGTTTGGCAGTTTTATGTTTGTTTGTTGCAGGTAAGTGTGCGATTTTTTTTTACTGATTAGTTTACTTGAAAATACAAAATGAACACCTAAAATAACGGTGCTTTCATTTGCCCGTGTTTGATTAATTTTAACACTGACCAGCATCGATGCAAAGTACAAAGGATTTATTCTTGAACTCGAGTCGCTTACATTACATTTCTGTATCTGCGTAAATCTGCGTTGGATATTTAAAGGGCTTCATGTAAATAATTTAAACTGTAAAGTTTTAAATAATGATAATGAAAACAGACCTTTTAAGAACAGAAATTGTACATTTATTTAATTTTCTCCCTTGCTAGACTGAAGTACGAACATGTAGTTAATACGGTGGAAGATAAAATATAAATGCCGCCACTATCATATTGTGCATTTTTGAGATTTTTTGCTCTCTTTTACCGGAGTCCAGTGTGTTGAGGTGTGTGATGAGTTGCCATCGCCTCAGGCACGGCATTTTTGGCGCAATCTTTCACAAAATATTCATATCTAAGCTGAAAAAATATGCCGGCGATCTGTAGACATATTTATAACAAACGTTGGCTGTATTATTTTTTTTTTATTGCATCCAGATTTTTAGGCGTGGATTTTTTTGTTAAGGCTTTTCTTCCACTTTCGTTTTATGTAGCAGTGAATCACTGCTTGTAGCATCATAAAATCCACATATTTTTTTTTTTTGCTTTTTACATACATGTCTGCTGAGCTTTAAGGAAGCACAATATTGTATTTAAGATAAAAGTTATCTAGATCTTGAAAAAAAGTCTTAACAGTTTTAACATTGAAGCTGTATTATGGGTACATGAAGCCATATGGGATACAGATCTAGAAGGATGGGGGGGTGTGTGTGTTGTGGTGTAGATGAATTTTCTACGAAGACATTCATGTACATTTATCTTCCTTCGTTTTGATTCATGTATTTAAGTGGGTCGCTTTCAACAGGACAAAGTTGGGACAGCTAAAGTGTATCATTTGATGTAAATGTGAATTTGTACAATAATATTACTGGTTTATTCCCAAGTTATAATTCAATATCTTTTTGAATGTTATATAGACCTACATGCACATTAACCTCATTATGTATTTACGCCAGTTCAGGAAATTGTTCTATTTCTATCAGTAGATTCACATTCATAAAATTCCATCTTATTTCTAGTCTAACTTGTCCACCCTTTTAAAGATAGTGAATCCCTCTATCAGTGACATAGGCTAGTCCATTTTTCTATTTGAGGGAAGGGGTCATTTTTGATGTTTACACGTCTCTACAAATTCTATATCCAGACAGTTCCATTTCCATCAATATCTTTTACTTATCTCAATTGCAAACTCTCTTTCAGTTCTATAAATTTTCTTCCCATCTAAATCTGTAGCAGGAATTGCCTTTGGTTGTCAATTTCTGTTTTGCCTATAGATCTGTTTAGTTTCAATGAGTCATCTTTGGAATATTGTGGGCTTTCTCTTATTCTAAAAGACATACAAGTAATCTTCAGACAGAAATTCTCTCACAATATATTACTCATTTCATTTGGTTCAGATTTTCCAGTATCACTTAAAAAAAAAAGTCTGGCTAATACAAATGTGTACACAACCAATTAGGTATTTAAAGAGATTTTAACTGCAGGCCTACCGGGAACCGAGTTTCTGCACTTGATGATTCAAATCTGTATTGATATTGGTTTTTTTTTTCTTTTCTGTCATTTTAATGGAATGTCAATCAACGTACAGTTAGCTTTTTCTGTAGGATGCATCAAAATCTCTTCAGTGTTGCATATTATTGTGCCACCTACATGTACAAATAGAAATACATGTATGCACTTTTGACTGAAAGACTTTCAAACTCTGGTAGTAGATTACATGTATAGAATAGTATTTGTTTGTAGCTGTATTTGAGGTGTTCATTGATATGCACATGAGAGAGAGAGAGAGAGAGAGAGAGAGAGAGAGAGAGAGAGAGAGTTGTCGAATTACATGCATTTGGTTCTTCAGGAAATCATTGGGCAATTTTCTAATGATATACATGTGTATACATTGTACATTTGTATTTGCATTATTATACATTGTGCATGTAAAAGTATATATATATATTTTTTATACAATGTACATTGCCACCTAGAATATAAATTTCATGAGTAAAGGTCTAGAAATATTTTTGTATTACATGTGTGTATTAAACATGTACATATATATATACATGTTTACATAGTACATGCACTGTAATATACATGTATATAGTAATGCATGTACATGTTTGTGATTTCTGATAATTCATAATTTTTATGACCCCAGTCTGAAGGTCGGGGGGGGGGGGCATCTAGTGTTTGGATTGTCCATCTGTCTGTGTCTGTCTGTCTGTCCGTAATTCTGTCCTGGTTACATTGTACATATAAAGTACAATATTTCAAGTTTGGATTATGATACACTGTACAGTACTTAGACTGTAATTTCATCTAAGGGTTGCTCACACTTCACTGACATCACATGCCCCTGGGGGTGGGGTGGGGTCAAAATGTGGCAAAAAATTTGTCAGGACCGTGGGCATTTGTGTTTCACAAACACATTTTGATAAATGTATCTCTAGAAATTCGGTGAAAATATGTTCAATAATTCTTCCATTTCAAAGAATATTGGTAAGTAACTTACAACTGGAGCAGAATTTTGGCCTGATGTAATATTAACTTGTTCATTCCTGAATGTTGACAATAGACTTTACATTTACTGATTTGGATGAGTCTAAATGTGACCACAGGGGTTTTGCATGATGAGATAATTTTGGCCCTAAGTTATTGAGTTATTGCCTCTGTTCTTGCCTATACCTAACAGCATATACATGTTGTGGAACATTTTCATGTGGTTCAGGCTGACCATCCCAGAGTTTCTGAAATTCACCGGTCTTACCAGTAAACCGGTAAATTTTACAAAAGTCCAATGAAATCTATCTGATAACTGGTCCAAATGACCAGCAAGTTTCCATTTCATTTCAGTTCATGTTGTGTATATATACAGACCAGTAAACATTTTCTTTGACCACTGAAATTCCTTTATTCACTGGTCTGGTTGACCAGTTTTTTTTTAATTTCAAAATGTCTGCCATCCTGTCAGTTTAAAAAGAAATGTTACAATACAAGTACATGTACTTTTTTCTCCTGACAATATTGGGAAGAGCTAATGTTGTCATACAAATGTACATATATACCTTACTAACCCATCCACCCCTGAAAAAAAATAAAATAACGGACTACAGTTTTTTTGTAGTCTGTCAATCAATGACTTAGACCAGTCCAAATATGTCTTTTTGGAAGTATGAGTTAAGGGAAATAATTCTCTTGAAATACATTGCTCTCTTCAAGCTGCATTAAAGTTTATCAGAAAGTCTGAAAATTGAGGAGAAACTATTTCTTCCTGACTAACCTGCCAATAATACAGGTGATTGTTTCCCTTTGCTCCCTGCTTAGCTGTACTTCACCGTGCTTTACCGTGATCATGATCCCTTTATACATGAACCCCTAACCTTTCTTGTTTACAAGTCAGAACTGAATTAATTAGGGTACTCGGGCGGTTTACCGACATTCATGTAAATCTACGTCTATCAAAGCTACATCGTATACATGTAGGTGATTGATGATCTGCACTATTTTTGGAACATTTTTTGCATGACTTCATGCTTACATTTTTCACATTACATGGAATTTTGGAATTTCAAATTCTGATCAAGATAATATTTCACTTTTGATGTTCTGTATGTCTGCAACAATACGATATCTGTATGTTACGTAGCACATGTACTTGTACTCAAGATTTTTTTTATTTATCTCTGTGAAAACGTAATTTACAAATATGCATTGTCCCTGAATGATAACCAATATCGAGTTGATCAATAATGAAGTAAGTCTGCAGCGATGAAAAATTAATACAATGTGTGGAAATTCTAGTCCATATCAGTCGTTTTTTTTCTATCAATTTTTCGGAAAATGCCATTGGCGACACAATTGGGAATTCTTTGTCAAACTGGGAAATTGTTTTTGCATGAATGGGAATTCTACATTACAATAAGTTTTATATCCCTGTATAATGGTAAAATTAGAATAGTTTGCTGAGCAATGTATGACAAATGTGTCTTATTAGAATGAAGGTGTCAAGAGATGGGATATTATGAAAAGTGTCTGATAAAATTTGAACAATAATATGAACGAGGTTTTTCCTTCGGGTGTTATTTTAGGGAGTCCCAGGGACCCACAAGAACAAAATTCACTGTTATTTCCTTTTTGCAATATATTATCATAATTATGCATGATTACAAATGTACATGTATACATTTGTATTTTGGCAATAGTGTTGAGAATGAACTCAAATTTGCAGCTTTCAACTCCTGTCCATATCTTTCCTTTTGATAGTGCGGAAAAAATTCTTATTTTGAAAATACCAGTGAGTAATAATACATACACATGTACCTGTAGACTCTAATATACATGTACACTGCATTTCTTTCCACACATTGTAACTTTAAACTTGAACACATCTCTTATCTTGGTACATGTACAGGTCTACCAAAGTAAACTGGCACATGTTTAATTTACACATACATACACGACGAGTCTACACAAATCATAACGGGGGTGACAAACTACTTGTTGCCAGAAAAGTATTAACTGGCCTGTCTTATGTGACCAAATTCTGCAAGTCCCTTTGAGAGCCGGCCTGGCTCAGTTGGTAGCGTGCTGGACTCTGGATCGTGAGGTTGTGAGTTCGAGTCCTGCCGGCGACAGGTCGGTTCCCTGTCTTTCGGATGAGACAGTAAAAACTGGAGGTCCCGTGTCACAGTAGGTGTCGGCACGTTAAAGAACCCTCACTGCTCAATGGCCGTAAGTGCCGAGCATAGGCCAAAATTTGAAGCCCTTCAGCGGCATTTGGTGACGTCTCCACATGAGTGAAATATTCTTGAGTGGGACGTTAAACAACAAACAAACAAGCAAGTCCCTTTGACAGTTACTTAAGACAGTCTCTAGTATACATACATACATATATATATATATATATATAAAAATAAGATTTTACAAATTGTTGGAATATTGACATTTCCATTTGTATTGTAAATTACATATGATACATGTTTGTTATTGTAAAGATATTATACATTCTTTTTATGGTCTATGACACTTTCTTGTGTTCACGATCCTTAGAGTGGTTTTGGGATGTTTTTCCAATAATTGAATTCATTAAGTATAAAACTGTAGATATGACAAGTGCTTGTGTATATAATGTACATTTCTAATGACTAGCGAAACTGATTTCCATGCTGTGTGACAATCAAAGAGATTGTGAATTAGATTAATTTTATAACAGGGCGTTTGTTTCAAAATGTTCATTTTAACTAATGTTGGGCATTTGCCAAATATTTTGTTAACATGCATATAGTGAGAGCTGCGATATAATAATTATTACATTTTTATTACAAAGTTATTACATTTTACACAGGACTTGCCTCTGCTGACAGAAGTGACAGATTTTTTTCCCCTAATTCATAGGCCAATTCACTCCCTCCTCCAACCCTCCTGGTCATACGTATACTTGTACATGTACCCCCATGCATGTGGTATGGGGAGAAATAAAGTGTCCCATACTTGAGGCCTGTCCGGAAGCTAAGTCTACATGTAAATAATGTTGTACAATTGTAAATTTACATGCACATATTTTAATCTACATGAATGCGAATCTGTTTTGACTAGCAGCATTATTATTATGCACATGTTGAAATGTACATCTGTTCTTTCTGAAATTCCAGTACAGATTTTTTTTGGCCCTCATGCTGTTAACGTTGAATTAATAGATCAGCAAGCTTACACTAAAAGGTACAGCCAGTGAAAACAGACAGTCGTAGAACTTGTTATCTGTAAAGACTATATGTAATGTTCATCTTGAACTCAGTTACCCCTAAATACACATTTGGACTAGCCTACATGTAAATTGTAAATCACTGATTTATAGAACAGTTCATTGTTTTTCAGGGGTTGATAAGTAAAAAGTACATGTACATGTAGTACAAAAGTGAGATCTCGAAATTGAATTCCAGGATATGTGTATATTCTTAGCAGTTCCACATTACTTTGATTTTGACTTTTGGATTTGGTTATCTTCCAAAATAAACGAAAAGTGGCATGCTCTAAGGGGGAAATCTGAGCCAAAATTTAAATATAGATTTGTTGTTTTTCTTTATCTGTCAATTTCTTTGGTATTGATGGTTTTATTTTGGTACAGTGTATATATGAATTATATCACAGATCCATTCACTGTGTCACTCCCACTGTCATCCTGTGTGTTATTCACTCACCCTGTTATACACTCACTCATGATCAGTGTCACCATGTTATACACTCACTCACGATCAATGTCACCCTGTTATACACTCACTCATGATCAGTGTCACCCTGTTATATACTCACTCAGTGTCACCCTGTTATACACTCACTCATGATCAGTGTCACCCTGTTATATACTCACTCATGATCAGTGTCACCCTGTTATATACTCACTCAGTGTCACCCTGTTATACACTCACTCATGATCAGTGTCACCCTGTTATATACTCACTCAGTGTCACCCTGTTATACACTCACTCATGATCAGTGTCACCCTGTTATACACTCGATCATGATCAGTGTCACCCTGTTATACATTCACTCATGATCAGTGTCACCCTGTTATATACTCACTCAGTGTCACCCTGTTATACACTCACTCATGATCAGTGTCACCCTGTTATACACTCGATCATGATCAGTGTCACCCTGTTATATACTCACTCTTGATCAGTGTCACCCTGTTATATACACTTGATCATGATCAGTGTAACCCTGTTATATACTCACTCTTGATCAGTGTCACCCTGTTATATACACTCGATCATGATCAGTGTCACCCTGTTATATACTCACTCTTGATCAGTGTCACCCTGTTATATACACTCGATCATGATCAGTGTCATACTGTTATTCACTCACTCCCTGTGTCACCTGCTCGCTCCATGTGCCCCCTCTTATTCACTTACATGTACTGCCTGTGTCACCTTCTGCTATTCACTCAATCCCTGTGTCACCATGTTGATCACTGACTCCCTGTGTCCCTGTATCACCCACTGTTGTTCACTCCGTGTTCCCGTTATGCACTTCACTCCGTGACACACTGTTATTCACTCACTCCCTGTATCACCCTGTTATTTACTCACTAACTATATCACCCTCTGTTATTTACTCACTCCCTGTATCACCCTCTGTTATTCACTCACTCCCCGTGTCATGCTGTTATTCGCTTACTCCTGTGTCCCCCCCTCTGTTATATATATACATGTATTCACTCAATCCCTGTGTCATCTGCTGTTATTCACTGTCTTACATGTACTCCGTATGTCACATGGTGTTTTAAGGGCACATCAAAAACAATCTTTTTAGATGTAAACCGAGTGAAACATTCTTGGCTAGATTGTTTAGAACCTACACAATGTATAAACAAACTAACAAACATTTTGAATTTCGAAATTGTTTAATTTTATTTTTAACAACTGTGCTAATAAAATTCGCAGTATATTTATGAGACATTGCACTGAAAACTTTTAAACCTATATTGCGTTTCCTCATGACACATCCTGCATTGTATGGAATTTACTGAATGTGACAAGCATGAAGCCGTATTCATGTAAACATTTCTGATGAGATATTTGACAAACTATGTATGCTTGCGGGCGTACAGTACAAATGTAAACGCACAATGCACTGTCATATGTAAGTAGACAAAAAAAAAAAAATGACTTCAAGATGGCCATATGGAGCTTGCCTCCTTCATCATGTATAAACTACATATATGCTTCCTAAGTATTAACTGAGTCAGAAACAGCTGTCATTAAAACATGAGAACTTAGACTACATCCTGTGAAGAGATTTGAAAATCTTTTAATAGGTTACAGACTAAGTGATAGAAGCTTAACATCTTTCATTTAAGAGATGGATGTCTTACTATAAAGTCAAAATTCTGCCATGATTCTAACTTCTAAGTTACACCGAAACTTGTCTACATGTATAAAGGTCAGTTCTCGAGGGATCTGGTAAGAAGTAGCGGTTATTAACAGGTGACCTTTTATAAACACATGATAAAGAGGTTTATTCATGCTAAAAAAGTTGACAAAAAGGTTACATATATGTATATTTAAATGGCTTTTGTACATGTAGGCAGTTGCTCTTATTGCAAAGGTGTCCTTTAATGCAAGTTTGATTGTACTTTGCTTTTTAGGGGGGTACAATGTAAAACCAAATTTTACCCCCCAAAAAGAAGTAATTTAAAAAAATTGGTAGAATTTTGGCCTGTCTTGCTATAAAAGTAATGTACACGTATGTTGACTGAGAGATGTATCATGGAATATTTTAAAAGTCACATGTTGTTAATGAGGAATACAAGTATATAAACAGAGAAAATTCAGATCCCCTCCTCCACATTTCCTGCCTTAAGCTCCCCCCCCCCCCAATAATGTTTCTATTTACCGGGGGGGGGGGGGGGGGGGGGGGGGGGGGGGGGGGGTACCAACCAGTGCTAACATCCAGCCACCCCATACATTCGTACTTCTAGCCTCAGATCTCTGCTGTGGTTTTTTGTCTTTTTTTGAAAGATTTTTGAGATGTATTAACTAATTGTTACATACACATGTATGTTACATGTACATGGTGTGACATTTATTACTTTCTTCTGGTACATGTATGTTTATGCCGGAGCTGGTATGCCCTCTCGTTCACCTCTTCTGTCTTAGGAATGCTTTATCATGTGAGTAGTAAGTTTTTATGGGACTTGAGGTTAATTGTCGTTTCTCCTTATTTTCATAAGAGATGTGAAAGATTAGTTATGGAGGAAATATAAACTAATTAAAGTTGTATTGAGGCCAAGTAGAATGTAATTGATTATTCATTAGTTGTTTTTTCTTTTTTTTTAAATGGATTAATGATTTTGTTTTTAAAGCAATGTTTTGATGATCGCCATTGAAATGTGAAAAAACTTAATGCCATTGTTTCTTTTTATTTTATTTTGGCTTGCTAGGTCTTGATACAGTGTAGCTTAAACATACCCATGGGGTAACCTTGAAAACACTGAAAAGCCCAGAAAATATGCTTGAAAAACACTATGAAAAGTCCTGAAAAAGTGCTTGAGAAACACTGAAAAGCCCTGAAAAAGTGCTTGAAAAACACTGTGAAAAGGCATTGAAAAGTGCTTGAAAAACACTATGGAAAGTCCTGGAAAACTGCTTGAAAAACACTATAAAAAGTCCTGGGAAAGTGCTAGAAAAACACTGAAAAGGCCTGGAAAAGTGCTTGAAAAAAATTATAGTATGAAAAATCTTGGAAAAGTGCTTGAAAAACACTGTGAAAAGGCATTGGAAAGTGCTTGAAAAACACTAAGGAAAGTCCTGGAAAACTGCTTGAAAAACACTATAAAAAGTCCTGTGAAAGTGCTAGAAAAACACTGAAAAGGCCTGGAAAAGTGCTTGAAAAAAATTATAGTATGAAAAGTCCTGGAAAAGTCTAAGTTTAAAGTAGAAATGATTGATAATTAATCTGATTTCACTCAAGTGATAAATTGCCTAAAATAAGTACATATCAGGTCTCTGACCTCTAGCCCTTGCAGGGTTGAACCAATAGTACGACTATACATGTACATGTAGGCGGCACTAAAGTCTCTGATTTGTCTGTACAATTTGTACAGCAGGGACAATAAAACCAATGATAGAATTCCCTCAACTTGGCCTCAAGTCCTCGAGAAACGATAATGGATAGAGGGCACTGGATTAATAAAGTTAGTAAATTTGCAAAGGATAATGTATGTCAGGATGTGAAAATATTATAAGTTTACAAGTTTTAAGATTTCACGCTACAAAATGTTTCAGTATAATGCTCCGCAAAACTGGACAAAAAACCAAATTGAATCCCAGTCCCAAGATAATATGACTGCTCCCAGCTTCATTTGATCTTGTCATTTAATGTAGGAGTTGTATGTAGGTGAATTCATGTCCCACATGGACAGCCATACAAAAGATATGAACTTTTGCCACTCAACCAGTTGTATGATTGTATAGACAGAGAATTAGCCAGGCATTGATCGGTGGATAAGAATACATGTACATGTACCACTGGTAATCGTTAGAGATAGAATATTCAGGATGAAATAGTAACCTAGCTTTCCAATAGAAAATGCTTGCATTGCATTAAGTCTCTCTCTGGACAAGCTGATGCAGAATATGTTGTACATGTCTGTTCAATGTATGTTTATTGTACAAGTAAGCCAGAAAACCGATTTTCATGTACAGATATACATGTACTACGTAGTACCTTCTAGAGGACCATCTCGCGACTAAAACTAGGAATGTGCAGTCTCTTGAAAATTTCTTTCTCAATTTAGATGAGTTAGGACCCTCAATTAAGAGACCACTTGACTGTGCAGACTGCTTTACGTCCGTTACATGTAGGTGGTTTTAATAGGGAGGTTTCACTGTCACTCTCATTCCTCTGTTTCTCTTTGTCTGTCCCTTTTCTGTTGCTCATCCTCTCTCACACAATCTCCCTCTCTCATTCCTCTTTCTCACTCATTCTTCTTTTCATTCAGTTCTCTCTCTTTCCTCTCTCCTGCTCTCTCTCTCTCTCTCTCTCTCTCTCTCTCTCTCTCTCTCTCTCTCTCTCTCTCTCTCTGTATATGTATATATATTATATATGTATATATATTGTTCAACATGTACATTTCTTTGTAAGATAGTGATTACATGGTTTGGTACATGGTTTGGTACACACATATTGATTATCATATGTAATATATGTATGACATTTGTGAATATTCTGTATTTCATATATGCTAATAATGGCAAGTCGTACATTGGCTAATTCACACACACACACATACACACATCAATGAATAAGAATTTGCTGTAGAAACTTTATAATTGAAAATTAATGTACCGGTGTATAATACTGTTACTTATATGATGAATTGTTAATCTTAATCAGAGATTTTCCTGTCTCCTAGATACATCTTAATAAACTGAGATAAAAAAACTTAATTTGAGAATATTGTTTGAAAATATTTTATCTTTTTTTTTTCAGAATTCTGATTGGGAATTTTTACAGATTTTAGGGAAAATACAATCCATTTTTGCATTTTTAGGAATTGTTCCCAGAGTTTTATTTCTGGACCCCCAAATAGCCTAAATACATACAAATGTATATGGCTAAAATCAGTAAGGAGATGGAAACTTTATCACAAAACAGCATCACTTTCTCAAAAGTCTTTTTAACATATCATCCCCTGTGGTCACATTTAGACTCACCCAAATCAATGAATAGAATGGCCTACTATCAAAATTAAGGGGTGAACAAGTTAATTTTGAATATAAAATCATTGTGAAATTTGGATACTAAATTGTACATGTACAATGTATACTTCTGAATTCTGACAGTGGACTTGACCATTCTTTGAAATGGATGAGTCCAAATGTGGATACAGGGGGGAGGGTCAATAAGTTAAATACATGTATGGTAAATGTGTATATAAATTGATACATATACAAAAGTACTAGTATCTATGCTTAATGTTAAAACATGATACAGTCCCCTCTAGATCCACCCAAACCTTTACTATAGTTAATTACACCGAAATACAAAATGTACAAATATATGTAACCTACGTATACACATACATGTAGAATGATTGTGTTTTGAGCTGTAAGTGACAGCCTGTAGCCTGAAGAAACTAAATCACTTGCTGGAAGGCAACTGTCTATATCAGTACAGCCAAGGTCAGGTTAATACTTCAGCCAGGTAACAAAATAAGATTATGGACAAGAATAGTGGGAAAAACCGTGCAAGGTGTTATTGGCAAGTTGCCAGTGTACAATGTATGTCTACCTGTCCTATATTTACTTTTGTATAAGTGCTAGTTTGTTCCATGTATTCGGTGCATGTGTTCTTATATACTCACTTAATGTTGATGGTGGGAAGAAGTAAAAAAAAAAACCCTTATAGAATTAAGGAACTCTCCATCTTGCATGTAACTGTGACCCTACAGCTACAAATGTATATGTACATCTCGGTGTAACTGTAGCTTAACAGCTACATCTCGGTGTAACTGTAGCTTAACAGCTACATCTCAGGATGTAACTAGCTTAACAGCTACATCTCTGTGTAACTAGCTTAACAGCTACATCTCAGAGTGTAACTGTAGCTTAACAGCTACATCTCGGTATAACTACTGGCTTACAGGTACATCTCGGTGTAAATGTAGCTTAACAACTACATCTCTTTGTAACTGTAGCTTAACAGCTACATCTCAGGGTGTAACTGTAGCTTAACAGCTACATCTCGGTATAACTACTGGCTTACAGCTACATCTCAGTGTAACTGTAGCTTAACAACTACATCTCTTTGTAACTAGCTTAACTACATCTCTGTGTAACTGTAGCTTAACAGCTACATCTCGGTGTAATTGTAGCTTAACAGCTACATCTCGGGGTGTAACTTCTGCCTTCACAGCTACATCTCAGGGTGTAACTTCTGCCTTCACAGCTACATCTCAGGGTGTAACTTCTGCCTTCACAGCTACATCTCAGGGTGTAACTTCTGCCTTCACAGCTACATCTCAGGGTGTAACTTCTGCCTTCACAGCTACATCTCAGGGTGTAACTTCTGCCTTCACAGCTACATCTCAGGGTGTAACTTCTGCCTTCACAGCTACATCTCAGGGTGTAACTTCTGCCTTCACAGCTACATCTCAGGGTGTAACTTCTGCCTTCACAGCTACATCTCAGGGTGTAACTGCTGACCTAGGGTCATGGCTACTTGGTACATATACATGTAAGTGCTGTTTTAGTCATTAGTCCTTCAGACAAGTGTTTATTTAGAAATGAAAACTTATCTTTGGGAAGACATCTGGAAATCGCCACTAGAACTGTACTTGTGGCTTCAAGGTTGAAAAAAGAATTGGAGAGATTACATTACATTTGCTTTGAAGAACAACAAACAAAAATTAAAAATGTTTGTGTGTCACTGGAAAGTCACTTGAAAGGACACTCATGAGTAGTAGTGTGGATAAGCACCATGTGGGCCTGTCTAAAGCTTTAATTGTGTAACAACTTTTTTTTTTAAAACTTCTTTGTGTTCTCCAAAACAGCATTGCTGATTCTCTTCTAATTCAGTATGTCGGCCTTTTCTTATATTTTCCATGAGGCATATACATGTATACGGCGCGAGTCATTGGCATTCTTTTCACTAAATTAGAGGAAAATTTATTTGATATTTATGTACAGACTGCGACTGTAATGAAAAATAAATTGATGCAAGGGGGTGGGGGTTGTGAGTAAGAATTAAAAAAAAATGATGAGATGCCATTACATTTACGGTAGATTTACTTTTGTGCAGATTAGTTTTTCCTAATTTATCACAAATTCACATTGAAATTCCCAATTATGTTACCCAATTCAGAATGGCATTTTCTCAAAAACTGACAGAAATATAGGCTTGCAAGTACATGTAGCATCCCTTTGGGTTTTTGTAACAAAAAGACCCCTGGGTTATCAGGTTTCATGGGAACCAAAAGAGTTTGGGTTACAAATACATGTAAAGGTACTAACTTTTATTGTACATGTACATGTGTTTCCCAATCCGCCAGGCAAAAAAAAAAAAAAACAAAAACAAAAAAGAAAGTTGATGTGTATTGAATAATGCATGATTTTTCTGAGCTGTTTTATCTACATGTCTTTTGAATCTCTTGAAAGATATGAAATTTAATCTGCTATACATATCAAAATGAAAAGGAGTAAAGGATATATAATACATTTACCTACCAACTGAGGAAAGAAGGGGTGGTGGGTGGGTGGCAAGTATAGAGGGGTATCTACTACAAAATCGGGCTCAATCATGGATCAAGTCAGAAATCTCTACAGTACATTGTATATTGAATATCCAGTGAAATTACCTAATCCTTATGGGAAGGCACATTTAGTAATATACACTGTATAAGGGGCATGCCCCATCCACTGAAATTTATGGGTTTTTTTTACTTATAACTCCAAATCCCCCACCCCTAAACCATACATGTATAGTCTGTTTGCTCTCCATTGAGACTGGGGTTTTGTTAAATTTCTTAAATTACACTTAATCATCAAATTTGAATTTTACAGCAGTGTTTTTAAATTTAAAATACATAACTGAATTGTGAATATAGAAATCTAACATTATTAGTAATGGGAAACTTTTTCCCCCGAACTGTTTGATGCAATTAAAATTCAGTTTTAGCTATGTTCATGTATAACCTTTAAAATAACAATGATAAACATTTTAAAAATATGACTTATGTAGTTTTGCAAAAAATGACTAAACCCCAGTTTCAATAAAGAGTAAACGGACTATACATTATATATTTACATATTTAAACTGTGAGTTTAAAGGAGTGAGCAAGTTAAAATTACATGTACATTGTACACAAAAAAAAATGATTGTAAATCATACACTCCTGAATTAAGGCATTTGACTTTATCATTATCATTCCTTGAAATGGTTGAGACCAAATGAAGCTTTACGGATTGATGAGTTTAAGAAATGGAAATTCGTAAAATCGATGAAGATGTAAAATGTGTGTATTAATGTCTGTCACAGAAAGTCAGAAATATCCTGGTAGATGCAGATAGCAAAATCAATATCATATACTGGCGGTTCTTGTAGCCCCATAGCAACATTTTACTGGTATTTTATTCCCCTTTGTTTATGCTTCTCAAGATTATATTTATAATCCCAGAGGGCATACATGTATTCATTGTATAGTGTATTCTGTCCGTCTCTCGTCGGTTCATTTGTTTGACAGTTTATCCGTGTGCAGCGTTTCGGTTTCTTTTGAAATAACCTGAGTGTCTTTCCTTGACCATATTCTAAACCAGTCGTTAATTATGTTGTTGTACATAATGTATACATGTATATTAGAAAGACCACAAACAGAAAGTCCCAGGTTTGATTCTCGGTAATGGGTTTTACATACAAAGACTCGAAAAAATCGGAAGTGACTGCAGTTCCTTCTTCAGATACCCTGCATACAAAGTGAAAGTGACGATTCTTTTGGATGAGACTTTTAAACCTGTCAGACATAGTCCCATGTCGCGGAACACATGGCACGATAAAAAAAAAAAAAAAAAAAAAAAATACATATATAACATCTATAGCACAGGTCGTGATTTGTGGCCTTTACGTAAAGCTGGTGATATCTCTATATAAGTAAACAATTCTTAATGAGATTTGAAACAGGAAACAAATTCAAATGTATTGATATGGAATATGGCTAATATTTGACTTAGCTCTGCCAGTGTTATTGAACCATTAAATTTCTCATGAATTACTTGGCTTTAGGGGGAGGAGCGGAGGGGAGGGGAGGGGTACATGTATTTATTAGTAGATGGTTTAACTTGAAGTTTATTTGGTAGGTTGGCTGATGGGTCTTTTCCTAAGTACATGTACATGTCAAACCAATATTGTGCAGTCGTACAAGGGATATCGTGAAAAAACTACCTCTTAACAGATCTAGAGGTGACCTCTTTGTTGAGGATCTTATAATAATAGTTAAAATGTGTGTATAATAGTACACGTATGTATCATTTACTGTGATTGATAGGTACGATACATGCATATGTCAATAAGCATAATATATATCAATATCAATGTTGATGGTTTAATCATGGGGAGAATAAATGTTTGGATACCAAACGACCAGCACATTGAAATTTGTTGGTGGGTTGTATTGTTGTTTAACGTCCCACTCAGGAATCTTTCACTCACATGGAGATGTCACCAATGCTGGTGAAGTGCTTCAAAGTTTGACCTATGCTTGGCACTTACAGACATTGAGCAGTGAGGTTTCTTTAATGTGCCAAAACCTACTGTGACATGATATGTGACCTCGGTTTTTACTTCTCATCCGATGGACAGGAATCTGACCTGCCCCTGGCTGGACTCGAATGATCAAGAGTCGAGCGCGCTACTGACTGAGCCAGGCCGGCTCCACATTGAAATTTGATTGGCTTGTAATTTGGTTTACTTGGTAACTTTTGAAGGTGAAAGAGGTGACCACCTACTGGGTTACAGAAGTGAAAGCTTATTTGACTATAATTTTAAGTTTGAGGTGGTTGCCAAAGCAACTTGGTGGTGGTTGGAGGAGGGGGAGGGGGGCATCTTTAGGTAACATTCCACTATATATCTACTTCACTTGTGGGAAAGAGGGCATGCAATTGAAACACACATATACAGGTATCAACCTGTGGCTAGTATTTTGGCCAGATCAGACTTGCCAAAAATGACTGTGATGAAAGAAATAGTTGAGATGATCTAAAGAATAATTTGAGATATATGGGCTGTTAATTATAGAAAAGTTTTTAAAGTTTCTGTAGAAACTTTGGTTTTTCTAAGATAGCAGAACTACAGATAAAACTAGAGATATACTTGTAAGAGAAAGAAAAATATGTCATTGGTTGGTGGGTTAGCAAATGCTGATTTATAAGTGCTGAGTAGGCCTTTTTGTGAGAAAAGTTTGCCTGTTTACTTTAAGAAGGCCAATGATGTCTTCCCATATGATGTACATTGTCAAGAATTTTGCTACCTCTGGGTAATTCTGGGTCCATGTTCTGGAAAATTGGGAAAATATACAACTTATTAATCAAAACAGAGAAACTTAATTTGAGGCATTTGTTTGAAAATAATTGATTCTTTATTCTGAAATTCTAAATTGGGAATTTTTGCAAATTTTGGTGAAAAATACAAGCCTTTTTTGCATTGGAAGTGGGTACTACACGGTATATAACCAGACCCAAAATCAAAGTAGGAAAACTTCTGATTGTAAAAACTGTGTTCTGTTCTCCATTGTTAAAAACTGGACACAACCATTTAACTGAAGAATTGTTAAGTGTGGTGTGAAACACTTTCAAATTTAAAAACAAAATTCAAAATTTGTCAAATACATGTTCTGACATGCTGAATTCTAAGTGCTCTGTAGATACAGCATAACCTGATCAAGCGACCACCTGTGTATAAAGACCACCTGGTTGCAAAAGCCACTATTGCTGTCCACAGTAGTACCATTTGTGTACACATCAACCTCTGTATAAAGACCACCTCCCTATGAAGACCACCTCCCTATGAAGACCAGTATTCTTGTATCTGTAATGTATACATCTTGTGAGTACAGACAGCACACTTGTTATAACACAGCCTTGCTGTACATTTAGATCTCAGACTGCTTGCATATTGATCTTCAACTTTGATGGATTTTGACTCGCAATTATTATGATTTACGTTGGCATGAATAAGAAGTATTCATGACCTTCAATCAATAATGCTGGATTTGTACATTTGTGAGCCGGCTTAGGCCAAAGACAATAAATTATTTGGTTTTATGTCAAATGACCTAGCTACATGTACATGTACCATATTGGCATCAGTCCACATTCTGTAGTTGTTCAGTATTCTTTATTCTAAAAATTCCAAATTGGGAATTTTTACACAGTATTTTGGAAATACAATGTACTACATGTATGTATTGTACAAGTCAATTTCGAATTGGGAATGGATCCTTTAACTGGATACCCAAAACACCAAGGAGAATCCTTGAAATTATATTTGTCCTGTGCAGATCAGGTGGTGTTTCATGCACATATGATAGTTTAGGGTGTCTCCCCCAAAAGCATACTTTTTTGTGTACATACATTTGTATATTTGAACAATATGCATTTGAATTGTATCCCTTAATAAAAAAAAGTTAGCTTATAGAAAAAAAAAGTTCTTTTTCCACAAAAACAATGTTATCGATTCAATTGGTTCTGTACATGTTAATAACAGTATGATTGAGGTATTATGGTATACATGTACATGTACCATTGTCTGTCCTTTTGATTTGTCTGTCTATCCATCTGTCTGTCTGTCTGTCTATCCATCTGTTTGTCTGTCTGTCTATCCATCTGTCTGTCTGTCTGTGCATGTCTCATACTTTTGGCAATAGGTGTAAGGGTGGGGCTTAGGGCAGGAAGGGGAACTTGTAAAAAAAGCAAGATGGAGCAAAAATGGTAGCAGGGTGGGGCAAAATTGGGGGGGCAGGGCAGACAACAAATTGGGGCAAGGTGGAACACCCTGCTAAAAGCCTCTACATTTATACATGTAGGTTGAACACTGTTTAATAATGCAATGCAAATGCATGTATAAAAACAACAAAACCCAAAGCCTTCATGAATACAAATCTAAATAAATGTGTTGACTTCCTGGACATTGTCAATTTCAGACATCATCAGTTTCAGATGTAATGTTTGCAGATGACCTCTGCATCTTTGTATAGACGGAGATCTAAAATGAACCAAGAGCACTGGAGCATTAGTTTCTGACATTTAGACATATTGATTCTGTCTGATGAGTAATTCCATTGAACTACTTAATAAGAGTGAGGAGAATTGATGTCATTTTTTCTGTAAAGGCATTTTTATCACCTGGCTTGTTAACTTTCATTCACCTTTTTGCAGTTTTTTGAAACATTATCCATCCTATGATTTGTTCTTGTAGTCAGATTGTATTGACTAATCCTATTTATTTTAAAAAGATATTTTAATGTATTCTATGTGAAAAAAAAAAATGGTTATATTTATGTTCCAATGGACCATACTGTAAATCAATTACTTACATGTATGTAGACCAGTCCAAATGTGTCTTTTGGGGTAAATGAGTTAACTCATCAACCCCTGAAAAACAATGGACTCTTCTGTAAATCAATGACTGAGACCAGTTCAAATGTGTCTTTAGGGGTGAATGAGGTAAAATGGGAAATCTGTGTAATGCATAGAGGGCTTATCATTTCGACACACTTGCCCTGACCTAAGACCAGAGATTTCATCTCAGAATTATTTGTTATTCAATGTCATCTAAAAGTAGTATCATTTTTATTAAATTTTTTTTTTGGTTTTGTTTAAACGATGCAGACTTACAAAAATTGTAGTACCCCAAACAGAATTTTGTCACCCCGCACCCACCTTTCCAAAAAAGAAAAGATCTAGTTTTTATGATGGCCAAAAAAATATACATTTGTACATGTACATCAGAAAAGATGAAATGTTTTCTTGTAAAGGTTATTTTTGATCAGAAATTGATAAAATTCTCTGGTTGCTATTGGTTTCAGGGTCGCAGTATAACGTTATATACATGAGTGAGTAAAATGTGATGACTCACGTGCAGTAGAACTATGAGTGGGAGAGAAAGAGAGATTGAGCGAAAATCTTTTATGCATCAGACGATCTATTGATTGGTCTTCCACTATACTTAATTGATCAGATGATAATTAATTCCAATCATTTGTGTAGTACCTGTCTTTTTAACACATTTGCACTTATTGCAATTTGATACAGATTCACCTGTGACGTTGACTTACTTTTTGCTCACGTACATGAATCATGACACACCTGGATGTGTTATATTAATCATATACCTGTACATGTAAATTCATGTACATTGCACATGTAAAACATGCATCTAACCATCTTGACTGATATTCATTTTACAGCAATTAACAAAACGAGTTTTGCAACTTCTAATCTATTTTAAAATTTACATTTATGACTCATCAGCTCCTGAACTAATCACATTTAGACTAAATTCAAATTATTATTTTGTTTGGTCCACTTTTATATTTCAGGAGTGATGTTGCATGTAAAATTATTTTAAAATTTGGATTCTAAATAATACACTGAAATCTGACACTGGACTATATCCTGCTTTGAAATGGACGAGTTCAAATATGGCAACATTTTAGAGTCATTGAGTAACAGTGTCTGTTATGGGGTGCTTTACTGTGGGAGTAAACTATTGTTCTGGGAGAAAACCCACACATCAGAGCTAGCGACTGGTGTGCTGTCTTACATACATGTACATGTACCTCCCTGTCCAAACCCAGGTCAAATTGACGAGAAGCAGGTACATGTACACTAACCATTGCGATACTCTGACACCAGATGCCTACCTACATCATGTATAAATATCTCTGTAAAAATCCACCAACAATTTTATCTTGTTTCCATGTACATAATCATGACTTAACACACACATACATTTAAGATAGCACATCTAAAACATACATTCCTGTAATTATTACTTCACTTGTGTAGAAACATGTACCCATTAACTGCAGTTAGTGGGGATGCCATGGCCTATTAACTCATACACCCCTAAAAACACATCTGGATTGGTCTGTGTCATTGATTTTCAGTTGAGTTCATTATTTTCAGAGGTAAAGTAGATGGGTTTAAGCTTGATTGTGTGTCATGCTTGAATTTATTTTCCAGCCCACCCTCATATTTTCTTTACCTTACCACACTTAAATTTCCCCCAGCAACCTTTAAGAATTTGAGTCAACCTGGCTCTGTTGGTAGTGCGCTAGATTCTTGATCTTGAGGTCATGAGTTCGAATCCAGCTGGTGGCAGGTTGTACGTGCATGTTGGACTTATTCACCCCTGAATTATGACAGTAGACCATACTATTTACATGTATGGTTCTTGGTGAGTCTAAATGTGACTTTAAGGGTTGATCAGTTGAACACACACATGCACACACGCATGCACACACGCACGCACATACACACACACACACACTATATATAACCGACCAGGGCATAGTGAGTTTGTACATTTAGATGTCTTGTTATATCTGTACATTGTATATGTATTAGTGTTTTCTGTCTGTCTGTCTGTCTGTCTGCCTCTCTCTTTGTCTGTCTGTCTGTCTGTCTCTGTCTGTCTGTCTGTCTCTCTCCCTCTCTCTCTGTCTGTCTCTCTGTCTGTCTCTCTCTGTCTGTCTGTCTCTCTCTGTCTGTCTGTCTCTCTCTCTCTCTCTCTCTCTCTCTCTCTCTCTCTCTCTCTCTCTCTCTCTCTCTCTCTCTCTCTCTCTCTCTCTCTATCTCTATATATATATATATATGAATATACTGTACATGTAGGTCTACCAAGATAAATTTGCAAATGTTTACAAACACAACAATTCTACGTTAACTTAGATCCAAATCATAACGGGCTGCAAGGGTGGCCCGCAATTTGTAAACACAGAAATATTAGAGCTTCTGTAATACACACATGTACATGTAGCCTATATTTGTATATGGAGTCTGTGCAAAGCAATAAGTTTTATCTGTAGAACAACTTACGGGGGAAAAAGATTGTATTGTTTTGGTTTTTGACAGAACCTGGATGTGTTGCTTTACCCAGGTTATAGATCTCTCTTATAGAAACATATTTACGAAAGGTCAGCTGCAAATATATATATGTATATATATATATATATATATATATATATATATATATATATATATATATGTAAATCCAAGTATAATATTAGATGAAGGCCATCAGAGTTATTTCCCTTGGAAAACTTTATTCATTAGCATACATTGTACATGTAAATGTAGAATACATTGTACATCCGATAATACTTGCATCACGCTTTGAACCATGGTGAAGCCTCTCACTTCTCTCACTTCAGATTTCGAGCTTAGCTAGAATTTAAAGCTGATTCTGTGAGAATGTTTTCCAGTTCACATGTTTAGTAAAACCTCTTAATACATGTAATGCCCTGCATTTCATTTGCCACCTCACTTTTAGTTTATGCCAAAATATTTGAAAGTCCACTTTTTCAATTTTCCCTATACATTAAAACTTGCTTTAGCGACCACCTGTGTATAAAGTCCACTCGTTCGCAAAGACCATTTTCCTGTCCTAATATTACCATTTGTGTACAAATCAACCTCTATATAGAGATCACCTCCCTATAAAGACCGGTTTTTTCTGTGTCCCTAAGCAGGTCGTGATATACAAGTTTCACTGTAATTTCATTTAAGGCTTCCTTCACCAAATCCTTTTATAATGCAAAATTTGGGCTAAACAAATGGTGGCTGTATAACAAAGTTATACTGTCTGTCAGGTTTTTTTTTTTTTATATAGTTTCTACAGGGCCGAATTTTGGCATTATTTCTAATGCAAAATACATTTTGTTTTTCCTAATTTGAAGAAGCAGATTCCCAATGTGGTGTACAGATTCTTACCATAATGAAAAATTGATATACATGTTTATTTATATATATTTCTGGGGGAAATTCATCGAACAAAGAGATTCCTATGAGTGTGGATTGACATGGGTGATGTCTATTTTTCCCAATTCTACGCAAATTCACATTCAAGTTACCAGTTGTGTTGCCAATGACGATTCCCCAAAACTGGTAGAAAAAGGCCTGATCACTGTATAGTACTTGCACGAGGGCCGTGGTCTCTTCGTGGGTACATGTACATGTACATTTGTCAAATTTGCACATCACCATTTTCAGAAAAGTGTAACATGGCTTGAAGTACAAAATGTTCTAGTTTATATCAGACATCAATGGGTGCAGTCAGTTCTGGATAAAGTGCCACCATTTGTTATTTAGAAATTAGGCCATTCCAAATTTTTTCTCTGTTTAGATTTCGAGATCGTTTTGGTTTTGAGATCATTAAACAAAAAAAAAAAAAAACAACCTACAAACATCCAAGGAAAAATATGGAATATAGCTCTAAAATGAACAGGTAAACGTGAACGTTTGTTTTTATCATTGTAAAAATAAAAATTTCATAGGTTATTTATAAGTATGTGCCAAAGATATGGTTTTTATAAGTAATTTTGTTTTCCTTTGTTAACATACTCTGTATGAGGAAATACTTAAATGTCCATAATATTGCATTTGTACTTATAATGTCATTTTCTGTCATTTTGTGTGGTTTTTTTCCCGATAGAAAGATAGGTTTTTTACTTTATGGTGGACACTAAACATGAAAAAAACTTGGAATGGCCTTATGGCAGTGAATTGACTTCCTGCATCGTGGGTAAAGTAGGATTAGTTTTCCTGGTATTATAGATATATCTCAAATGAACAGAAAACAGGACAACAGGTCATATAAAGTACATGTAATTATCTTGTTTACTTAGTTCTTCAATTAACTGGTCTGACTATACAGCTGCCTGGTGTACACCCAGGGATTTTCCATCCTATCACACAGGGCCAAAATAAGGCCTCATTTCCAATGCAAAAACAATGCTGAAACCTGAAGAACTTTATCAGCTCCTTACATTTTTTTTTCTCAACTCAAACTTAGGTATAATTCTACATGTACATGTAGTAATTTGACTCATGAGAATATGAAAACACAATAATAGATAACTGACTAAAACTACCAATAAACAACAGTAAACAAACAAACAAACAAACTGATTTGGTAAATATACATTTTGTGTACATGCCAAAAATGGTAATTCTTTGCACCAGTTTGGGGCTAGTTAATTTGTCATAGGACTAGCAAAATTTGTTTCCAACTAGTACAGTTTGGGGCTAGTTAATTTTTCATAGGACTAGCAAAATTTGTTTCTAACTAGTACAGCTGACTAAAGTGACATGGAAATGCTAAACTTGACCCCTGATGTACATTGTACAGTACGATGTATAATAATTTGAACAAATTGTACATGTAACATCATTCCATGTGCAGTGTTGATAGTTATTTTTGTTTTAATTTTTTTCTTCTTGTATCATTCCAGGTATTGCAGCACAGGAATGTGATACGAATAAAATGACAGAATGTTCCAAATTTATGGAAAGCACTGACACCAGTATGCGTTGTGAGTAAGTATCACAGTCAAGATGAATTTTGGCAGGGTTATTTATACAGGTAAAAGTTACATCCAATTACCTAAAGGTGTCATCAGATTAAAGGCCATTGATCCAAAGGTGTGATTACTTTTATGGGCATTGATCTATTGGTGTAATGAATGGCTATTTATCTACATTGATTTATCCAGCCATTTATCGGGGCCTCTGTGGCCGAGTGGTTTGAGCATTGCGCTGTAAATTACACGGCCTCTCACCTCTGGTTCGAATCCCGCTACAGTCATTTCGAATTAAGTGGGAAAGTTTGCCAGTTTTCTTGAGGAAGGTCGGTGGTCTTTTCCCGGGTAACCGGGGTTTCTCCTCCACCAATAAAAACTGGATGCCATCATATGACTGAAAAATTGTAGAGTATGGCGTAAAAAAAAAAAAAAAAAAAAAATCAAATCCAGCCATTCATCCATAGGTGTTATTTAAAGCCATCTACCTGTATCATCAGGTGTACAAATGTACTGAGATGTTCTGATGATCAGAAATTGATTGCTTTGGCACTGAGATGTACATTTCTGTATTCAGTTATTGCTTTAAAATTCCAAATTCCTAACATTCTTTTTACAACTTTTGGTCCGTTCCAAATCCCAGAATTTGTTAATCTTAAAACCAGATACATTTACATATACATGTACATTGTAAGTGAATGGTAATACCAATGTGGTTGTAATATCTGCAAAAAATGAAAATGAAAATTTCCCGGACAAAGAGAAATCTGAGAGAAATCTGAGAAGGTCATTATTCCCCTAACGGTAAAACCGGTGGCAGGGCTCTACATCACTTAAAAATTCACTCTTCATTTGGCCAGTAAACCAGACATTTTACTAGCCAGCCAGGAACTTTAATTCGCCAATATATATATATTTATATATATATATATATATATATATATATATATATTGAAATGAAATAAAACACATTAATTTTTAAGTTGACATGACTTTTTGTTGTTGCAATCCATTTAAATATTATAGACATAATACCAAAGTTATAGGGTATTAACTGTTGACTCTTTGTGCTCTTTTTAACTCCTGTCTCTGGTTGTTGCTACATTGTATATATGTACTACATTTACATGTAGTTTCAGAGTCATATTTGTAAACATCAAAACATTTAAGCAAGATAGTCACATAAACATTTAAAAAAATCACATAAATATTAGATTTTACAGCAAGTTTAATAATGGAAATATAATGTTAATGTCTAAAGAAACAGGAATTAACTTTCAAAACTTAAACCAAATATATTTGGCCTTTTTCTATAGTTTCAACTGGGTCAAAATTCTGCCCCATTCCCAAGGCAAAAAACATTTTATTTTTTCCCAATTTGACAGAAAAAAAATCCCACTATGGTATTGAGACCACAACTGTAATGAAAAATAAATTAATGTAAGCAGAAATGCATGGTTAAACAAATTCCATTACATTTAGATTTCCATCTGTGAAATAATTTTCCACAATTTGACGCAAATTCACGTTAAAAATTCCCAATTGTGTCGCCAAAATTGACAGAAAAAGGTCTGATTATAAAATATGTAACTCAAATTAAACCACCAATATGTTCCAGCCAAGCATTTATTGCGTACAACTTCATTTATTTATTTTTGTTTTTTAACAAAATATAAGTTCACTTAGATGTTGTCACCAGTATTCCATCTGTTGACATAGAATTGAAATTAAATCACGCTGGAAAGTCTTGTGTACAGAAATTAATAGTTCTTAATTTTGCAATCTTTTTTTTTCCAATTCCAGAAACTACAATAAAGCAAAGACATGCCTTGAAGAAATACAATCCACTTGCTCATCCAATGCTATGTATGCAAGTATTGTGCAAGGTGTTACAATGTATGGTGCCGGTTGTGATGGGGGAAGTAACAGTGGTGCTGGCGGAGTTGTTATGCCTGACTGTATGTATAGAAACTAATGAGTACAACCCCTGAAGTCACATTTGGACCTGCCCATTTCAAAGAATGGTTAAGTCCTGTGTTAGAATTCAGGGGTGTATGATTTAGAATGAAAATTTTATTATAATTTGAAATGTAATATGAACTTGATTGGTCCTTCTGAATTGCTACAGGTATGTGATTGAAAACATGGTTTCATCTACTACAATTTAATGTCCATAATGCAATAACTTAATTGTAACTAAACTAAGACTTTCTAGTGTTGTCTAATATGATATCAACACTGGGAAATACAGTAAAACCTGCTATAGTGGCCACCTCTATATAAGGATTGCCTGTTTATAAGGGTCAGTCCCTTGACTGCATACTTCAACTAAATTAAACCTGTGTATAAGGGTCACCTGCACATAATGGTCAATATTTTCTGATCCCTTGGATGGCCCCTATATACAGGTTTCACTGTATTTAATAAAAACCCTGAAGTTGGTGACCACTGGAAATGGAAAGTTGAACTTTGTGACTATTAAACCTGGAAAGTTGAACTTTGTGACAACTAAACCTTGAAAGTTGAACTTTGTGACTACTTAACTTGAAAAGTTGAACTTTGTGACTACTAAACCTGGAAAGTTGAACTTTGTGACTACTAAACCTGGAAAGTTGAACTTTGTGACTACTCAACCTGGAAAGTTGAACTTTGTGACTACTCAACCTGGAAAGTTGAACTTTGTGACTGCTCAACCTGGAAAGTTGAACTTTGTGACTACTAAACCTGGAAAGTTGAACTTTGTGACTACTTAACTTGAAAAGTTGAACTTTGTGACTACTCAACCTGGAAAGTTGAACTTTGTGACTACTAAACCTGGAAAGTTGAACTTTGTGACTACTCAACCTGGAAAGTTGAACTTTGTGACTACTCAACCTGGAAAGTTGAACTTTGTGACTACTAAACCTGGAAAGTTGAACTTTGTGACTACTAAACCTGGAAAGTTGAACTTTGTGACTACTTTACCTGGAAAGTTGAACTTTGTGACTACTAAACCTGGAAAGTTGAACTTTGTGACTACTTTACCTGGAAAGTTGAACTTTGTGACTACTAAACCTGGAAAGTTGAACTTTGTGACTACTTTACCTGGAAAGTTGAACTTTGTGACTACTCAACCTGGAAAGTTGAACTTTGTGACTACTAAACCTGGAAAGTTGAACTTTGTGACAACTAAACCTGGAAAGTTGAACTTTGTGACTACTCAACCTGGAAAGTTGAACTTTGTGACTACTAAACCTGGAAAGTTGAACTTTGTGACTACTCAACCTGGAAAGTTGAACTTTGTGACTACTAAACCTGAGATTGAACTTGTGACTACACGTACTTAACCTGGAAAGTTGAACTTTGTGACTACATAACCCAGAAAGTTGAACTTTCATGACTAAAAGTTGCATAAAATTCTTGCTATTGTTTATCAGTGATTCATTAAGTATATTTACTATAAACTTGTAGCCAACAGTATTCTGTAAAGTTGAAACCTTTTGGCTGGACATTCAATTCTGCAAATGTAGACATTTAAAATAAATATTAATAGATACATTACCGGTATTATCCATAGTGTTTAACTTTTAATTTCTTATGGTCGGGGGGCTTGGGGCAGGGGGTGGGGGCGGAGTAATCATTTGTGTCTTACAGACAGCACAACAATTTCAAGTTCTACTTCAACATCACTGTTTGTCAAATATAAAGTACATGGAACTACATGTATACTCATGCATGTGGCAGAGTGGAGGGGGGGGGGAGGCATCATCCATTCCTAGTTTGGTACATGTAGACACAGCTTATGCCCCTTTAAAATCAGGAATAAAATTATATGTATCTGTATTTGTTTTTTTTTTTTGTTTTTTTTTTTGTTTTTTTTTATTTGTTTTTTTTGTTTGTTTATTGACAGCTTGCGTAATGGAGGCTTCAACATGTACTCAGATTTTGAATGAGAATGGAGGCAACATATCTGATCCAACAATGATGTGTGTGTAAGTAACTCAAGACTTTTTCTTGTTTCGGGAATTTGCACGAGACATAAACAAAATGTCAGAATTGCAAAGTCATAACTTAAAAGCGCATTGCAAAGGAGGTAATAAAGCACCATACTAGCAAACGTTTTGCAGACTGAGACTAGGCCATAACAACTAAGGTTGTACATTGAACCCGATCACAAAGCGCATCCATTATTCGGATAATGTGAACTGCACGAAGTGATGGATATGCTGGGATAGAGTAAAATATATAGCATGAAACAAAATGTTGCATTTAATTCATGATTATCAAATAACACAGATTTTATCTAAGTTTTAGCACCAAGGAAACAGTCAGCCACTGAATATTTCTTTTAGAACAATGAATGTATGACAGGGACATTAAGGTGATAAAAACACTGAACATTAATCCTTCTGGGTATTCTGACGTGTTGCCCTCACCAAAGGGATTAACTGAACATGTAAAACTGTTGATGAATGCTTTCTCGCCCTCTCCATAGGTTTACCCATGTATTATTATTTATATTTATAGAATCTTTAAGTTAATTTCTTGATCAAGATCATGGATCATGATATTGAATCTGATTAAACTGCATAGATTCATTTCAGTGTTCAGTTGTCATCAGTGCTGGTCATCTGTTTTGTACGGAAGAATTTCTGTGCCGATTTTAAACATTTTTCTAATTTGATAAAAGTAAAAAACGCTTATAATCAAGGAAGTAAATTGGTCTACAGTTTTGCCTACTGCTTCATTTTAGATATGAAGTATGGATACATAATTATAAAAAATTGAAGAATTTTATAAAATTCTCTGATTTTTACCTAATTTCTATGGAAATGCTGGGTAAATCGGAGAGTTTTATATGCCCCAGCTGGAGCATATAAAATTTTCCGATTTTGATGTTTCCAAAGAAATTAAGATTTTACCCCCGCATTTCCACAGAAATCATTTATATCTAACATACATCTTGAAGACATAAGCCTGCCTAACATAAAGAAATAAAGACATTTTTAAAAAAAAAAAAAAATCACAAGTTTCCACAATATATCAATCCTAATGTGTATTTATATGATTCTCTATTATTGACATTCTGTTTTTTGTTTCATGTACATGACTATCTTTAACTGTACTATTAGTGAAATGCAATACAGAAATTGTGCGTCATTGAAGAATATTCATTGTGGCCCTATCTCTTATATCAATGAGTTTTTTCCAGCGGTTTCGAGTTTGGATGGATTTAGTTAATAGTTTATAGCCAACATAAATTTTGACAAAATATTCTCTAAATTATGTACTCTGCATAACTTTTTTGTAGTCAATCAATGACAAAATTTGTCATTGTCACAGAATCAGTCTTGACCATATTTCATTTCACAATCCATAAATATCATTTTACTAGTGTTTTACAACTTCAGAAAATGTCCATGATTTGTCTTTTAGTATCTTCTACTTTTGAATCACAATTCTCAAATAAGTACCTATTTTGTGGTTTTAACAGGAATAATTTTTTTGTAAGGTAAAAGCACTTTATTGCCCAAAATATTCACAATATTGGGTTGTCAGAAGTTGTGCAGAAGTTAAACATATATATACTTTTTGAATTGATACAAATATAATTTTACTTTATTTATTTTGTTGAAGACCGTAGGCAGAATACATGTAGAAACAATTTCTCAGTACACTTACCCTATTGCAAATCTAACAGGAAGATTATTACCCTTTCACTTTCTTTCAAAACAGTTTTCGTGATTTACAAACCAGAAACTTGATGGTCTATTTAGTATTTACATGTGTAGATCACAATAATGTATTGGATAAACCAAAATAAAATGTTAATAGATTTCATAATTAAATAATCTACATGAAATTTTGCATTTATAACCAAAATTACTAAAAGGATACAAAATAATTTTGTTCGGTCCCTATTTTTATTGCTTTGATCCAATTTCAATGAAACATGAAATAATAATATTAAAAAAAAACAATTCGATCGTTGGGTCTAAAATCTAAAAATGAAATCCCAAAGACCTACAAATCAAATTGGTATGGCCATATATATATAAATGAAAGATTAATTGAGGATATCCAGTTTTCAGCAATTTTTGTTAATTTTCACGGTTTTTACCTGAAAATTCCTAAACACCCCAACGGCCAGAGTGCTAACATGGCTCATTTTGTTGCAGTTTTGATAAGCTTTCAGAAAAACATAACCTCCAAAATCCCCGTTGAGGGGGTGGGGTGGGGGAGGGGGGGGGGACAAACACATTATTAGCTGGGGACTATAATGCCCCTGTAAGAAAAGAGTCATGTCATCTTTGATACAAACTGAAAATATCCTGTCTTTTCTTCATTATGTGTATGCCGGCAGAAGTGTGATGGGGTCAGTAGATTTTAGCCCTGTAGGCCACTTGCGAAGAAATGTTAAATTCCAGCCCTGTATTATATCTCTGAATTTCTGTTTTCAGTAACTTCAAACAATTCAAAGCATGCTGGGATCCAGTAGCATTGAAATGCAAAGACAATCAACAGTTTATTGATATGAATAAAAACTTCGCCAGCATGTTGACGATGTGTGAGAGTGGTATGTATTGTCTACCCAGGACCACTTATCAATCTGTTACACTGCTTATTAAAGTGTTATATCATTGTATATTGCCGATTTACTAGTGACAGTACTGATATACCTGTGACATTGATTATCAACCTGTGACAGTGCTTATCTATCTGTGGCAGTGTATATCTACCTGTGGCAGTGCACATCTACCTGTGGCAGTGCATATCTACGTGTGGCAGTACTTATCTATCTGGCAATGCTTATCTATCTGTGACAGTGCTTATGTACCTGTAACAGTACTTATCTACCTGTGACAGTGCTTATCTTCTTAGGACAGTACTTATATACCTGTGACAGTGCTTATTTACTTGTGACAGTGCTTATCTATATGTGGCAGTGTTTATCTACCTGTGACAGTGCTTATATACCTGTGACAGTGCTTATCTACCTGTGAGTGCTTATCTATCTATGGCAGTGCTTATTTTCCTATGACAGTGCTTATATACCTGTGACAGTGCTTATATACCTGTGACAGTGCTTATCTACCTTTGACAGTCCATTATTAACTGTGACAGTACTTATCTACCTACGAACAGTGCTTATCAACTTGTAACAGTGCTCTTGTAACAGTGCTTATCAACTTGTAACAGTGCTTATCAACTTGTAACAGTGCTTATCGATTTGTGACAGCTGATCAACTCACACAGACATGACAGTGATCGTGTTTCAATTAGTTGGCAATGTCTGACAGTGACTGTCATTTCCTGGCAATTCAGTTTGTCTTGTCACTTTGATTTTTGCTGTTTACAATTGATGAATATCAAGTGCTATTAATTCTTATGCATGACAAAAGAATTTATTGTGTCACAGTGACAGTAACTGCTCTGCTAAATAGTCAGGTTGTGACAATGAATGCCATGTGACAGTAAATATCATCATAGGACAATGGCAGTTGACAATGATTATGACCATGAATTATTATCGTTATGACAATGATGATCATCACATATGATAGTCATCATAAGAAAAAGTAAAACGATCATGTGACAATGATGGTCATGATGTGGCAGTGATAATCGTCATGACAAAAAATTTTGTGACTGTTAGTCATTACTTGACAGTGAAAACTTCATATGGCAAATGATAATCGTATGACAACAAAAAATATCTTATGATGTATGACAACAAAAATCATCTTATGACATCATATGACAGTAAAAAACATCTTATGACATCATATGACAACAATAATTATCTTATGACAAGTATATTATGGTTTGAGATTTAAAAAATTATTTTGTAATTTTTGTTTCAGATTGTGATTTAAAACAGCTTCAGGAATGCTTATCAGATATCCAAAAAGTTGATATGACTTTGTTAAGTACAGTTAAAGAACTCCAGGCTACTTGTCAGTAAGTAATTGGTCTCCCACAGATTCCCCTGGGGACAGTGGGGACGATAGTATGTGTTGTGTCAGTTTTTCCTTTTCCTTCGTCCAGGCCATATTTACCACATTAGGCCACCCAAGATAAATTCTATTTTAAACATCTGCCGCCCACGTAGGCATTTAATGAAATTAAAAATCAAACTAACAAAATTCTCTTGAAATTTAGAATTAACAGTCTGTTGTCATCTCTCTCTATTACTGTATCTGTTTCCCAATCCTACATTTATCCAACAAATAAATACAAAATCTCAAACCTCTCCAGTGAGACTTTGAATGGAGACACAGAAGAAGTTTAGGAACAGTGTTATTTTTCTCTGATTTATTTTTATTTGTTTTTATTGAAATTTTTGTAATGCCAAGATCAGTGTTTCAACTAGACTGGACCTTTGCGGCATTTCTGAAAAATCAAGTATCTATCCCATTCCATCCCATCCCATTCCAATAAGAGAAATATGTGGGCCTAAATTGGTGCTAAAGAAGTCATGTTGGCCTGTATCTAACTTTAAAATGTTTAAAGGAGTATTAGATGTGCTTACCAAAAAAAAAAAAGTATTTCGATTTTTTTTTTCTACTTTTACTACTTGTACTTGATGTGCAATAACAAATAAAAGCTGTACTCAGGCATAAAAGTCTTGTATTCCTATATAAATTGAGAAAATAAAGTCAGATCCAGTGTGGTATTCATATACAAATGGTAAGGTTGTGTTAATAAGTTGCAAGTGGAAATGTGTCAAACCTGGGTTTCTCGAGCAATTTTCACAAAATATGTAGGAATTTAAGAATTTTTATGCCTGTGTTTAGTTCCTTTTTGTTATTGTAGATCAATCTAAGTAGTAAGGAAGTGGATCATTTTGCCCATTAGGCTAAGACTTGACTTACATGTTACCTTGCTTGTTTGTAGCTCAGTGTTATTTACATGCTTGGAACTAATTCATATTTACCTTGAATACAAAACAGTTTGATGATCCTGACTAACACTTTTGAATATATCTAGAGAGTTATTATACAGTTAGAATTAGCCTGGGATCCTGGCTCACTGATGCTAACGCTGTCAGTATATCGACAAAGTAAGATTGGGCCAGGAACCCAGGCTAAGTTAGCATTTGTACTTTCGGAACTCTTGAGAGTTATCATATAAATAGTGTTCATGGTAATAATTCATGAAAAAGATTCATGGTGGAATAACCCTCAGCTGAAGTTTTAAAGCAGACGAAATTCAACTTCAAATACTTGGAGAATATTTGTGTTTTAGAGTTTTTAGTGAAGCTAATGTTAAAAATGTATTGGAAGATAAATATAACATACGGTATACAGGGTTATTTTTGCCAAAATGCACATGCAAACAGTTTTGCTCCGTTTTAAATTCACCCAGACTTTTATTATTAAAAATAGATGAATTTACCATTCTGAATTTGCTCAGTTTTGAATTCACCCACTGAGAATGAGGGCAAAAGGGGCAAAAATAAAATGGGGGCCCTAAATTTCCCTGTATACAGTATTTCTTTAAACCTAAACAACAATGAATCGCAAAAGATCTGAGTGATAAATCAGATATTACAAATACAAGTATTATGGCTGAATGAGGCTCTGTAGGTGATGGGCTACAAAGTTTGTGAGGGAAAAATTTTTTGCCAATAAATGGGGCCCACTAGGGCCTGCTGAAATTGGTCAAAAATTCAAATTTATCAGATTTCAACCAAAATTGGTAGACAGTATCCCCTAGCAAAGGTAATCTGCATTTGGGTAAAGGAAATTGACTGCGCCCCTTTGGGCTCCATATGGGGTCAAAAAGGGGCAAAATCTAAAAAAATTCCTTCAAATGTTTTTTTCTGAAGAACCATTAGGCTGACATCAACCAAATTTGTCAGGCAACCTTTTCATGGAAAGCTGTTTCAAGTCTGCCAAAATCTTAGGGATATCTCCTTATGGTGCTACATAAAGGGCAAAAAAGGGGTAAAAATTTGTACTTATTAAAAACTTCTGTCTCACAAACCAGTGTATGGATTCGCTTTATCTTTAGTAATGAGGGTCTATAGACCAATCTTAATAAAATCTTGTAAATATTCATTGTATTTGAAAACGAGGCTTAGTATGGCAGTGCCCATTGATGAAAAGTTAGGCCTTATATATTGCTGCCAATACTACCAACAATAACAAATTGTCCAGGTCAGACTTGTATTTCATAACAGTAGGCTGAAATTCTGCCTCGATTTGAAGTCACTTTTTCGGGGGGGGGGTGTTAAAAAAAGTACCCAAGCTGGCCAATCCCATTATCTTTCTGGATTTTTTCATTCTTATTCATGTTTATTAGCCATTTGATCAACTTATACACATTTTTCATGTATTCTGTAATGTTGACCAATTTTGCCAGGTGAGCTATATAAGGCACCTTAGGATTCAACCTGGACATTAAACGTAGAATTTATTTAGTGTGGCCTTATAGCTTCACAGGTCAAAATTTCCGAAGAGCTAATGCCATACCCTCTGCATCATCAGCAATGTTGCAGTAGTTTATGACAAAAACTTGAACCAGGGCTATATCTTTTACACTATATAGGGTAAAAGTGAGTCAACTATCGCCATTTTCCCATAGCTTTCTTTGTTATAAAAGAAATGGTTTTCAAATACCCGCCACAAAGTTATGCTTGTGTCAATTCTTGTCAAAATACATGTGTGTATAAAAATTATATTCATCATCATCATCATCATCATCATCTAGTATTAGTTTTAACCTCATTTGAAACTTTGTCTGAGAAGCAACAGTGTGTTTGCAGTCAGTGTTTTGTTGACGTCTTTTACTATGAACAATGAAGAGAAAATGTTGCAGCAAATTTCACACCTCACTTAAAAATACTTGTAGTTTTCATGAAAAGAAACCGACACATTCCAAACCAACTTAGAAAGATAATTCCTATACTTTCAAACAATTGAGCAAAAGTTTATAAGATTTTATAGAGCACATAGTATTGGACCAAGTATTTTTCAAAAGTTGATTTAGCATGGAGAATTATGGGAAATGATTTTAGTTGACCTAGATTCTTGTCATAGGTGCTGGTGTAGGTACGCTAAGAATACCGATAAAAAAAAACCCATTCTAGCATTCAAACTGATCACCCATATATTTCCTTCTTTTTATGCCCCCATGGCACGTTTTCAGTTAGTCATTAGTCTCTTTTCTCAATAGTACTAGTCTCACTAATGGATACTCATTGATAAGCTGGAGTGTGATCAGTTGTCCTTTTCTCACTAACCTATTAATTAGTCCATAGTGTTCCATACTTGCCCCACATTACGAAGGATCCGTTTGTTATTATTTCGCTGTTGAATGTATTGGAGTGAAATACCTTTTGTGCACTTCAGTATAAAGAGGGAAAGACAAAGGGGCACAACTCCCTATATTTTATTAATTCTGAAATTTTGTATTGCAGGGCAATAACTACCTTCCAACAATGCTTTGGTACATTGTATGAATCCTGTAAGACTGTTATTGTACAGCAGCCGGATAAAGCCAAAATGATCCAACAACAGCAGGAAATGTCCAAAAAGATGAGCAAATTGATTTGTGTGGACAATTTACCAAGTAAGTCAAACCAAAATTAACTCATCAACCCCTGACATCACATTTAAATCTTCCAATTTCAAAGAATGGTTGAGTCTACTGTTAGAATTCAGGGGTGTATGATTTAGAATCAATATTTTATAATAATGTTACATGTAATATGAACTTCTTCACTCCTGAATTTTCACAGGAGACCATATTCTGTGGAACTTCGCTTAAAGACCACCTTGCTTAAGAGACCACTTTGCATTTCAGACCACAAATTTTCAGTCTTCTGACTAATACCTGATAAGTACAGAACCTTACTTAAGAAACCACCTCACTGATCAGACCACTTCAGGTCAGTCAGTTTGGTGGTCTTAATAGTGAGGTTTCACTGTATTTACTGTAATAGGGCATGTATAATCTGCAATCTTTTCTCTCTAAAATTCATCTCGGGGAGGGGGGGGGGGGGTTGCAGATAATACAGTACAACAGGCAATTTTTTCCCGGGACTACTGTAGGAAATTCGGCATCGGATGGTAAACCCGACAAAGTTTTTGATTTCATCATCGCTTTCTGTATGCTTGTAAAGTGTTTATTTATCTACGGGGACGGTGAATAAATGTTAAATAAATTTATCTTACCTTCAGTGTGTATGTATTTCAATTTACAAATAGCCTAAATAGTTGCAAAGAATTGAGATCTTGGATGGCACATGGCGAGTGACACTCTTCTATTTCCGATTGGTAATCAGGCATGACTTTCATGGTAGATTATCCATAGGAAACAAAATAGTAACGTGCCTGTGTGTGATGGTAACCTTCCTCATAGAGTTTTATGTGATTATTGAAAATATGAACAAACTTAACACGAAATCTAATGATTATTTCGCACTTGTGAATGACAAAAATAACATCCACATTGTAACTCTGCATGAGGGAGTTAAACGGAAGTGCAATATTATCTTGTAGTTTCGTATTTCTGACACCCATTATGTAGTTTCACATTAATTTCAAATAATTATTTTTATCATATTTTCTCTTAATATTTAATATATGTCTATCCATTTCTGTCAAATTACAATCTAGAGATTGATATGAAAAAGAAACATTTGTTCGTTCAGCCCTTTTATACAGCAATTTTCGGTCCCATTGATGGCCATGTGGATTAGGTGTAAACGCACAAACTCCTTTTTTTCTCTGAGATCTGATGCTGAAATTGGGGAATGGGGGTGTGGATAATACATAAATGCGGATTATACACGCCCGATTATGGTATTTATTTTAGTGAGGTTAGATGTGACCACAGGAGTGAATCAGATAAAAATAAGATTTTAGCACCCTCCCACTAAAAGAAACAAATCGGGGTGAATATCGGTATACTGAAAAATTGTTTTGTTTGTTTTTTAAGGCAAGGCCTTATTGCTATGACAGGCTCAGAACTCCTCAGGTTTTTCCATGTACTCAATTAATTTACATTTTTTACTCTGTTTTTACATACCAAATAACAATGTTATTTTAAGGTTCTTGAGCAAATGCTTTTCTGTTAAAAAATTAGGAAGTAAAGGGAACTGAATAACACATTTTTTAGCATTTTTTAAAGCTGTTGAAAGTTGTGATAGATATAGCCTACACCCATAGGATATACATATTTGTCACTTATGTTATTTTCTTCATTGTTTTATATAAAACCAACAATTTTTAAATGCACACAGAATCCACTAATTTGAGCAGTTTTTCAAATATTTTAAGTCTACATGAAGGAAATTGAATTATTTTTTTTTAATCATTTTGAAATTTAGATATACTTTTGTTTATTTTGAGAAAATAATTATTCTGTGGAGGATAAAATTACTTCAGATAAATTTTGACATATTTCATTAGACTGAAAGAATAATTACAGAATTTACAAAATTATTCCCTGAGAATAATACTGTCATTTCTGTAAATAAACAGATAATTTAAAAATGCATATATATTTAAGAAATATGAAATTGTCCTAGATCTACCATAAATTTGTACAAATTTGTAAAATTCTGGATTTTAACAGCATTTAAAAATTATTGGTTGTATATAAAACAAAGAAAAAAACACATAAGTGACAAATATATATGTCCCATGACTGTACATGTAAATCTAAATCCGACTCTGTATGTCTGCTGTTTTGCAACGACAATGTAAACATATCATAAAATGTACAAATTTCTACTGATGCATGATCAAAAATAAGCATCCACTAATTTCTTATACATGTATTTCAAATAAATGTTTTGGTTTAAAGATGTACCATGGTATATGACAGATTATACTAATTTCTGATTTTAATAGATCAAAGATGTATATTCCCAGGTTAAACAGTAATTGCATATACGTACAGATATATATTCTTTTATAAATTCTCCAATTCAGATTTGGCAAAGGACTTGCCTTTCAGGACTTTCAGTCCTTTGATTTTTCTTTGTGTGTTTGTTGTTGTTTCATATCCGGTCAAGAATTTTTCACTATATTGACATGTCACCAGCTTTAGGTGAAGTTCCGTAACACGGGACCTCGGTTTTAAGTCTCATCTGAAAGACCCATATTTTCATTCCATATGCCGTGCGCTTGGATAATGAACAGTCGCTACCATTTTTAAAGTCTTTGGTATGACCTGGTCCAGGAATCAAACTCAGCACCTTCCACTTTCGAAACGAGTGCCCTACAATATTAGACCACCGCATTGGTCCGAGATAAAATACAGTCTAAAATGTACAATAAAAGTGTGTTTGATTTATTAACTGAACTTAATCTGTATTGTTTTCTTCAGAGCTTATGGAGTATAAAACTTGCATCGATAACGATACTGTCCAGGCAGGATTTAGGAAGTGTGAAAAAATGTATGGAAGCCCTAAATTGGACGACAAAGGCATGCCAATGGCCGAAACTGAAAAAGAACAGTGCCAGTAGGTTACCTTCTTCCACCCCCTCCTCCAATACCAAAATTTTTTGTAGTTTGCTGTTAATCTACAGATTTACAATCTTTTGCTATTAATATCTACAGATTTTAGAAGCAATCTGTTTTACTTTGAGTAGCAATAGTTACACATTACAGGTTTTTAATTGTATTTGTTTCATGTTTTGGAACCATGATCAGGTTTCAATGCTCTTTAGCTGTGTTTACAAAAATTATTTTCGTACTTTTACTAATTGTGCTTAAATGGGTTATAGTTAAGTTATATTCCTATATATTTTGTGAAAGTAAGGTCAAGTCCAGTGTGGTATATGCATGTACAGTGAAACCTGTATATAGGGGCCACCCAAGGGACCAAAAAACATTGACCTTAATTTGCAGGTGACCCTTATACACAGGTTCAATTTAGTTGAAGTATGCAGTCAAGGGACTTGAAAAATCTGGCCTTTATAAACAGGTAATCCTTATATAGAGGTGGCCGCTAAGGCAGGTTTTACTGTATATATAATAAGGTTGAATTAATCAATTGCTAATGAATGATTGCCAAACTGGTTTTCTCAAGCAGTTTTCAGAAAATATATAGGAATTTAAATGGGCATTAGCTGTGTTTTTTCAAATATATCTTTTCGGTTTTTTAACTACTTAGATTGATCTTCAATAACAAAAAAGAGATATATAACCGTTCATACAGTTTCTTAAATTCCTATATATATTTTGTGAAAATTGCTTGTGAAAGCCAGGTTTGGCACTTTTTCACTTGCATTTGATAAACTTGGCCTTACTATTTATATATAAATACCACACTGGACCTGACCTTATTTTCACAATATATATAGGAATATAAGATTTTTTATGCCTGCATTTAGCTCTTATTTGATGATCTATATCAAGTACAAGCACTTGTATTACTAGATGTATACCTATTTCATATTTTGTGTCTGCATCATTTGTACGTAAAAACTATCTTTATCCATATACGAGTCATCAGTTATCATTTTCAAACTTACGCAAGCTCTCTCTTTAACAAATTGTTATTCCTGTGTATATCTCTTTTTTTGATGTTGTATGTCAATCTAACTAGGGAAAAAAAATGGAAAAAATATTTTTTGAAACAAAAACACAGCTAATGCCACTTTTAGAGTCGGTAATAAATGTTTGCTACCATACTTTGAAAGGCATCTCAGAGCAAATGTCCACAATGCAGATATGTTTGATACCTTTTCTACATATTCTATTTTCACTAGACATTAATTATCTTAATATATTCACATTTTGTTTCCATTGACTTCTTCAGAATTTGTCTTTAATCTGAATTTCACAGAACTCAATTCACAGAAAGTTGAGGTTTTGGTACTGATTCGATTCAAATTTCCTTGCAATCTATTTCTTATTTCAGGAGAAATACATAATTCTTCAATAGAGTAAAATTCTAATGATGCCATTTTGATGTTTATTACAAAAAATGATAAATGTATATGTGGCAATGATTTGTAAACACAAAATGATAACCATGAATACCTTAGTAATTCAAGGACGTAAAATAACAAAAATATTATCCAAAACAAAATACCGTATTCGACCCATTGAGCACCCAGGGTACTACAAAAATATGGAAAAAAGGGGTTGGAGCTTAATGGGACCAGTTAATACTCAGATTGGACACAGTGGTAAAGTTGTTGCAGTTATTACCGAGGACACCAATCATTATAATTCCAGTGTTTTTTGAAATTCACCAGTCTCACAAGAAAAACTGGTAAATTTTACAAAAGTCCGGGGAAATCTATCTGATAACTGGTCCAAATGACCAGTAATTTTGCATTTCATTTCAATTGTGTATATATATATATATATATATATATATGTATACACACAGATCAGGTAAAAACTTTTCTTTGACCAGTGAAATTTCTTTATTCACTGGTCCGGTTTTCCAGTAATTATTTTTTATTTCAAAATGTCTGTAATTCTGTTACAGATAAACTGTTGCAAACATTTTAGTTCGAGTCCACATCTCCTTGTCAACCAGCTTGTAAAATATTCTCGATAGTATGTAAAAAGGGGGAGCAGCGCTTATATGAACAGGGGTGGTAACTGGGTCAAATTCGGTATCCCCTTCAAGCATTTTGTTTTTCATTTAATTTGGATGATTACCAAATTTGGAAGATGTAAAGGGACATCATCAACGGTTTTTTATTTTTTTTACTACTGAGATTGACATACAAAAATAGAATAAAGATATTTTGGTAAAACAAAGCTAAATGCCCCTTTAATTAAAGAAATACAGATTTACCAAGAATATAGATATATAGTAAAATTCATTTTTCTGTATAATTTACTAAGAATATACATATATTGTGAAATTCGTTTTTTTCTGTATCAATCTATATATATATTTTTTTATTTTTTTATTTTTTTTTTAAAAAGACGTATGGGAGATATGGATAACTGCCTTTTTACTGCCATTTCTGCTTGCGGGGAGAAAGTTACTGAAATATTTGTTAACCTGAACAAAGAAGTGATGAAAATCAAAGTTGCTGGGGAAAACTTGGAATGTCCAACAGGTAAGCCATGTTTAACCTATCAACCCCCACAAATGACATTTGGACCTGCCTGTTTCAAAGAATGGTTAAGTCCAACGTCAGAATTCAGGGGCGTTTGATTTAGAATCCATATTTTGTGATAATTTTATAGCAGTATTGATGTGTTCACTCCCAGATTATGACAATAGACCATACTATTTATTTATTTGGGAAAGTATAAATGTGACAACGGGGGTTTATAAGTTTAGAAATATCAACATTTTATATTGTCTTAACTTCTAAATGTTGATATTTGAAAAAAAGGAGAAAGAGAGCCTCCTCCGGTGGGGTGTGATGGTTCAGTTAAAAACTGATGAAACATGGTTCAATGTCTTTGTTTCAGATCTTGGTTCCTGTATTCCGATTTTCCATTAAAAAATTATTATTTGAAAAGATTCTTCTATTGAATGAATGACATACTTCTTACCTGAGACTGAAGACAATACTTATCCTACTTCTTACCTGAGACTGAAGACAATACTTATCCTAAAACAAACTAACTTTCTTTTCCAAAACACTAAAAAAATGAAGCAACTATACCGAAAGATTCCTGATCTGTCCTCCATTGCTGAGTGGTTAGAGCATCATGCTTTAAACCATGAAGTCCTTCGCCACCAATCAGGGTGGGTTCGAGTCACACAGGAACTCAGCAGATCATCGTCAGAAAGTTTTTCAGTTTATTTGTGGAAGGTCGTTGGTCTCTGTCCAGATACTTTGTAACTGGGTTCTCTCCGCCACTACTAAATAAAATCTGAAAAATTGTTTAGCGTGTGAAGGTGATCCCCAATTGTACAAAACAAAACAAAACAAAAATTGAGGTAAATAGTCGTACTTAGATTATGCACCCCTTAAAATCATAATTGACCATTCTGCAGATAATTGAAAAGTATCAGTCTATATGTGTGTGTTGGGATGATTGAGTGAAAATTGCTCTCTTCTGTAGAACATAAATAACATACATAGAATGTATAGTAACTTATTAAAGAAAAATTGTGAGTTCATAGATGTTTTGACAAAATCAGTATTTTGAAATAATTCTTAAGTTTTCAATTGAATTTTGTTTTCACCATTTCAGATGCTGCTGCTGGACTCGGGGGACACGTGTGGATGATTATTTTTACAGTTGCCATGGCAGCATTCTTTTATTAGAATCTTAAACCAGCTACCATCTTGATGAAAAATGGATTAGAGGAAATATTTGGGCAGAAAAAGAGGGATAGAAGAATGGTGGACCTTGAGTTCAATTAAATAGGGCGGCTTATAAGAGGGCGGGGCCAAGTCGGGCTGGGAGTAAACTCTTCAAACAACAAATGATTAGCATGACTGTTACTTTTATAGCCCTAATTGCGATGTCAACGTAGTTTTGTAAAGAGAGATAACTCACTCATCATACTTGTTGTTTGAACTGTGTAGGTTATTATAGGTTGTCATCGGAATGTTAATTTGTTAACCCCTTAAGACACATTTGGATTGTTCTAGGTCATAGATTTACAGAAGAGTCCATTGCTTTTCAGGGCTTGATGAGTTATTTATTCCATTCTTGTCATATAGATATAGATATCACAAAATAACAACCGCTAGGCAAAATTGGATTCCATATGCAGCATTTTTTTGGGTAAATGCCAAGGTCTAGTCTTAAACAATAAGAATTTAGATAGGTCATTGTGAAATGTTTTGAAATAGTGTGTTCCTGTAGCTGAAAATCTTTTTCAAATCAAATCAGGAGAAACGAAAAAATATGTTTATTATTTGTATGTAACTGTTTAGATTTACATATATATATATATATATATGTATATATATATAAAAGAGATATTCAAATTTCTCTCCATATCGTGTTATTCCCTTTATGATGCAAGAAGTAGTGAATCAACACTTTGGTATTCTTGCGGAGAGGATTCAATGACCGAAACTTGTAAAATCGTGCAGAAAATTGTAGAATATATATCGTGGCTTTGGCTTGTACTTCTGGAATGGCTTTTCATGAGTATCGGTGCATTGAAATGTTCATTTGTTTAACAGTTTTATAATGATTTTGTATTTCGTATGCATAAATATGAATTATACACATGAAAATCGCATACTGTTGTTGAACTGAACTCAATTTTGTTGTAAGTCCTGTAAATTTGCCATTTATTATCTTTTTATTGTAGGTCATATTGCCTTATCTTAATGAAAACAAGTAAATCTGAATATATTTGATATATTTGACCAATACATTGATATAGGTCAAAGGTTAGCACACGAAAATTATACATTAGGTATATACAATATATATAGTTTTATATATGTATGCTCTATTCATTTAATAATATACATGGTTTTTCAAACTTAAGGCCAAGTAAAGTTAGATATGAAAAAAGATATTGAAAATAATGCAATATTTTTGTCAGTAATGTAGCATAACAATAATAATGATGGTATCAGTTCGAGATGGAAATAATTTAGTGTTTTATTTCAGTCAAATTTATTTTTGTTCCCCAAACTCACCTACCCCCGTTTTGTTTTTTTGTTTATTTTTGTGAGCGATTTTCATGTAGAGAAGGTGTTTTATGCAAGTTTTTAATCATTACGATGACCTTGACTTTGTCAATGTTTTTTTTTTATCATTTATGTATTATTATCCGTTTGTAAAAAAAACAAAAAAAAACAACATTTTTTTTGTAGCAATGTACTGGTATATTTTATAATTTTTGTTGACATCGATTAATTTTGTGGCCATTTTCTGCCCTTGACGTGTTAATGTTAATTTGTAATTTTACCAACAATTCACGTCATTTTGTTCAAAATTGCAACCCTATTTCAGTTCCGTGTTAACACAAGATAAACTAAGCTTGTCAGCAGGATGCAAGTTAACATTCCAAATTATGATTTCTCAAATCATGAAGGAATTTGGTCCCAGGATTGTCTCCCGTTTATACGTTATTGTACTTACGGACAAATAACAGCCACAACTTACTTTTATATGATTCGGTAAAAGATTGACCTTGCCCATGAGTTGATTTCAACAACTCTATTACATCTACATGTTATTGCTAGACAATTCATTTATATTTTTTTTTGGATGTGTTCATGGACATGAATTCATCAGATACTAACTATTCTGGTCATTTCCAACTACCAATACACAAAGGCAAAGAGAGATAACTCCAGTTGCCTAGGTGAAAACAACTGATTTCAAGGGATTTCTGGGTTTTAAGACCAGGGAAAATGTCAAAATACAAAAATGTCAAGCCCATGGGATGAACTACATTGGCCATTAATGATCCATGTTTCAGTGATAGATTTGCCAGAGGTGGGGGTTCTTTGAAATGTAGGTCAAATGTTGACACGCATATCACATATGTCTGAAGAAGAATTTCAGTATCAGTGTGAAAAAGTAACAGAATGACATGCTAGTGTTCTTTTGATCAAACAGGTAGGGTCTGAAACATGCCTTTGCAATTTTAAAGTTCTGAGCTTATGTATAAGCTTTTTATTTTTAATTTAATTGTTGTGGCCATTTGAATCTGTGAGTGAAAATAGTCCAAACAGAATATCTACTTGCTCATGCGTGTTCTCAAATTCAAATTGTGTTCTATGATAAGTCTATATTTGCCTTAACATGTATGTGGTATCATAAATGTGTGAATTAAAGTCGTTTTCCGTGTGTTTAAAATTGTAAATCGTATTTCCGTCGCCGTACAACTTCTGTCACAAAATATGTTAAAGAATATTACTGTGTAATGCATGTACCTGTAAGGATATAAACGTTTGTTCAACTCTTGTAATAGATCAACATTAAAATTCGTAAAATGTACTTGACTCTTAACATGTGTCGGTGTTCAGTTTTTTGGAAATGATCAGGTTATTTTATAGTTGGATGTTCATACTATTTCAACATCTTTACTTTTCGATTTCAAACTCCAACTGTCAGTTGGACAATGTTGAGGTAAAATGATGGATTGTTTTACATATAAGAAGTTATGGGAATGTTACCATGGCGATCTTATTGATCATACATCTAACCACCTGTGTATGTGTTCCATAATTTTGTCGATTTTATTTCCGTTATTTTAGAATTTTTTTTATTATGTCTGTAGTATTTGGTAAGTAGAATACCATTTTGTAGCGTTAGCACGTACGGCTATTACCAAAACACATTACACACACCCTCACACTCGAACACATGCACTCTCAATTACATACACATATAGACACAGAAACACACACAAACACACAAATACATGCATTCATGTAATCACACACACACACACACACACACAGAAGAAGACAAACTTGTTTGCATTTTTTAGATAGAATGGGCTTTTGGGATGCAGAACTTTTTGTTATATTTTGTTCATATAAATGTTCATATGTTTATGTTAAGTTCCATTGTTGTTTGCATATATGAACATATATACAGTATATCTTTGGTGAGTCAAAATTCTCAATTTTTCAAAAAAAAATTTGGACTGTTTTCTGTATAAACATTGGAAATTCCTATAAATCTTCAATTCTTCTTTTCATGAACATTCAATGTACTTCCGGAAATTCAGTTAAATTAAGCACTTATTATGAAATATCATAACCATATATTTTCTTGTATAGTTTCGCTGTACTCGTATACACATAACAGAACCCCTGAAATTTCAAATCTGTGAAGTTCACGGTTACCATTCAGGAGTCAATGTCCGAATATTTTACATTTCTAACTCATTCACCCCTAAAGACACATTTGGACTGGTCTAAGTCATTGATTTACAGAACAATCCATTGGTTTTCAGGGGTTGTTGAGTTAATCTTACTATTCTAGGTGGTCCTTTGACTCATCAAAGTCGTACTGAATATATATATATATATATATATATATATAAATAAAGTTAGTTTGCATGGGTTACTTGCTTCAGTTATCACAAGCATGTACGGTAGGTGTTGGTGCAATTTTATTGGAAGATGTAATTTTTACATTGTAGTGTAAGGTATAAGGTGATGATGTAAAGGAAACTCTTTCTCGTACCATTTTGCATGATGTACAAATGTTGTAAAACTTGTCATTTTTATACTACTCAATGTATACCTATTTCATATTTTGTATCTGCATCATTTGTACGTAAAAACTATCTTCATCCATATACGAGTCATCAGTTATCATTTTCAAAATTACAAAAGCTGTGTGTGTGTTTTTTTTCAAAATTTAATTTTCCTTTTTTTACTACTTAGATTGATATACACTGGCAAAAACATTCTTAAATTCCTATATATTTTGTGAAATTTGCTTGAGAAACCCATGTTTGGCACTTTGATTAACTCAACCTTACTATTTGTATATGCATACCACACTGAACCTGAACTTATTTTCACAAAATTTATAGGAATATATGTTTTTTATGCCTGGAATAATGTTTTTGGTAAGCACAGCTAATGCCTTTCAGCATTTAGTAGAAGAGGACAAAGTTCATCCAGTGTTAGGAAATATACATAGGAAAAAAAGTCCATACGAAAAGGAACGTTATGAAGAAATTATAAAGAAAAATTGGGGAAAGTAAAATAAGTAGATGAGAAGACAGATTCCAGTAAATAGAATAGGCCATCTTCACTTCACTTAGCTTTGGTTGTATAACACGGGGCAGCAAAATGATATAGATTCCCGCAAAATAATATTATATAGATTCCCGCAAAATGATGTCGAGTGACTCTTGGTCACTATGACAATCTTGTCAAGTTGTTTTTACAAATGACACCTCTCCTGACTGCGAATTTTAAATACATTTCTAGATCCCTTGAGAATAACTTACCATACCAGATTTTATAGAAAAAATGGTAATTTACATTAATATTTTTCATTTTGTCTTCCAAATTTGTATGGCCATGGCTACATGAGAAGGGTCCATTGGATTTTCCTTGCACACTGGACCATTAATTAACCCATAGCCCTACACCCATAAATATACAGTACATTTGGACTGGTCTTAAGTCATTGATTTACAGAAGAGTCCATTGAATTTAGACCTTCTAGAAGCAAGATTCTTTTAGTCTTTATAGGGAAATAGACACGTGCATGGTGTCATGGACAAATTACATATATTTGAAATTGTTCGACTTATATTGTAGAAATTTAAACAAATTGTGACTGGTTTCATTTAAGCTGTTTTCAATCAATATTCCCCAGTTCACACAATTACATTTAACTTGTGTCAGATGAATGAGCTGGCCTGGCTCAGTCGGTAGCATGCTCGACTCTTGATCGTGAGGTTGTGAGTTCGAGTCCAGTCGGCGGCAGGTTGGTTTCCTGTCCTTCAGATGAGACAGTAAAAATGGAGGTCCTGTGTCACAGTAGGTGTCGGCACGTTAAAGAACCCTCACTGCTTAATGGCTGTAAGTGCCGAGTATAGGCCAGAATTTGAAGTCATTCACTGGCATTTGGTGACGTTTCCGTATTCTTGAGTGGGACGTTAAACAACAATTAACAAACAAACATGTCGGATGAATAGAATCTAGTTTCAGATTAAACAAATATCACTCGTTTGTGGGATGAATCAATAAGTAAGGCCCAACTGAGCTGTCAGCCTTGGTTGGGATATTGATCCGCCCCTCCATCAAATGATATTTTTTCTATATGGAACACAAAATCTGGTGCTTGATTATTTTTTAGCGCATCTAGAGAGCTTAAAATCGTGTTTACGTACATTTTAATCCATTTAGTAGTCGCATCACTCACCATTTGTTCACTTGCCACAATATATCTAGAGAAATGTAAATCAATATACACATATAATTATGTTTATAATATTTCCTTTTAAACAAAATTTGTAAGATGTATGTGAAACTGGTAATGAATCTCAAATTCAAACACCATTTTAACGCGATGATCTCCTTGATCTGCCATGTTTACAAACAATGCAGACGATGCGTGGATCAGCACTTCTCGATAAAATATTACAGCACTGCTTAAATCTAGATTACCCCAGTTGCGAGACTATAATTTTAATCTTGCTTTGTTACATCACTACACAATTTTCAATAATATTTGTTTTCAGGGTGATGCTAAATGAAGAACTCTAAAGAACTCTTGATTTTTGGGAGGTTTAGTGGGTATTGTTAAGTTGTATTTACTTAAAATCAATTAACTAAATACAAATAACGCCCATATGCTTTCATATAGACAAAAAAAAAACTTGCATTTTATAGATTTATGATAGAAATAATATAAATTACGCTATTTATAGGCGCATTTTCCCGTTGCGTTTTCTTTGTTTTGATCAAATTCTCGTTCCGAATTATTATCTAATTATAAATTTTTGTTGAATTGATTCTTTTTTTTCAAATTCGATTTCTATTTATTCCAATCGTTTTTACACCGAGTCGTCATTTCCAGATGGCGTCTGCTACCGTGATTCTAGAGGATTGTAAATATAATAATCCTCTATAATATGATTGTTTTACACATTACTCCCGTAAAATTTGTAATATTTGGATTGTCTGTGATTTAAATATTACATTTCTGCTATTTTTGCATGGATAAAATCACAAATATTGAAAATAAAGCTAGAGTTCTTTTGGATTCTTTAGAGATCTTCATTTAGGGTCGCCGTTTGTTTTGATTATGGAGCAGACTAATTACAATTTGGTCTGCTATTTTTGCATAGACAAAACACGAATTGTGAAAATAAGATATATAATATATATACCATTTTTTGGGGTTCATTAGAAATCTTCATTTAGGATCGCTGTTTGTTTTTTATGCTGGAGCAGACCAAGGACAATGCGGTGTCTGCAATCTTGAAATTGATTTCTTATGTTCAAAGAGACAGGACTTAAAATCCACAGCGATTATTGGACATGAAGATTACTATAACTTTGAACACACAAAGTCCTGAATTATATAGATCTATTCCCTTTCGTAATTTTGGATAAAACTGATTCATGAAAGACAGTCCGCTTCTACTTCTTGGTTTTAAAAATGAGTTGCATCCATTTACCGTTCGATAAACTTCAAGATCGACGGACTTTTATTGATTAACCCATTCACCCCGAAAGACACATTTGGTTTGGTCTAAGTTATTGATTTGTAGAAGAATCCATTGTTTTTCAGGGGTGGATGAGTTAAGGTGTTTCTATAGATCTCCAACGCAACATATCAGAAAACCGGAGCATCGAAAGATGTTATGACTATTTTTTGTCCACCACAACACACTTATAAATGATGATTGTATATTGGGGTTAAAAAATGATCATATAAAATCTCAGATACCAAAGTATAAATCTTTAGGATGTCCAGGATATAGATACAAATCTGGTAAAATGGACAAACACGGACCTCTGGAAACCAAGAGGTGGGATCAGGTGCCATGTCGACAGGTGAGTCAAGTCAAATCAAAACAATTGGTACAGACGTCTCCACAACCGCCAACGAAAGGGCAACTCAACATTTCACTTGGTGAAACCGTAATCGCAAACAAGACCGTGAAATTTGCGGAACGTTGACATCAAACGTGGTTTTCGATATCTCTATGTCAATAATTTGTCAGTGAGTAGTTTACATCTGTATATGAAATGTTCATATGTTAAATACGCCCTGGCATATCGGATCATTTGTGAAATTTAAACTCCATATGCGGATGACTGTGGGATATTACTACTTAAATGTAGAAAATTTAGGGTGGGACACCCGAAATCGTCGCGTTTGTCGTATAGTTTAGTTGCCAGTTTCCCGTATGTATCTATAGTAAGTAGAATGTCTAGGTATGAAGCGTGTATTCTTGATTCTGTTATATCTCTAATTTCTAGCTCGCTGGGATATATCGTATTGACATATGTATGAATTAATCTCAAATGAGTTGTATGAGTGGACAGGGGCATTTCAAACATTTAATAGACTTTCAAGATCGCCGAAATCGGATTTTCACTGGTCGAATAGGATACACGTATGAGGTCACTCATACGTGACCCTTAATTAGGTTTCATGGTCGAGGTCACCAAAACTCAGTACCCAAACTCAACTAACCTTTCATGATTTTAGGTAAAACACGCAAAAATTATTCTGTAACTGGAAATGTCTGTATATTGACTACAATGATCAAAATCAAGGCTCATTTGAAGAAAACATCAGAAATATTAAAGCATTGTGTAAGTACATACTCAACGTATTTATTCAATTTTCACAGGAAATGTGACGCAAAACAATTATATGAGAATGATGAAAAATAGTAATATTTTTCTTATCACTCAAAACCAAAAGTTTTACAAACTATTTTATGGTCAGTATTATGAAATAAAAGTTGAACTTGAACATTGATTAAATTTGCTGACTTCGGGCCCAGATCTATGTTAGTATCTGAGACAAATGCTGTAACCGACGTTTCGATATATTAACTATCTTGAATGACGTCAGTTTTGTTTTGAACATTATCATTCGCAAGATAAGCATATGAAATACGTTATAAATAGGCGATGTTTATCAATGGAATAAATGCATTCGAAAAAAAGAAAATTCCATTTGCCAAAACGTCGAATTTTGGCTTTATATCGTCTTCATCTCCTTGGAAACAACGGCATGCAAAATGAAGATATCAAAGCGAACCATCATTTTTTTTAAGTTTAAACGTTTCTATAGTAAGCGAAAGGATCACATTTCCGTTTATACCACACAGTCACATATTGTTTATAAAAGATCTCAGATACCAATTCTACACTCGATGTTTCATTTGTCTCGAGTCTGCTCCGTGTTACACGAGTCGTGTAATCGAATGCACTCTGAATGTCTAAAAAAAAGTAATCAATTTCTCCCCATGTATACAGGTATTGCACATTTTGGATTTTGAGTGATCAACCATTTATATCACATGTCGTTATTGTAATCAATGATATTTCTGGGTAAAGTGCGATATGACGTCATGGTAAGTGTATTCGTCGGTACTGATAAATCACACGACAACAGACTTGTGTTATTGAGCTATCGTAAGTATATATTTGACATCCGAGGAAAATATAAAATTTCACACTGATCTTCCGGGATACCTCTAATTTTCTTTTTTAGATAAATACACTTCACTATATGCATTGTTCACGAAAACATATGTTTGGAGTCACCCATTAATGGCGAGGCAGTGTCAATTTTAGGAAACAGACTAGGTATTCGACGAAGTTATATAAACAAGAAATAATGACAACTGACAAAGGTTGGGCATGGGTTGTTTTGGTGGTAATTAAGCTAAAATAAAGTTAACAATTGAAATCAATTATTATACAATTTATTCGAGCATGATTAACAGAACGGAATAATTTCCCTGGGCATAATTATTGTCTGAAATGCAGTTTCACGTGTTTTCAACTTTTCCCCATTTTTATCTATATTTGCGGTGGTATTTCACTCATGACACAATATTAGCTATGAAAAATAAAACAAGATCGTATAAATACACACACGTATCAGATTACTTTATTAGTTATGGTTGTAACGACATAGAATAGATCAGGTTATATAGTTATAAATTAATGAATATCTCAAAGTTTACGAATTATCTGTCAGCTAGAAAACTTGATTCTTAAGAAATATTTACTTTAAACCCTGCTTTAGCGACCACTTGTGTATAACGACCACCTAGTCATAAAGACCATAATTTTTGCTGCTCCAATAGTACCATTTGTGTACAAATCAACCTCTATAAAAAGACCACATCCCCATTAAGATTGCTTTTGGCGTGTCCCATATGGGGTCTTTGTACTGTTTAGTTGTTTAATTTCACGGGAAGAAAATTTCGCGTTTTCTGAAAGGGTCTTATTCACGCATATTTAATTTCGCGCAACATCATTATCAAAACAGATTTTTTTAAAAAATTGATGGTTAATTATTGTCTTTCTGATACTTCATAAGTATTCTTATTCACGGGTATTTAATTTTGCGGTGTTTCCTTCGACAGCGAATATAGCGAAATAAAATACCCCGCGAATAAAAGCAACTATACAGTAATACAAGTTTCAATGTACATGAATCAAGATTTTTAGCTAAATGGATCAGTACAAATCAATTTAAATTACTTACAGTTACTTCAAATGATTTCTATTACTTCGCGTTGTGTTTTGACTTAAATCAAGTATAGGTTTCTCATTTATAAATTACTGTCAATAAAATAAGCTGTGCCGGTTAATAATCACAAAACAATTTCACAGTTCTGTAAAATAAAGTGTTTCTCATTCTAGTCTTGCGACAAGAACAGCTGGAAACACTGTGTATCAGCTTATAAGGGTGCGTCCAAGACACACATCACTGTCAAACGGGTATCACGAATCTAATGCTGCAATATATTAAGATATTCAGGGGTGAAAGGGTCAAAACAATCATAAGGAACAAACACTATACTTCCTTTGAGGAAACACTGGTCAAAATTGGTCAATGATACTCACGAACTTTAATGTTTTTCCGGGTACCTTCCGTGTATTTTTTTTACCGTGTATATGATGCCATCGGAAAATGTAATTGTAAATAAACCGTACAGGTATATATCTCAGGTGATGATCACTGATTGAATTTGCTTTATTAAAAAAAATGGATGTCTACTCTGTTACACACAAGAAAGGTGATCAATTACATTGAAATGTAATTGATTACACGGCAAACACTTAAAAGCTAAAACAAAATGATCGTTTCCCAAAACACTATCGAACAGGTCATTCAATATTTTAGTTTGTGGTACAAGGTCATTATAATATTTGCAACATAAAATTTGCTAAATCTTTGCTTTGCATCTCCCCTGATTTCTTTGCATCTTTGTAAAGCAGTCTCGTTTGCTGAACAAGCACTAACAGAATCAATGATTTGGGAGATAAACGCTATATTCATATAGGCGATAGAAAGCCATCAATGATTTGGGAGATAAACGCTATATTCATATAGGCGATAGAAAGCTATCAATGATTTGGGAGATAAACGCTATATTCATATAGGCGATAGAAAGCTATCAATGATTTGGGAGATAAACACTATATTCATATAGGCGATAGAAAGCTGTCACTTCAGAAATGTAGACAGTTGAGATAAAACACTATATATCTTTATAAATATATGGCGATATCAAGAAAGCTGTGTACTATCATGTATGTAATGTATGACAGTATTGTACCAAATGAAAGTGTGTGTGAGTGTATGTTGAAAATGTATGTATGTATGTATTGTTTTATATATTTATAAATGTATTATGTAAATGAATGTATGTATGTATTATGTATGTATGTATTTGACGGTTTAATCAAGATTTATATGTATGTATGTATGTATGTTTATGTATGTATGTATGTATGTATGTATGTATGTATATATGTATGCATGTATGTATGTATGCATGTATGTGTGTGAGTGTATGTATGTATGTATGTATGTATGTATGTATGTATGTGTATGTATGTATGTATGTATGTATGTATGTATGCATGTAGAGTATATGTGTATGTATGTATGTGTATATATGTATGTATGTATGTATGTTTGTATGTATGAATGTATGTATGTATGTATGTATGTATGTATGTATGTATGTATGTATGTATGTAAGTATGTATGTATGTATGTATGTATGTATGTGTGTATGCATGTATGTATGTATTTATGTATGTATGTATGTATGTATGTATGTATTTATGTATGTAAGTATGTATGTATGTATGTATGAATGTATGTAGAGTGTATGTGTGTGTGTATGTATGTATGTATATATATTGTGTGTGAGAGTGTAGTGTATGTATGTATGTGTGAATGTATGTATGTATTCATGAATGTATGTTGGTATATGTATGTATGTATGTATGTGTGTGTGTATGTATGTATGTATGTATGTATTTATATGTATGTATATAGTATGTATGTTGTGTGAGTGTATGTATGTATGTATATTTGTGTATGTATATGTGTATGTATGTATGTATGTATGTATGTATGTATGTATGTATGTATGTATGTATGTATGTATATATGTATGTATGTGTATGTGTGTGAGTGTATGTATGTATGTATGTATGTATGTATGTATGTATGTATGTATGTACTTATGTGTATGTATGTATGTATGTATGTATGTATGTGTTTGTATGTATGTATGTGTGTATATGTATGTATGTATGTATGTATGTATGTATGTATGTATGTATGTATGTATGTATGTATGAATGTATGTATGTATGTATGTATGTATGTATGTATGTATGTATGTATGTATGTATGTATGTATGTATGTATGTATGTATGTATGTATGGATGGATGGATGGATGGATGGATGGATGGATGGATGGATGGATGTATGTATGTATGTATGTATGTATGTATGTATGTATGTATGTATGTAATATGTATGGCTCGGATGTCTGTCTGTATTTATGTATTTCTGAAGCTTGCAATCACGGTTTTATGTTCACCCAATACAGGACTTATTCATGACGTAAGCGGCGATAACGTCATCGGACTTCACGTTGTCGGGGCTTGTGGACTATTTACTACTAGTTTGTTGTACTTCCAGAAGAAAAAGACGACCGACGAGGAAACAGGAATAAAACATTGACATTTAAGAAAAAAAATCTTCACATTTATCATTTAATTTTGTAAATTATTAGTTATTAAATCATACGTAAGTTGCGAAAGTAAAAAGTAAACCTTTTACGTGTTTTCCCGTTGTCCGTTTAGTTTCGTCGGAATAGTTTGTACTAAGACCACGTGACCACAGGGAGTCGGGCAATATCACTTTTGGTCTCGGAATATTTAAATTGACGATATTCAGTGACATTTTATTTCTGTTCATCTTCCAGGAATACAGTGTAGATGAATGTTCTGTCTCTTAAAGATGAAAGGACTGTAACATCGGTTTTCTGCAGTCTGCTTTTCAAATCAGGCACCTAGCACTGCGTGAGATCCATACTCTAAATCATATTTACGACAAACTGATTTATTAGAAATGGTCCAGCCAGCATTTTGACGTGAGATCGACGATGGTTTTGGTCTGTCTGTTTTAAAATACGATTACCATCACATAATTACTAGAAATTTAATATTGGTATAATCCGTTAAAGCGATATAAGATGTCGTCGATGCCAACTTTTACATTCACATTTTATGTAATATTTTACCTCATATATATACCAAAGTACGATGGCTGGTTAGGGACGTATAATTTTTTTAAAAATCTCATAACTAGATAGCATTTCGTTCTAACGAGATAATTAAGTCGTTTTAACGAGAAAATTAAGTCATGATAACGAAATAACAATATCGTTATAACGTTTTGACGTGAAAATTATCTCGTTATAACGTTTTGACGTGAAAATTATCTCGTTATAACGAGATAATTTAGTCGTGTGAAGCAGAGAAACAGTGAAAGTGATACATGTAATTGCATTTTAGACCTCAAAGTCGTGGATAACAAAACGAACGGAGGCCAAGAATACAAGTCAACTTGTTAGAAAACAATAACCAGATTTATCAAATAAATACATATTTGTATCTGCATCTTGTTTTGTATATGTGAAGAAGTGATATTAAAGTGTTTGAGGCTTTATTTCTATTTTAATTACTGCGAACTCATTTTCGAGTTAATGATATTGTATGACATGGTCTGTTCATAGAATGAAAGATAAAATTTAAAATATTGAATGATAACGATGGTTTACGATGTTACTGATTATAGTACAGGCGCGCACTCTAACCACAAGATCTCTTTAATTCTTGATGTTTTTCTTCAAATTTTTAACTGCTGTGTACTCTAGTGTGTAGTTGTTAAGAATATTATTGACGTGGTAGTGATACGTGTTTGTTATTATTGCATATCAATGTTTTAGCACACCAGGCTGCATATTTTCCGGGCATGTGTTCCAGGGCAGAGCATATCGAAACCAAAATAAAATATTCTGTACCGAAATTATACACTAAAATCACGAAAAATATAGAGCCTGGCTAAAATGCACTTCTAAAACCCAACATACACAAATTCAGACAGTGACACAAGCCGTTAGTACATTGCATAACATAAGAATAACGAGATACATGTAACTGATTTGCTTTAATGAGTTAGTTCTCCCGCTTCCATAGCTGTATTATCTCGTGATAACAAAATAGTTATCTCGTTATCACGAGATAGTTTTCTCTTTATAACGACTGAATTATCTTGTGATAACGAGATCGTTTTCTCCCAATAGCGACTTAATTACCTCGTTATAACGAGAAAATTATCCCGTTATCACTAGATACTTATTTCGTTATAACGACTCAATTATCTCGCTATAACGAGATAGTTTTCTCGAGATAACGAGGTATAATAAAATAATTTGGGTCCTAAACCAGCCATCGTACCAAAGAGGCCGCCTGGTGTATAGAATAACAAATGCTTTCGTACAATTGCAACAATCATACTAAACGTAACCCATTATTATCGTTTGTTTAGAGTCCGTCATGACTCTGAACATTGTAAATTAACTTTCGGTAAATTTTACGAAGCTTAAGATGCAATGGGGGAAAATCCTCACTATGACAGCTTATATTTTTTAATATCAATATTTTCCTGAACGACTAAGTGTAATTATAACACATTTACCAACTTTTCTTCACAGACCAGTACTACAACCTGTTCAAGATAAGCTTTATCTAGATCTGTATGTACAACTACGTGTAAAATTTGTAATTTACAGTAATGGATACCGCTGAAAAGAAATGCAATACGCTAAAATAAATTTGGATATTTTACAACAACCTTCGTAATGATTAACAAGTATTGACATTGTTCTGTGTTACAGCAGCTTGTTCATCATTCTTTAATTGATACAGTTGTCAAAAGAAACATGGAAACCGATCGTGGTTGGGCGTGGGTGGTAATGGGTGGTAAGTCTTTAAACATCATTCACTTTTTAACTGAGGCCCGTGGTTAGAACATCTCATGTCTCTCCCCCCCGGTCAGTGTAGGTTCAAAACAAAATAATCAAAACTTTGATAATTCAGCACGTATATGATATATAGCCTCGGTCAATATCATGCTTCTTTGGCACTGATTGCACCATTTAAAATTCTTTCAAAACTTTAGTCACCTTTTTACAGTGTTTATTGCTAGACGGATTTTGGTTAAGATTTATTATTTTATTAATTTGCCTTGTATGATACCACTTTCTTTTTGAAAAATCTATTTCAAATTGGAGCTCAACTGATGAAGTCTAATTGACAGAAACGATCGTCTAGAGCATTATAACTTTGGTATTATGTTTATAATATTTGTAACCACTATGTCGTTGCCACTGCTGGTGGACCGTTTGAGTTCCTGATGGTTTACATAGACCTAGTACCTGGTATTTCGGTACCAGCTGATAATTTTATACTAAAGTAATATTTGGCACCGATAGCACCATTTCAAAATCTAAATTCTTTTAAAACTAAGATAGTCACCTTTTTATAGTGGTTATTCTTAGACGGATTTTGGCTATACGTTTAGATTTTTATTTGGCCTTGTATGATACCACTTTCATTTTGGAAAATCTATATCAAATTGGAGCTCAACTGGTGACGTCTAATTGACAGAAACGATCGTCTTGAGGATTATAACTTTGATATTATGTTTATAATATTTTGGACTGATAAATCATTATGTCACCATCAACCAAAGTCAATAATTGTATATCATATGTTTGTATAGATGTAGAGGTGTGTGTGTGTGTGTGTGTGTGTGTGTGTGTGTGTGTGTGTGTGTGTGTGTGTGCAAGTACATGTTTTTAAATTATGGTCGTAACACTTTATTTTGTTAAACTATTTTGAAGCTGTAATGGCCTCGACATTTCTCGAGATGGGAACTTTCAAAACATTTGGAATCTTTTTCGTCGCTTTCCTGGAAAAATATGAAGCATCAGCAACAGCAACTTCCCTCGTGACATCTGTGTACGCTGTAGGATTTAGTATTTTTGGTAAGTGCAATTAAACTTCCATTCTGTAACTCCAAACGTTTAGTAAACCATTCGATCATTCAACGACCATATTATATAAACTTTTGATTTGCATATGGATGATACTACTTACTTCTTGGTTATGACAAGTACCGCGGGAAAACATTTTATCACATACCTATCAATATTCCGAGTTTTGATACTGTTGATTTCACAGAATGTGATCTTACTTTCCGGATCAACACCCTGTAATTTTCTGAATCCATATCACCCCTCCCTGAAACTGATGACGTCGTAAACAAAGTAGGACTACTTTTCCTTTGGTGACAATACCGGAAGTTACCATGATCATTGAACAAACTCCGTATTTGTAAAATTGATATTTTCTTGCGCGACCTACTTCTTACATAGCAACACTGCCGGAAGTTACCAAGCTTAATATAAACAAATCCGTATCAGTGTTGTGGATATCAATAAGGTTGACATGTCGGTATCTAATTGATCTAGTTTATCATGGATGGTTATATAATAGATTTGTCAATTAAACAATAACTTGATCCTATGAACTGGATCACGTCTTGTTGACAGAGACAGATCATCAGATCAAACTCGATGCTTCGCGTCTTGTTTGATCTGATGACCAGTCCCGGTCAATTCAACGTGATCCGGCTCTTAGGATCAAGTTACTGTCATAATAACCTCTATGTATTTATTGTTTATTTTTGTTTGTTTATTGCTGTTTAACGTCGACACTCAAGAATCTTTCACTCATATGGAGACGTCACCAAATGCAGGTGAAGGGCTTCGAATTTTGACCTATGCTCGGCACTTACGGCCATTGAGCAGTGAGGGTTCTTTAACGTGCCAACACCCACTGTGACACGGGACCTAAGTTTTAAATGTCTCATCCGAAAGACAGGAAACCAACCTGCCGCCGGAACTGGACGGTACTGGAACTCACGACCTCACGATCAAGAGTCGAGCGTGGTACCGACTTAGCCAGGCCGGTTTTCTATTTATTTCTAACTATTTATAGATATGGTGATAAGCAGGAATGATAACTCTTGACAGTGAAATTCTTATCTCATTATACTTTATCATCTAAAGTTAAACTCGTCTAGGTCAAGCAATCGTTCACAAGACTACATCCGGGTTTTATTACACTTCTAGACAAACGCAAGCGGTCATTAAACTTTTGGGTGTAGACTGTTATAGACTTGTTTGTTGATACACTGATTTTTTTTTTTACAAATGTATGAGAACAGATCTAGCGTAGATGTTCCACATGAACGAATGGCTGGAAACGAAATATTATAGTCAGTGCACAAACCAAACGAAAATTCACGATGATTAGGATAAAAACGGAGGCTTTTATTTTTTTCATAAACAAGATATGACGGCGCTTTCATGTCAAAATAATAATATTTTTTTTCAATGTAAGTAAATGTGAACGAAAAGTAACAGGAGCCAGAAATCATACGTTGATACAGTCCTTTTATATAACTCGGATTATGATATGTTATCAAGAACATAGATACGAGAGATTAGAATGATATGACTGTGTTTAAGTTTTAAATTGCAAAATTAATCTGATTCAAAACGTGATTTCTCGGAATTGTGGGTAAATTATCATTGTAATTTACTATCGATACTTAGTAAAAATGCAAATCACTGACGAAGCAGCCAACCACAATTTAGAAATGAGATCAGTAGAATTTAATCCACATCTTCTAGGGAGATGCCATGGGACTAACTGAATTTCTTTTTTCTTGGCGAAAAATTCCAAAATGACGCCATCTAAACCCTCTGTAGTCACAACCCTTGATTTAAACAATGTTCACACACACACACACACACACACACACACACACACACACACACACACACACACACACACACACTAATCAGAATCAGGGGTTACCTTCGTTAAATTTTATCGAATTAGGAAAATGTTTGTGAAGGAACCTATATGTATCGTTATGTTTGTAATGGTTGTAATTTCGCTGATTTATGGGAAAAAATTAAAAACAAAACGAAATTTTCTGATTCTACAATATATATATATATATTGTGATTGCATATTTTGTAGCATTACCCGTCATGACGTGTGCGATTGAGAGGTTCAGCAGTAGACAGTTGGTAATGTTCGGAGGTTTTTGTTTGTTTCTTAGCTACTTCCTTTCCAGTTTTGCTACGAGTTTTGGATTTATAATATTTGCACAGGGAGTGTTATCTGGTAATTACAGAGAACACTAATTTTGTGATTATTTTAAGTAGATATTGCTCATACCGACACGAGTATTTTACACTATGTATATTTGATTTGCGACCATTTATTGTACACTCTTGTAACTTTGATATCTGATTTGTTTTACATTGTAAATTTGTTTTTGAAAGTAATTTTTCATTATCAAAATGCTATTAGTGATTTGTTTTACAGTGTAAATCAAATTTGTGATTGATTGTACATTATTAAATATTATAATTAATGCTTGTGTGTACAAAACCTCATGACAATATCAACCTGTTTTTTATATGGTTTTTTCTTATCGTCAAGTAAAATGGGCTATTGGATTGTATATAGGTAGAGGCACGACCATACTCTAGCCTCTTGCTTATTGGATATGAAGTTTCTGAAAAATGAATATGCAACAATTGGATAGACTGCACTCTTTTAAGGGGCATTCGGAAACGTTCGAAAACGTTATTTCGAATTGTGTCCGATTTTAACTACTTGTGTATATCCCTTTCCTGTTAGGAAACAGTTAATTCCCCTTTAAACTCGAGCTGTCGACACGATCGTGGTCTGAGGGGGTAGTAGCGTATGTCCAGTCCCGTTAAGCTTGATATACATTATTGACAACAATACCACGTTACTTCTACAACTTTAAATTGTCACACGATCGTGGTCTGAGGGGGTAGTAGCGTATGTCCAGTCCCGTTAAGCTTGATATACATTATTGACAACAATACCACGTTACTTCTACAACTTTAAATTGTCACACGATCGTGGTCTGAGGGGGTAGTAGCGTATGTCCAGTCCCGTTAAGCTTGATATACATTATTGACAACAATACCACGTTACTTCTACAACTTTTCTACGCTCCTTCTATTATATTGACACGATATCAATACAATTATTAAACACCGCGAACCCGCTTTGACAATAATAACATGCTCCGAATTGTTGTAACTTTACAACGTGACATGCAGAGTTCTATATATTTATAATACGCTCACATGACGACTTCACTACGACAATGCGAAAATCTTCTAGTTAATATGTAAGACCGTACCTATCGTAGAGAGAGAGAGAGAGAGAGAGAGAGAGAGAGAGAGAGAGAGAGAGAGAGAGAGAGAGAGAGACTTTATTCCATAGGTTGATTAATTTAACCGTTTAATAATTTCACTCACTTTGAAATAAACTTATGTGTTTTTTTAAACAGCACTTGCGTCAGCTTGTATCCATGGACCCAGTATCGTCATTTTGAACAGATACTTTGAAAAAAGGCGTGGTTTTGCTGTTGGAATGGCCATATTCTTTGGAAGTATGGGTGGAATTATTTTCCCTATCTCCTTTACAAAACTAATGCAAGAATATTCCCTTAGTGAAGCCCTATTTATACAGTCTAGCATTTTATTAAACGTCGTAGCAGCGGGATCGCTTCTGAGACCAATATGGTTGACACGAAAGCTTACAGATTATAAAAAATGGAATCAAAAGAAAAAAGACAAAACGAAAAACGATATTTCACAGGACTCGTTTGTGACGATGAACCATTTTGGAGTGTTAAAGGAACTAAATTTGCAATTGGAGACAAAAGAATTTCTTACTAAAGATGAAGATTGTTCAAAAGAAGAAAACAAAATTCGTTTTCTCCACCTGAAGGGAGAAGAAGATAACACATGCGAAATGTCTACGTCGGTGAAGTCTAATATTTCCCAGTTTTCTAGTTCACGTGATATATTCAGTGCATCAATGGCAGAAATACGACAAATCGAGAAGAAAACAGACATTATTCCCGAGGAAAGTCGCGAATGTGTTTGTGCTGGATACTCATTACCTAATTTTGTAGACCTGAGCGTCTGCAAAATGAAAATAGTCATTCTATTTGCATTCGTGTTCTCATTCGGAAGTGTCGCGTGCAGTTTGCCATTTACCTTTATTCCCCCGTATGCTCACCAGAAAGGTATGTCTAACACGCAGGTGGCAATGATGGCTGCTACAAGTTGTGCTTGCGAGTTTGTAGGACGGATCTGTTGTGGTGCTTTTGCTGACATGAATATCATACAACGATATAAAATAGTCATGTTCGGGTTATCAATCGTTGGAACGATTTTGCAGCTTACACAATTTCTTGTAGAATTCTGGCATTTTGAATTGTTTTGTGTAGTGTCAGGTCTTTTTGGCGGATTTCTTTCGACTCTGTATTCTCCTGTTTGTATCGATTTCATTGGACCTGATCAGTTTCACAAGGCTATCGGTATACTTTATGCATCACAAGGAATTTTGGGAGGAGCAACGGTAGCCTTCATCGGTGAGAACTTAATAATGATATCCGCTTGTTGTTTTTCATGTAATTCTAATACATTTATACATTGAACCGATAATCGGATATTTTTATGCATTTTGCGCAAGCCACAGGGTCGGGTGTACTGGATATTAATAATTTGTATCAAATATAAAGGGATTATTGATGGACTGATGGAAATTGAAATTGTATAACAATTCTTGGTCTTATGCACATTGTTTTAAATTTGCCATGTTCACTGCCGCGATATTACTATCAGACAGTTGTTCTTACGGGGGGAGTTTATAATATTTAAACTTAACATTTAAGGAAATAAAATCGTTTGACATTAATAAATAATAATTGCAGAACCGAGATGGTAAAATACTTATGTAACACGTCTGCAAATCATTTAAACATTTAACAAAAACATTTTCTGGTGAGTCGATGTTTCACGGTATTTTAAACGTAGTTCATTTTATTCCAATCTGTGTAGGTGTTGTTTTTTATTATTAAAAATGTCACCATAGAAATATTCGTTCTCGACTCTAATTAGAGATACTAATCTTGATTGGTATTTTCATACTCTAATTAGAGATACTAATCTTGATCGGTATGTTCATACTCTAATTAGAGATACTAATCTTGATCGGTATGTTCATACTCTAATTAGAGATACTAATCTTGATCGGTATGTTCATACTCTAATTAGAGATACTAATCTTGATCGGTATGTTCATACTCTAATTAGAGATACTAATCTTGATCGGTATGTTCATACTCTAATTAGAGATACTAATCTTGATCGGTATGTTCATACTCTAATTAGAGATACTAATCTTGATCGGTATGTATATATGTATTAACTTGTTCTTCGGTATGTATAAAGCAGAATATTATGTCATGATTTCAAATATCAATAATTACAGGGCTTCTTCGAGATATAAGCGGCGATTACGTCATCGGCTTCCATGTCATTGGAGCATGTGGGCTGTTTGCTTTTGTGTTGCTGTATTTTGTGCCGTACGTGAAAGAAAAAAGACGATGGAGTAGTGATGAGACAGACGAGTAAACAAACACAGACCACTGACATGTAAACAACAACAACAACTACAACAAAAACAACAATAGATGGTCGCGAAGGCAGACCATATAGCTTGCCTGTTTTATGCTTGTTATACTTTGGGTCAAAATTAGGCCACATCAACTAGCATCGCCTGCAGTGTTGAGTAATGATCCTGGAGAATGTGCATGTGAAGTTTCATGGCTGTAGCAGTACTTTACCCCCAATGGACTGAAACGCCGAAGCAGTGACACCAATAGCTCTTCTGTTCTTCGAACACGCGAGCTAAAAATGCTTGTGCTATTAAATCTTAAACAATAATGAATTTGAATTCGTTGATGCATACGTTTATTCGACAACCTGTGTAAATTGAACACAACTGACCTATTGTAAAATGCCTGACACGACACATTTTGGCAAACATTTCCATTATGACGTCACTATGAAATAGCCCGTCAAACATTTGTGTGATTATGACGTCACAATCGAATGAAGTCAAAAAGAGACATGGTGAGACACATGTCAGGCATTTGGCGATAGGACAATTGATATCAAAATCAAAGATACCAATCGTTATCGTTAGGGTGTCCAGAATACAATATAAAAATATTTTAAACATTGGAAAAACACAGAAATCTGGATACACCAGAGTTGGGATCAGGTGCCATGAAAAAGCAAACATCCCCTGTTGACCGGTCACACCCTTTTTTATTTCACAGTCAAGTTCAAGGGAAATAAGTGAGGAACAAAACCATGTCGCATTTGGTAAAGAAGAGTCAACAATTGCCATTGGATGGGTAACTTAATGTAGTGAAACATAGTAAATGCGAACAAGTACATTATGACGACCGTAAAATTTGCGGAACGTTGACATCAAACGAGATTCCCGATGTTCCTCTGACAGTAAATCTATAAGTAGACTACCTCTGAATATGAAATATTCAGAATGCAATATACAAATCTGATTTTATCAGAGAAAGATATATTCGAATTGTGACGCCAAAATCAAATCCGTCATCGTATTTGGTGTTTAGCTCAGGGAGATAACAATTAATGTAGGAAAGACCAATATAATCTTGAGACGGGATATATATATATATATATATATATATATATATATATATATATATATATATATATATATATATATATATATATATATACGTTAAAATGCATATTATATTGTACATGTATATTATTTTATTTAAGATTTACAAATGCCATACAAAACTGATCCACCTTTAATTGGGGGTAAACAATTCGTAAAATCTTTCGAGGAGAACGTAGCTAATAATAAGAATTTTATGAATATGATCGTTTCATCAGTTCAAAATTAATAATAGAGATAATCAAATGCTCTATAGAAACATCAAATAGATTGACCATTTCGCTTTATCTATGTCGGTGAGTGTGATGCAGAATATATCTCAATCAGGTAATAATTCGAACTTGATGAACCTCTTCGGCGAACAATATGAATAATAACGATTTGTGTGAATATGTAATACAGTAAAACCTGCTATAGCGGCCACCTCTATATAAGGATTACCTGTTTATAAAGGCCAGTTTTCAAGTTCCCTGACTGCATACTTCAACTAAATTGAACCTGTGTATAAGGGTCACCTAATCCCTTGGGTAGCCCCTATATACAGGTTTCACTGTATATACCATCAAGTATATAACGGAAATTTTACGACGTTATGAAAATTATCAAAGTCTCAGCTAAACGATGTAAAATATAATGCATTTTTCATAAATAACATCATGGGCATCGTTCATAAAATACAGTAGAATCTCATAAAAAATCGGTAATTTATAAAAAAAAATACTTCAAATATTTTGCCATACATATGAGTATTCCACTGTATTTTGAGGTCTAAACATGTGAAATGAAGTTTGATTAATTATTGTATAGCATGAAAACGATTCGACTTGCAACGATGTCAACTCAGGTTACCTCCAGTCTAAACTCAATCTTCAAGATTTTCGTGCATGCTCAACCCGGTAAACAAAATCAAGTAGGCTGGAGAGAACCAACTTCAACATAGAAAGACAGTGATCGCTAACAGATTCTTCAAGAAAAAGGAATACATCAGGTGTTATATCTAACTGGATAAAAAGTAGGGTATATATGGATGATCGGTTTGAACGCTGGAGTGGTATTTTCATTGGTATTATTATAATACCTCCGTCAATCCGCACAATGATAGGAGTCCAATTCGTTGTCTAAAAATCACGTTCGGTCGTTAGCCTATCATTGGAATCTGGGTCAGTGTATAACAAATTAGATATTACTGCCGGAATAAACTACATATCCAGTTATACGCGATTGATAATAATATTTGACATGAAAACATTATTTCACTCTTTCATTCAATTCAATACCCACCAATTTTCATATTGGCGACACTATGGTTTTTAGAGTCTGCAAATTTATGGTTTTAATCCTGAGGTGGTTTCCTAAGCGAGTGCGGCTTTCGGCGAGAGTGGTGATTTCTTAATGAATCTCAACACTGATTCCAAAATATCCCTGAATACGTAGTGAAATTGGTTATTGAGGACAGATTTCATCACAGCAGGTCTAGACTGTTCAAGTTTGCAATACTTAAAGGGGCATTAGCTGTGTTTACCAATAATATACATCAATTTTATTTTACTTTTACTACCTGTACTTGACGTACAATAACAAAGAAGAGCGATACACAGGCATGCAAAATTGTAATCCTATATATATATATATATATATATATATATATATATATATATATATATATATATATATATATATATATATATATATATATATATATATATATATATATTTGAAAATGAAAGGGCATGTCCAATGTGGTATTCATATACAAAAAGTAAGGTTGAGTTAATCAATTGCAATTGAAAAAGTGTCGAATCTGGGTTTCTCAAGCAATTTTCACAAAATATATATTGTCCGTTTCACATAAGATGACGGATAATATTTCGATTCTACTCACTTTTCGGTTATGACAAGCTGCACGGGAAAAACTTTTTATTCCTCACTCACTGGACAAACTCCTATGTAAGTAAGAACGATTACTCTGGTCAATGTAATTTTAATTTTTAAAGTTATGCTTTATCACCTAAAATTTAAACTCGTCCAGGTCAAGGAAGTGTACAAAAGACTCCATCCCGCCAGGTTATCTGGATTTTACTATAAAAATCATGCATGTGTATATCTCTTTTTGTATTATTGTATATTAATCTACATAGTGGAAAAAAGTGGAAAATTCTTTGAAAAAAAATTAATTCCCCTTTAATACCTATAAACGTTCTGAATGGAGGCATTATCTGGGACTGAAGTTTGCAAATTAAGGTACTGGCAAACGGTTTAAACATTAGCAATTTTCTTAATCACAAACAACAAAACGTTTTAGTCCTGTTTTCCGCCATATTAATAAATGGTTGACCAAACAAAGATTTACACTTTTTGTCACGTTCATGTTATTTGCCTCTGAATAAGTTTTGCAGTACCTAGATATCAACCATCCTCAAAAATATTGACACGCGTTCAAACGCTTCGTCTCCCTTAAAATATGATTTAATCTTGCACACTACCATCGGCGATGTTACTATCTTCAACAAAAGTAAAAACGCAGAATTATTATTGTACTGGATTATCTAATTCTAAGCTAGTTCATTCTTTTGAAAAAAAAAAATAACTTCGTCATAACAATATTCTTTGTAGTTTATGAATAATGCGAATCAATACGTCGATTCCGAGATGTCAAATTACGTCATAATTGTCATGTGACTTTCATCACCACGTGATCAAATTTTAGGCACATTTTGTTCAAAATGGCGGACTACGCATATCGATACAAAAGCGTCCAGGAATTGAAAGAATTTTTGAAGGACAGAGGTATACAAACATCTTTTCAGCGTAAAGATTCATTAATAAAGCTAGCAGAGACAGCGTCTGCATTAAATCTAGCATCTGAAGGTGATGATGAAGAAAACTATGAAACAGAGAGGGAAAATCGTCGCACAATCGGGGGAAAAGTGCCTAGATTTTTGTGTACATCACGTGATCAATTAGCGATTTTCTACCTTTATTGTGGAGAGTTCCAGTATCGCGGAAACGACGTATAATTATGTCCGAAGACTGTTGAAAAAATCTCGGGTTAATAAACTGAAATTAACGCCGGTGAAAACGAGCTATACATGTACGTATGTTCAGTGATCCAAAGGTGAAGTGTATGCCCAGCTGTATAGACAAGATCAAACGTATGTAGTGTGCATGGATGCAGATTTCCCCCCAAATTATTTGTTTTCAAGGAACATTTCTATATTCAATTTTTAATTCACGATTAGAAAATCTAGAATACAGCTGGATTTCTGGCAAATCTACATACACACGTAGCCTCCTCGTGTGGCAGCGTAAAGCTGTTTTTTCCCACTTATCTAAAACGTTTACCTTGGTATTTGTAATATTTATACAACTAATATGCAAGATAAATTAAAAAAAGGGCCACCATTGGCATCATGTTTTAGTAAAACGTGATCTTGCAAATATGAATACCCAGTATTTGGTTATCATTGTATGTATTTTGTCCAACACCTCTCTTATTGTAAACAGATACACTGAAGTGTTTTACCAAGGACACCATACCTTTCAGCAATCCGTCAGCATTCCACCAATGAGAACCAATTGTGGCACTTTATAAGCCCATCTGACTCTTTTATTCATATGAAGTAGATTTCTGCGTACCTTCCCGTGAGTAGTATTATCACGTCTTTCCAAGCCTATGTCGTTTTCATTTCACGACTTATACGTTATGACAGGGCATACTCCTCTTATGCATGTTTGGTTCTGGGAGCCAAACGGTTCTCCAATAAAATGCTCACACAGGGTTACGTTGTTGAATCGTCACTTAGGTAGTTTTATGGTCGATATGGGCATTTGATTAAACATTATTGAGTGCCCCCCTCAATGACATTAGATCATATTCTGGGACACGATCAAATACCCCTTCTCCAATCAGATCTAAACAAAGTGATGACTGTTTGACCTTTTCACTTAATTCGGGCGGTTTCTATTGCCTTAACGATGGTTGTGATATGTTAATAGGGGACGCTTACTGATTCCAGACACCTGAGGCTCTTTTTACGAAAGGTAAAGGGGCCACAGGTATAAAAGGTATAGGACCACATTTAGGATTTGCGACCATTTTACAGAGTTAGGACTTCTGACTTACGACCAAATGAGGTCAGGTCTTTGTGTGTACTCAGAAGTATGGTTAAACCCAAGTCATTGTTGTATGTGTTACGAGTTAACTTTGTAAATGTAAAATATATTCAGAAATGTTCATAATCAATCAAGATCTGATTTAAAAATATGTTAATATGCCTTAAGACTGGAGATAAAATAAGGTTGATAAAACAGTCCTCAGTCTCGTCTTAAGATAAAAAAAATAAAGATCTACGACTAAGGACTTACGACATCTTGATTAAAACGCGCACCTGTTCCTATCCCGTTTGGGATTCGCTATTTTTCTTCATGTTAAGATCGTTATTATATGTAATTAGTCGTAATGGACTTTGAGCTACGAATATCCATTGGTACTTCTTCGTTTTAGTTTCTATCGTCAAACTTCTACAGGTATTTATCACCTGCATAAATCTGCCAACTAATTTGAAATGCTAGACCCAATTGTAAGATGATTTTGTAATAGATATAGCCAAAGTCTTCAACTGATAAGCTTGGCAATTACAATGTCAATGACATGTTCGGTCACAATGTCTTAAAGTGTAAGAATCGTTCAATGACTTTTATCTGTGATTACTATGTTCACGAAGGCCAACAAAAATTAATATCTTGTTCCTCTGACACAAAATGTTCCCAAATTAAGATGATGAAGGAGTACGGCTTTTTTTTTCTTTTTAACTCCTCAAAAGTGTGTTGCCGGAGGGAAATCTTTATCTTCTCTGCGTCTTATACATGTATGTAATTATGTGTTACTTGATAAATAAATCTTGTATTCTATTTTATTTTCTTGTATAGAATGACAACACATGATTGGTTGATTTTTTTGTAGACTGTCATTTTGCCGAAGCTTGTCGAAACATCATGACCGGCAACATTTGGATCACAAGTCACAGGGTCCTAGTGATCTCTCTTGCACTCTCTTGATTAGGTCACCGAATGGTTAAACTATCGCTTTAATTGTTGGGATAGTCTATGACAATAACAAACGTCTTTCACAACTTAAAGGAAGTGAATAAAGAGATGTTGTTTTGTATTTTATTTTCATGTATGGAATGACAACACATGACTGGTGTACCTTCTTGTTGACTGTTATTTTGCCGAAGCTTGTCGACACATCATGGCCGGCAAAATTTGGATCATTAGTCACAAGGTCCTAGTGATCCCTCTTGAACTCCCTTGATTAGGCCCCCCGAAGTGCAATTATCGCTTTGACCATAATAAACGTCCTTCACAACTTATATGAACGGAAACCATGACGGAGCATGTGCAGTACTTTGAAGTTCTTGGTCACGGTAGACATATGGTTTTTTGTACTGTGTACTACGTCATCAGTTAGTGACTTGCATTCGGAAATTTGCAGCATAGTACGATCTCTTATACAGAGTTGTCGAACCTTGCATTCTCGATCAATCTGTTGCAACGTCTCGAGTTTTACCAGATTCTTAAAAATATATAGATCTTTTGGTGTGTTTTTTGCATATATTTTAATGCTGACATAGAATAAAATACTATTTGAGGCGAAAATACTTTTTAAAATGGCTATGAATATACGGACTATACATTTGTGAAAAGTATTCTTATTCTGAGCATTTGGTTTCTATAGTTATTCTGTTGGTTGCATGATCACATGTTTTGGTCTGCTTTTTGACAGATATTGATCGACGGTGCAAGGACCGACAACTCTGTGTAATATTAAATATACTGAGTGTAGTATAGTAGATCCGGAAAATCGAATTACAAACTGTGTCATCTACAGTATCAAACTCCGATTATCGGTGATTAAATGGAGATAAAAATAAATCATCAACGGTATTTCGATACCAGCCGATTAATTCATACTAAAATCATATTTCGCTCGGACAGCACAATTTAAATTCCCAACTTTTCAAACGCTGTGACATTCATTTTGACAGTGAGTACTTCTTAGACGGCTTGGAAATACATTAAGGTTTAATATATAGCCTTGTATGATACCACTTTTATTATTTCGGATATTTACATTTATATCAAATTTGAGCTCAGCTGACGAAGTCTTATTGGCATAAACTATCGTCTTGAGTATTTGTTTTAACCTATCTTTTGTTACTGTAACTTTGGTATTGTAAACAATATTTACACAAAGGGATGCTTGTGATTCAAAGCTAACACTCGATTAGAATATTCTCGTTCTAAAAAACATGAAAACAAAGAAAAACCCTGTTCGCGATAGGTATTTTTATATAATAATAAAAAATACACATTATGGTTGTAAAAAGAAGGAAAACAAACACAATATTTTTGAAATGGTTAATTTACAAAATAAAAACAAATTATGGCGGTAAAAAGATGAAAACAAAGGCAATCCTTTTAAGATTATAATTTAAATAAATAAACACATTATGGCTATAAAAAGATGACGAACCCTTGTTGTGGTATGTTATCAACAAGATGAAAAACAAATAAAATTGATAAAACTGTTGTTGTCATTCTTTAAACTATACATAGGAAGAATTCGAATGAAGTGCACACAAATTGGCGTTGTTCCTCTATACAAGGAGAATTACTTCTTTGTTTGAATTGAAGGCCCTTTAATCATCTAATGTTGAATTATGAAACAGCTTAATATCCCCACACAGAATGATTATGAAACAGAACTCCAAAGTTAAAGAAAACAATTTCTCTTTTAAAAGGATGATAGTCATACAAAGCCCGGGTAAAATAATCAAAATCATTTCGTAAAGCATATGGAAATTTGGAAAGAACTCGGACCAGGATTCTAAGAATTGAAGAATTACCCAAGAATTCCACTCAACTTTGTTAAATTGTAAAATCGTTTTGGCTACGACACAACTAAGTTTTAGTTTTCACTAGGCTTTCAAGATCATGCAAGCCGTAACCTCATTGGTCGAACAACAGGATCCTACTAATGGTCACTCACACGTGACCACATAGCGGTCTCCCACGCGACATATCAATACAATGTTAGCAACGAGAGATCAGTTTTGTATTAGAACAGACACTAACATTATAGTGACGGCTGTCAGAGGACTATTACCGATAACGGACACTGTAGTTGAAGCCATCCTCTCACGAATACGACGATAAATAGTACGAATGATGTAGTGTTTACTGTATATGTGTGGTTTATCAGTATCTGATTGCAGATTGTTTTTAGAATATATACGAATAGCTTACCAAAAGTACAATGAAAATATCTAAAAACAAGACATCAAAATGAACCCCCAACCCCCCCCCCCCAAAAAAAAAAACACAACAAAAAAGAAAACAAACCAACGGCAACAATAAAAATTATTTTTAGAATATGTTTAAGGACCACTGACAGAATGTGACCAATCGTCAGAGGATACGCACAAATCTATGACACTTGGTGCCACCGAATTATCTTCAAGAGGTATGTAATGGTCAACTATGATTACGTTGTTTCTTACTTTCAATACTTTGACGTTTGATCATTTTATTTAATTACACTACTACTTCCCCCGGGTAAAACATGTTTTGATTTGTTTTGCAATATAAAAGTTTCCGTCAAATATCATGAAATGGTATCCATATTTGCTCAGTTCCTTCATATCAACGATATTGTTGATGTAATAAATTTTGGACAGTATATAACATGACTGAGCTGGCCTGGCTCAGTCGGTAGCGCTCTCGACTCTTGATCGTAAGGTCATGAGTTCGAGTCCAGCCGGTGGCAGGCTGGTTTCCTGTCCTTCGGATGAGACAATAAAAATTGAGGCCCCGTGTCGCAGTACGTGTCTGCACGTTAAAAAACCCTCACTGCTCAATGGCCGTAAGTGCCGAGCATACGCCAAAATTTGAAGCCCTTCACCGGAATTTGGTGACGTCTTCATATGAGTGAAAGATTCTTGAGTGGGACATTAATCAACAATATTTACATACCGACTGCAGTTCTCTTCATTGCAAGTATATAGAGTGGAATGTTTCATACTCTGGTAAACGCAGTCGCGTGCCCCGAGTATTAACCACTTTACTTTTCAGCGTAAGAATACATGAACGAATCAATAAAGAATAGAATATCACATGTTTATTTCTTATATATTTAATATTAAAAGCCATACATAAAGCTTATCACAAAGGAAATAAAAATCACTGAAAGAAATCGGAAACACGAGACTACATCTGTAGCACATTGTACAGCCTACAGGCCCATATCGCGATATATCTAGGTCATGTTATGACCAGAACCACAGACCATCGTCTGGCTTCAGTTACAAAAGAAAAAAGAAATTAAGGCCTAATGAAACTTTGTCAAGCATCTCTTGATAAACAAGTCGATTTGTTTGCCATCAATTGATATTCATATAAGAAACAATTCGTCACCCGCATCGTGTGAAATTAGGTCGTGTGAAATGGGCTTACTTATGTAGGTTACGTACCAATCAGTCACTGTGGTTCCCAGCTGCTTGGTAAAAATGTCAAATAAAAGGGTTACTTTCAGTTGTCATCAATTAATATTAGCTGTCTCACTTCTTGTAAGTCACACTAAATCTTTCTATAGTATTTCCCATTTATAATATCAGAATTCAATCGCAAACTCGTTGTAAATACATTATTCAGCATACTCATGGGCGCAGCCATTTGCAATTTCTATTCTCTTCCGACACATTTAACCTTCCGGTTACCAAGCAGACGAATATTCTAAAATAATTGAAAACCAATCTGACACTTACTCAAAATTTTCCATATCAATATTTTCTTTCAAAATGGTAAAAAAAGAAGCAAATAAACCTTAATTCCATTTAGTTTTCCGGACAGAAAAGGAGAACTTCTTCTCATGTCAAAACAGCTGTTGAGCGACACGTCATATGTAAACACCCCCCCCCCCCCCGCAAATTCAGTATCCCGGAATGAATTTAGTATCCAGTAGACATCAGTTTCAAAGAAAATGGTAATGTATATAAATATAAGGATTGTTTTTCATTTTTTTGACTTCATTCGAATATAATGGCAGTGCATTATGGAAAAAAATTCTGTGCAGCACGAAATATAGCATATATATATATATATATATATATATATATATATATATATATATATATATATATATATATATATATATATATTTATATATCAGACCTGCGTTTAACGTAAAATTTCCATTCTGATAGATTATCATGTTTGTTTGTTTGTTTAAGTAGTGTTTACATCACTCTCAACTATGTCTCATTTAAATGGTGGCCACCAATTTTAAATGGTGAAGGAGTTTATTTGGGGCCGGTCGTAAGTCCTAAATCCTAAGTCTTAGTCCTGATTGTCATGGAACTGACCAATCAACAATGGATTGCCATGGTAGTTAGGACTAAAAGTTAGGATTTAAGACTTGCGACCTGTCGTAAAACGGGCCCAAAATTACGATGCACATGAAAAAAAAAACTACCGGCCTTCCTGCAGGTAAACTGGCAATCTTTCGCACAAAAATCAGCAAAAGTGACAGTAGGGGCGACATTGCTCTGACCAGAAGTGAGAATGATCAAACATTTCAACCACGAAGACCTACTTTACATAAGAAATAAAAATGCAACACACCACCAATTTACGCGCGGTACCGGTTTTGAGGTTCTGGGACATTTTTATGTTATATTGATACGCGCTATAACGGATCGGGCGTTGCAGAATTTGTTTTATGCTATTTTGATATGTTTTGAATTAAATAAAATACCATCAACATAGTTTCTTTGATAAGGATATATAATAAATGTTCATTCAGTTTTTGTCCTTGACATAAATATGCCAACATATGCATTCGCTAACATTTACTCATTTGTCGGAGTTATGGGACTTGAAACCGTCATGACTGACATACCTCTTATCGCTTCCCAAAGCAAAATCGTTATAATACAACCAAATATTATATATCATCTTTTATCTTTTCTTACCGACACAGTTTAATTTTAACCCATGTCAACACCGTAACTTTTTCAAGGTAAGTGTAATATGATCTGCATTAAGATTACACGTAGCTGAGTAATACAGCTGTTTTCCCATCTTTCGTTAATATATTACGGCAAAACATTGCTCTAGTCTTCTAGGAAATATATCATATGCGAATGGATCCATTACATTTTGAATTGTCACAATAACGTGAGTAAAATTTACAAATAAAATGTCATCCTATGTTTAGGAAATTTGATCGTTTTCAACAACATTTGATCGCAATACTTGTGAAAACCAAATGGAAACTGATCGTGGATGGGCATGGATTGTAATGGGTGGTAAGTACCTCAGACCTTTTTTCTATTGAAAATGACATTTTATCGATTTCTGGGCCCGAAACCACCAAATTTAGTCTATACTAAAGCTCAACTTTTATTTTGAAATTTTGACTATATAATCTGTTGTAAATTTGTGGGTTTGAGTAATTAGGTAAAATATTATTATTTTACGTCATTCACATATAACATTTTGCGTAACACTTATGATTTTCATTGAAAAAATGAATAAATACGTTGAGTACGGTATTGAAAATTAAACTATTCTTTAATTATTCTGAAGTTCTCTTCAAATTCACAATAATTTTGATTATAATTTTACAGATGTATGCTGTCAATATACAAATATGTCCAGTTGCAGAATAAATTTCTGTGTGTTTTTACCTTAAAATCATGAAAAGATAGTTGAGTTTGAGTACTGAGTAAATTTTGTGACTTCAGGCCCTGGGCTCATATGTGTGTGTGTGTGTGTGTGTGTGTGTGTGTGTGTGTGTGTGTGTGTGTGTGTGTGTGTGTGTGTGCACATGTATCAATTGATAAGAATTTCCCTAAACTAAAACTTTAACCAAAATGTCGATCTCCAACCCCATTACTACATCGATCCACCCCCACGAAATTCAAGCCAACATAATTCAATTGCACTTGTCAAAATGTAACGTATAGGCAAAATATGAAGGCCGTTATCTTTAATTAAATATGGTTACTTTTGTTTTGTCAAGTCCTTGGCATAAACAATGAAAGACACTGGCTTTTCGGATGGCACCTAAGACTCAGTGGTTGTGTCAAGTCAAGTGGCTTACGTTTGAGAAACCCACAACATTGGCAAAATAACAACAAAACAACAAATTCCAATATGACGTCATATTAGAGAAAAAAAACCCAATCAGAAATAGTACTAAAAAGAAACAGTTTAAAACAATGTTGAAGCCCATCTTATGTACAGAAGTTGTCAATAGGCACATTGTAATTTTGACAATTCTTTCTTAAAGCTGTCATGGCCTCGTCCTTTCTCGAAACAGGCACATTCAAAACATTTGGAATATTTTTCGTTGCATTCCTGGAAAAATATGACGCTTCAGCGACCGCTACTTCCCTAGTATCAGCCGTGTACTCGGTAGCATACAGTGTTTTTGGTAAGTACAACTAGACGTCTTTTCATTTTATAACTCAGGACTCGATATTATCACCGGCTCACTGGTCCGTATGTAAATCTTTCAACATCTATCTCATTTTAATACACCTGTCTTGTCCTCAGATGTCATAGTTTGTTACTCTTTTTTACTCTTTATCCCTCTATATGTATATATGAAAATCAGGAGCCGGCTGGCTCAGTCGATAGCGCGCTCGACTCCTGAACGTTAGGTCGTGAGGTCGCGAGTTCAAGTCCAGGCAGGTTGTTTTCTTGTCTGTCGGATGAGACAGTAAAAACCGAGGTTCCGTGTCACAATAGGTGTCGGCGCTTTAAAGAACCCTCACTGCTCAATGCCCGTAAGTGTCGAGCATAGGCCAAAATTTGAAGTCCTTCACTGGCATTTGGTGACGTCTCCATATGAGTGAAATATTCTTGAGTGAAACATCAAACAACAATAAACAAACAAACAAACGAAAATCAGTGATATAAAACATCTCAGATACCAAAGTATAAATCTTTAGGAAATGACCAGAATATATAGGTACAAATCTGGCAAAAATAGACAAACACGGACCTCTTGCAATCAAGAGGTGTGATCAGGTAATATTAAATAGCAATGCGCATTCAAATAAACTACTGGTGAGGTTGGATGACTTTTGCAAAACTGCATATCGCGCTACAAATGGCGAACAATTGACATACCAATACTGATGACGTAGCACGCAGTGCACACAAAAAAGGCTAAAAGGAAGCGAACCGGTTTGGTCGTAAAGACATATTTTTCTCGAATTCACAGCATCAAAACTTATGACTTCTCTACTCTTTACACTACTATTCCTCATGAAAAATTAAAAGAAAGACTTTTCAGCATCATAGACAACTGCTTTTTCACTAAAGGTGGTACCCGAAAATTTGAATATCTAGTGATTGGCTATCAGGATACCTATTTTGTCAAACACCACTCTGATTCTACACATAAATATACTGAAGTTGATATAAAAAACATGCTGGAATTTCTAATACACAATATATTTGTAATGTTCGGAGACGTGGTCCTTCAACAAACTGTCGGCATTTCCATGGGAACCAATTGTGCTCCTTTATTGGCCGACCTGTTACTTTATTCATACGAAGCAGACTTCATTCAGAAACTGCTGAATCAAAAGAAGAAAAAGCTAGCGGTGTCTTTTAATTTGACATTTAGATATATCGACGACGTTTTGTCAATTAATAATGACAATTTTCATACATATGGCAATGCGATATATCCCAGCGAACTAGAAATTACAAATACAACAGAATTAAGCACACACGCTTCATACTTAGACATTTTACTTAACATAAACACAGACGGGAAATTAGCTACGAAGCTATACGATAAACGCGACGATTTCGGCTTTCCCATCGTAAATTTTCCACGTTTAAGTAGTAATATACCTCTGTCACCTGCATATGGAGTTTATATTTCACAAATGATCCAATATTCCAGGGCGTGCACAACATATGAAGATTTCATATACAGAGGTAAACTACTCACTGACAATTTATTGACACAGGGATATCGAAAACCGCGTTTAATGTCAACGTTCCGCAAGTTTTACGGTCGGTATAATAGTCTTCTTTGCGACTACTCTGTTTCACTTAGTGAAATGTTGAGTTGCCTTTTCGTTGGCGGTTGTTGAGACGTCTGTACCAACTGTGACGAGGATACACTCATCACGTGTTTCACTGGACTTGACTGTGGACTCACGGCGGGTGTGACCGGTCGACAGGGGATGCTTACTTCTCCATGGCACCTGATCCCAACTCTTGGTTTCCAGAGGTTCGTGTTTGTCCATTTTTTATCGGATTTGTATCTATGTCCTGGACATTCTATTGATTTACACTTTGATATCTGAGGTTTATATATTTAAACTCTACATGTACATAAAACAGTGACCTTGGCCTAATTATTTAATAGCAACTGCAGGTATGGCAAAAACAAATAATAGCAGTAATTGCGAATCTCCACTCAAGCATATCAATAATAAAGATGCAGAAAAGATTATTAATTGTTAATTAAAACTCCAAAGATCCAAGCTGAAAAGATTTGGAGGGAATTTGATGAAACCTATTTATGTGGCAACGATAGTCCAAAGTTGCAGAAAACGTTAAGGTTTTAGTCTCTACTGGGTTCTAAGTAACGTAAGTAAGCGTCGCTTTTCCAAAGTCCCATCTCCTGAATAAGCTCTCCAGGGAGTTCTGCATGGAAGTCAGAGGTAGCACCACATCGCATGTATAAAACAAGGAAAGGAGCTGTGCTCTCTTTCAAGGCATTGCCTTAGTTCATATAACATGTTGTAAAGCACAGCTCCAACGGCCGTTTCACGAGTACCTTTTCACAAACGGAAGTGCTAATGTTCTAAATATTTAACATCACATTTAAATTGTGACACCGTTTTGAGGGAGGGTTCCTGCCCTGATGAGACAAGATAGAGTCCCGATGAATGTTATTTCCCGCATTTGTAAATTAAGCAGACATTGCCTTCGTTCATATCAATTTTATATTTTACAGCATTTCCTGTTATGACGTGTGCGATTGAGAGGTTCAGTGGAAGACAGTTGGTAACATTCGGAGGTTTTTGTTTATTTCTTAGCTACCTCCTCTGCAGTTTTGCTACGAGTATTGAATTTATAATTTTTGCACAGGGAGTAGTGTCTGGTAATTATTCTGATTACACATATTAGTATACCAGAGTGATTTGGTAATTATTTTGATTACACATATAGACAAAAATTTACACGAAGTAAATTTGACTCAACATTCATTGTCACACAAACTGATAAAAGAGGGTCAAAGGACAGCCAATTGATAAGACCATCTTTCACTTTTTATCAGCGTAGGTTGAAGTACCGTTTAATTCATTGTAAGACCCAAACTGCTTATTATATTCTATATATTTGACGTCATAATTATTTCGTGACGTCATTTTGTGCACAGTGTTGACCTATTGAAATTGGATAGACTCGATGGATGCTTTTCCCGCATGTGCGAAGCAAGGAGCTGCACCCTCTTTAAAGGGATTGCCTTTGTTCATTTTACCTACATTGAATAAATACTCATCCAAACGGCTTTACTTGAAATGACTAAATGAAGAACAGTTCAATTATATACAAGGAAACAAACTTAATAGAGATGGCTTATTTTGACATATCTAAAGAAATTTTTATGCATTGTTTAATACTTTGAACTGGCATTATCTCAAGTATTATTTATTTTTGTCTTTTGCAAATAGCACTTGCGTCGGCCTGTATTCATGGACCCAGTGTCGTCGTTTTGAACCGGTATTTTGAAAAGAGGCGTAGTTTTGCGGTCGGGATGGCCATATCCTTTGGAAGTATAGGTGGAATTATTTTCCCTATCTTTTTTACAAAGCTAATGCAAGAATATTATCTTAATGGAGCCCTTCTTATACAGTCTAGCATTTTATTAAACGCCGTAGTAGCGGGAGCGCTTCTACGACCAATGTGGTTAACGCAAAAGTTTACAGAATATAAATTATGGAATCAGCAGAAAAATGAAAAAAATAAAGAAGATATTACTAACGTCTCTAAAGTGCCATCAAGCAGTTGGGAGATGTTGAAAGAGCAAAAAGGATTTCTTAATGAAAATGAGGATTTTTCAAAAGAAGAATGCGAAATTAAACTTCATTTTAAAGAACAGGCAGGCAATATGCTCAATACTTCAACATTATCCGGCATTTCACATTTTTCTAGTTCACGTGATATTTTCAGTGCTTCAATGGCAGAACTTCGCCAAATCGAGATCAAGACAGAAAATGTTATCGTGGAAAAGCAAGAATGTTTATGCAATGGAGTTTATTTATCTAAATATGTGGATCTAAACGTCTGCAAAATGAAACTAGTCATTCTATTTGCAACCGTGTTCTCGTTCGGCAGTGTCGCGTGCATTTTGACTATTACCTTTATACCACCTTTTGCTCGCCAGAGAGGCATGTCGGATACTGATGTTGCAATATTTGCTGCTACATTGGGTGGATGTGAGTTTGTAGGACGGATTTGCTGTGGTATCTTAGCCGACTTAAATATAGTACAGCGATATAAAATAGTTATGTTTGGATTATTCGTCGTTGGCACGATTGTACAATTTTTGCGTTTTTTGACCATTTTCTGGCACTTTGAAGTGTTCTGTGTTGTGTTTGGGTTTTTTGGTGGATTCCTTGTGTCACTGTATTCTCCTGTTTGTGTCGATTTCATTGGACTTGATAACTTCCACAAAGCTGTTGGTATACTTTTTGCATTGCAAGGGACACTATTAGGGATTTCAGGAATAATCATTGGTGAGCATTTTGTAGTGTTGCATGCATGTTGCGATTCATTTAATTTTGACTTTATATCGACGGATATTGCATACTGGTTATATTTAGATCCTGGTAGTACCTAAGAAAAATATTAGTATTCACATTCAATGAAATCTTGTTATCTCGAAATACACAGGTCCACCCCAATTACTTCGAGATATCGTAGATTAAAAAATAACCAAGATTTTAATTACCACATTTTTCTATCCATGAAAATCTGGACCGACTGTTCAATTTCGACATATCCGTAACTTCAACTAATCCAATTTCGACATAACGAGATTTCGCTTTACTATACACTGGGACTCATCCCTAACCCAGATTTTCTAAGGGAAATACTTACAACAAAGGTCACGGATTGTTATAGTCGAGAGAAACATATTTTGTGAAGTATGAACGAATATAAGTAAATCAATTTCTATTTTAACCTGACAGTAAATGCAGTGGTCAAGTGGAAGAGCGTTCGACTCCGATACAAGGTCCAGTGTTCGAATCCTGGTACCGGATCATATCAAATTAGTTATTGTTCTCTCGCCTAACGCTCGGCATTCGAATTAAAAGTCGCATGTTAGTCGGAGGAGACTACGTAAAACCGATGTCATAGTAGGCCTGACACATAAAAAGAAGATATTCACTTCACTAATATCAGTCCATAGCACAGGTCAAAATTCATAGCGGTTCAGTGTTGATACATATTCATATAAATAAAATTTGGCAGGATAAGAATTAACAGTCAATCAAAGAAAGTAGGAAAGTGTACTTTTTCTTTTTTCCAAAGGTAAGGTCTGAGTCTCCCCAGGGTATCAATAAAAACCAGTACCTGGTACTTCGGTACAAGCCCATTATTTTATACTAAAGTAATATTTCACTGATAATACAATCATTTAAAGTATAAACTACTGATAAAGCTGATTTATTAATTCTACAGTAGGCACTCTTACATCTATTTGGTAATACAGTTAGATAAATTATTTGGCCTTGTATGATACCAACTCTTTTGGAAAGATACATTTATATTAAATACGAGCTAACCAGATAGAATAATCGTCTTCAGCATTTGTTTTTGGCATCATTTGAAACACTATAATACGGAAACCGGATCGTGACATGTTAAAATAAAACTTTCTCGTAATTACGAAATACTTTGTCATAATTACGAGAAACCTCGTAATTATTAGAAAATTAAATTTTTTCGTTATTACGAGACAGTTTCTGGTAATCACGAGGAAGTTGTAGAAACCTTTAATTATTAACATGGCACTCTCCGGCTTCCGTACTGTAACTGTGATATTGTTAATGATATTTATTAGATTGATGTTTTGTTTCATTAGAGTCCTAATTGAAAAAAAGCCGTGTAACATTATGGCAGTAATTGATATTCAAATATTTAATCATTTTCTCTACTTTTATCTTCTTTACATGTTATCGCTGATATGTCTTAGATATGTATACATGTGCTTGTACTAATGTAGTTTAGATCGGATAACACTAAGCACGATTTCAAATTCCAATAATTACAGGTGTTCTCCGTGATATAAGCGGCGATTACGTCATTGGCTTCCACTTCACAGGAGCTTGTGGACTATTAGCTACTTTCTTGTTTTATTTTGTACCGTATTTAAAAGAAGAAGAAGAAGAAGAAGACGACGAAGTGGTGAAACAAACGAATAAACAGATATAGATCTATTACACTACAAGCTATTATATCTAAATTTATGTTGGTCATTAAACTTTGAGTCATATAAAATATAATAGCTTTTGCATAAATTCGTTTATCCTAGTACAAAGTTGATTAAGATACAGTTTTTCAATTAGGCTTCCCATATTTGTAGTGGATACATTACTTCCGTAGACGAAGTTATTTTATTTTGCTTATATATCTCGGAGATATGACCGGTGGAGGAACTGTTAATCTTACGTATGGGTCTTGTATCCACTGAACTGTGACTCGATTTAGCCTTGTAAATTTATTTCTGTATCAGTCGCCATCGCCTGTCTTCTATCATTTGAATTAAAACTTTACCATTTTGTGCTGTTTCTTACTTGTATATGTCTACTACATAATCGGCGTGCTGCCAAGGACGGGGTTTGACATGCGCAGCGACACTCCATAGCGATAGACTGCATATACATGTAATGTTGAACCATTGATAATATCTGACTAAGAGGAAACAAACAGAAACAAACAACAAGAAAAAAAACATACCAAATAACAGTAATCTTTTCATGATCGTCTGCAGGTACAACAAATCCTCTTCATGTGTTTCTTCTCCTTATTTTATAGTCTGATGATTTTAAGTGGTATCAACACATATAGATTTTATACATTTATTTAAACTGCAGATATTTAAGTACTCTAAAGTCGGCTTTATTTGAATTATAATAACTGTAATGTTCTGGCAAAACGTACCATAATAAAATATTTAAAAAAAAATCATTGTTATGCTTTTAGATGTAGCCTCTCAACGTAAGTGTCAAAAGCATCACTTCTGTAACTGTAGTTCTTATTAGTTTATGTGAGAATGTTTAAACATGCATATAAAAATTCTACAAAATGTTTATCTTCAAAAACATTTTTTATATAAACTTGTATATAAACTTGCTAAGACTTACCTTTTGATGGATTCGTAAATTGTACGAAGATATTTGCCCTCACATACTAGTAGTAGTAAGAGAGCTCAATATGCCAAATGGAAATCCTGTGATTAGATCTCGGAAGAAACCCACATCTGAGGAATATTTAAAAGCCTGCACGTGTTACAAACAATGACTGTGCTGAACAGAAACGTCTTTTCCTTAAACTTAAATTTACAAATAAAGGCACAGAAGCTTAAAACATTGGCAATGTTCTTAATCACAAAAAAGTTCAGTCCTGTATTCCACCATATTTTAAACTGAAGACCACGCCTTGCATTTCATATAGCTATACACCTAGCATCGCATCCAAGCTATTCAATTACAAACAGGTTTTGCAGTGCCTAGACATCAACCATCTTCTACACAACACTGTCACATGTTCATGTGCTTCATCTCCTTTCAAATACAATACTATCGGGCATGTCATTACCGGCGACGTTTCTATTGTTGAAAATGAAAGCCTCAAAAATCTTATTTTAAGGGGCCCTAAATACCCGGAAGCCCGTTCCTTTAATTGGCGTCAGAATTTCAGTTTAGTTATGGATTCTGTCGAAGATTATGCCAGACGATGGGCCAAACATGAAGACGAAGAACCAGACACTTTGTCTGAATGGCATACGATGATTGATAAAATTTCGTATTCGAAAACTTAAAGGGACTATGAAAACACGTTATCCCTCTGTATTTAATGATCCAGAAGTAGTTACTGAACTGAATAGGTTGCATGACCAATTTGTACTCGTACCAGCAGACAAAGCCTCAAATAATATAGTTTTTATTTATAAGGCGCATTACTATACTTGTTTATTAGAAGAACTTGGGTTTAATATGAATTCTGGTAATCCTACATATACACGTAGCTCACTTTCAAAGGACGAGATCCTTCAAAATCACGTATCCGTATTACGCTCATTTGATATACCTACAACGGATACCGATTTCGAGCTGCCATATTTATATTGATACCTAAACTTCATAAAACCCCATATAAGCAAAGATACATAGCAGGATCCAGCAAATGTTCTACCAAACCTTTATCTTTACTCCTTACCAAGATATTGACAGCCGTTAAGGAGAAACTTCAACAATACTGTACAGTTGCTTATTCCAGAAGCGGTGTAAATCAGATGTGGATACTTAAAAATTCTAAACAGCTTTTAGAAAATTTAAAGGCACACAATTTTTCTCGAATTCACAGCATCAAAACTTATGACTTCTCTACTCTTTACACTACTATTCCTCATGAAAAATTAAAAGAAAGACTTTTCAGCATCATAGATAACTGCTTTTTCACTAAAGGTGGTACCCGAAAATTTAAATATCTAGTGATTGGCTATCAGGATACTTATTTTGTCAAACACCACTCTGATTCTACACATAAATATACTGAAGTTGATATAAAAAACATGCTGGAATTTCTAATAGGAAGTATATTTGTAATATTCGGATACGTGGTCTTTCAACAAACTATCGGCATTCCCATGGGAACCAATTGTGCTCCTTTATTGGCCGACCTGTTCCTTTATTCATACGAAGCAGACTTCATTCAGAAACTGCTGAATCAAAAGAAGAAAAAACTAGTGGTGTCTTTTAATTTGACATTTAGATATATCGACAATTTTCATACATATGTCAATGCGATATATCCCAGCGAATTAGAAATTAAAGATACAACAGAATCAAACACACACGCTTCATACTTAGACATATTACTTAACATAAACACAGACGGGAAATTAGCTACGAAGCTATTCGATAAACGTGACATTTCGGCTTTCCCATCGTAAATTTTCCACATTTAAGTAGTAATATACCTCAGTCACCTGCATATGGAGTTTATATTTCACAAATGATCCGATATGCCTGGGCGTGCACAACATATGAAGATTTCATATAAAGAGGTAAACTACTCACTGACAAATTATTGACACAGGGATATCGAAAACCGCGTTTAATGTCAACGTTCCGCAAGTTTTACGTAAAATAGTCTTCTTTGCGACTACTCTGTTTCACTTAGTGAAATGTTGAGTTGCCTTTTCGTTGGCGGTTGTTGAGACGTCTGTACCAATTGTGACGAGGATACACTCATCACGTGTTTCACTGGACTTGACTGTGGACTCACGGCGGGTGTGACCGGTCGACAGGGGATGCTTACTCCCCCATGGCACCTGATCCCACCTCTTGATTTCCAGAGGTCCGTGTTTGTCCATTTTTTATCGGATTTGTATCTATGTCCTGGACATTCTATTGATTTACACTTTGGTATCTGAGGTTTTTATATATTCCTTCGACAAATGCTCAATATTAAATAGTTATGGATCTCTAGGATGATAATCTGTGTCAGGATAGGTGTGATACAGTAGTGAAGTCTCGAATTTTCAGATCGCCAGCTATTATTCTAGATTTTTTTAGCGTTTGTATCACGTGACTTCCCAGGTGTTTATCATATGGATATATAAGCAGGTGCACGATGTCTTATAATAAATCAAAATGCCAATAGATTCCATGTAGGGTAAATCAGTTAGATTTAGATGTTTATTGACATAACAGGACTGGTAACTATCATCTGACCTTCAGATATATATCTGATCTCTGTGGCATGTTCATGACTTCATTATCGTCATGCAAATCAAGAACTTCTAAATCAAGCTCCATGCTACTTCAAACAAGCGAACTAAATTATGTTTCCTATTACTTTATCTTGAAGAAAAGACTCAATATGGGGCACTTTTCACACAGTGAAATGGTTATCTACCTACATTTTGTTTTTTGATCAATGCGAAAGCACAGATATCGTAAATCCCCATGGCTAGCAAAGTTGTAGCGGTGCACGAAAACTCAAGATCGAAAACGGTTTACGTAAAAACCCGACAAACTGCTATTTCAAAGAGACTTTACTGTCCGCTCGACTCGCAACAAAAATGATAAGTAAGTTTCAGTACTTTCAATAATGTTTCAATAAATTATTTTCTTTTAAAACACTAAGCCTCTGATAATTTATTATACACAGTTATCTATTCTGAATCAACATTCCCGTATTGGTGCATAATTGCATCACACTTTGAACAAATATCTTGCTAAATGATAAGAGGAGATTGGATGACAATTTATGTTTTCATTACTCACACGTATTGTTTAAAAGAGTCTTTTAATATAAATAAATCGTTTTTTCACCGCTTAATTCATATTGCCTGCTCAGGCGGCTGTAGCACTAGTCGATTTTAAATTGCTAATACTTTGTATATATATATATATATATATATATATATATATATATATATATATATATATATATATATATATATATATATATATATATATATATATATATATTTATGTTCTAATTCGCCAGTCTCAACCGAACATAAATTATTTATAAAATAAACTCAACACATAAATAGGATAAGCTCGCATGTGCGAGTGCAACAGACTTTATTACATATAAATTACATAAATATCTGCGTAAGTCTTGTAAAACATCACACTCAAACCATTTTCTACAAAAAATGAAAAGGTAATTAATATCATGTACAATATAACAATATAGTGAAAACAACGGGCGGGTGGGTGGGGAATAATACGTCTGTTGCACAAGGCGGCGAAGCTTCGAATACCTTATATTCTTACTAATAACTCAGGTAACATTACCTGGTCACAATTTTCATGCTTTTAACGCCGCTACCCCTAATAAAGAATTACTGACCAATCGCCTTGCGATAAACAACAATAGAAACAACATAACACGTGTTTACTGTAAACACACCCACGTATATACGTAACTATTATAAATACATTTATGTTCTAATTCGCCAGTCTCAACCGAACATAAATTATTTATAAAATAAACTCAACACATAAATAGGATAAGTTCGCATGTGCGAGTGCAACAGACTTCGAAAAACAAAGAAAGTATGGTAAGGAAAGATAATCAAATGCCAATATTTTGAGTAACATATAATTTATCATGAATGCTTTCTTTCACATAGCCATCTTTGGCCGAATCTGAAGACAACCGCCCGTGTTTTTTGAAAAGTCGATCATTAACGCCATGCGAACACGCAGCCGTTGCTCCCCCTGCTCGAAGGCTGTGTAAACCAAAGCTATTTTTGTTTAAACCAAGCTCTTCTAAAGCATTTAAAAGAATTTCCGTTGATCGTGTGTATGAAAGAGATTTATCTCCCCTTAAGCAATAAGAATTAGAACTTTTGCAAAATACTAAAGGCCTAAATATAAATTCTGAAGAATCAGATTTCACATTAGCCAACTGTAAATAACGCTGCAGCATAGACACAGGACAAGTATTAAAGTTTGTTTTAGAAATATAGACATGTGTACCCTCTCTATAATGATCTGTTTTACTTTTCTCAATAAAAATTGACATATGAGATTCAAAAAACAAAATATCATTTCTGCGAATATTAACTAACTCAGAGAATCTTATGAAACCTGCATAACTGACAAGACACATACATGCAGTTCTGACATCTTTAAGATCACTTTTGTCATTTCCATACAAAGTACAAATATTTCTTAAAATCTCTGGCGTAAATGGTTCTTTTTTGTTATGAATAGAGTGACCTATGAGTCTATGAGCTCCCTCTTTGACAGATTTACATAAAGAAGAAACACATGGGTCATTGAAACCTGCTAACTTGTGACACCAACTAATAGCATAAAATGCTTCGTCAACTTTCGATACAGAATTATACTCATTTTGTAAATGAATTAAATACAAAGATACTTTAAAACCAGAAGCAGTAAAAGAAGTGATATCATGTGAAAAACACCACTCACAGAATTTATAAAAAGCTCTTTGATACTTGTGTTCTTGGCTTTCGATTTTAAGCAAAAGTCCTGCAGTTGACTCGATAAATGATTAAGGCACTGATCATTTAAAAACCAAGTTCCACTCCATTTTCCGGTTTTAAAAATATCTGAAAAATTTAATGATAGACGATATTTCTTTGATATTATACACCTGTATATAAAAAAAACCATATAAAATTATACAGTATACATAATGACAGTTAGCTCAACAAAATTCATATGCTCGACCTCGCCAGCTTCATATACAACATGATCGACCTCGCCAGCTTAATATGACATACTGACATATCTAGGGCCATGTCAACATTATTATATAGTATCAACGTTGATGTCATGTTAAACAGTGATAACAGGGCCATCAAATCTAACATAGTATCAACACTGACCTCGCCAGCTTAATATGACATACTGACATACTGACATTATATTTTAAACAATGGTGATAACCATGTATCAACATTATATTTATAAACATATCATGTCAACATTAAATATTAAACGTCATGTCATGTAAACAGTGATAACAGTCAATCTAACATAGTATCAACACTGACCTCGCCAGCTTAATATAACATACATATCAAGAGCCATGTCAAATTATAGCCTACTGTTTAACAATGTATTTAATAATAAAGAAAAAATTGTCTAATCGACAAAAACCACGGTACATATAAAACATAATCGACCTTGCCAGCTTAATATGAAAATATTAAGGGCCATGTCAATAAGCAAAGGTATAATGACCAGTCCATCCATAAGAAAAAAACATAATGTATACATCTCATGCTCAAAACAGACCTCGCCAGCTTAAAATCGAAATTTTAAGGGCCTCGTCTAGCATCTAGCCTGATTGCGAGTACACTCGAATTAAAACGATCAGAACCAAAAATACAATTCTTATTCATTCCATGACGAAAAATATTCTGAAAAGGAGAGAATTGGGGCACTTCTTTCACATACCAGTGAACAAACATATTTTTCTTAAATATTAATGTCCAAAAAAGGGAAGATGGCCACATAGCCACAACTAACGACCCCACCGCTTCACAAAATAACAAGTGATTTATCACTCTGCATACAAGCAAAACTGGTGGAACTAACCAGTTATTGTCACGCCCCCAATTCTGAGAAAATGCGTCAACTGCCTCAGTATCAGGGTTCCAAAATAAAGAATTAAACCTCTTTACTTTGTGGTTTGAATAACTCGCAAATCTGTCGACAGAATGCGGACCCCCACATTTTATCAATAAAATCAAAATTTTTTTTAGAAGTTTGCCAATCATCAATATCTATCATTTTAAAAATATAATCTGCTTTTGCATTTTCAGATCTGGGAATCCATACAATATCTAAAGATATATTGAACTCAATACACCTTTTAAAAATGTCCATGGCTAAATTTTGTAGATGTAATTTAGTACTACCTTTTTTAACAATTTTGATACAGTTTTGATTGTCCGTATGCCAACGGACTTGTTTGCCTGCAAAGTCAGCAGAAAAAGAAAAGAGAGCTAACTGAATCGACTTCAGCTCTCTCCATGTCGAACTCATAAAGGACTCTTTCTCGTCCCACATCTTATGAAAGATTTTATTATTAACAGTCAAACTATATGCACCTGCAGCTTTATTACTCGCATCAGAATACGCAAGAGCTTGTGGAAACGAACATATATACAAATATCTACTGTTTAAAGATTTCAAATTTCGAAAACCAGAATACTAATTCAGATTTTACACATTCTGGAAAATTTAAAATCAATAAAAAATGTCCCACTTGACCCTACTCTCAATAGCCATATAAATATGACGTGTCATGAGATTAGTGATATTTCTCAAAACCGTAGACAAAGAAATAATCTTACCCGCAGTTTTCGCCAATTCTCTGGCTGTGAATAGGGGAAATTTTGTTATGATAATTTGTAAAAGCGATAAACAATCTTTGATCTGCCTGTCCGGAATCCGCAACGAATAGGAAAAACTGTTCCATTGGATACCTAACCATTCAATAACCTGTACCGGCTCAAAACAGACTTCTGGGCATTAATAATCAAACCAGCCTTCTCTAAAGATTTTTTCACAAATAAAGAATCTTTCAAACTTTCTTGTAACGAATTACTTATACCGAAACCATCATCAAGGTATAAAACGAGGTTTACACCAGTTTGTCTCCAATATTTAACCAGTGGGCGTGAACATTTACTAAAAATATATGGAGCAGACGAAAAGCCGAAAACTAAAACTGGAAAACAGTAGAATTTATTCTGCCATTTAAAACCCAGAAATGTTTGTTGTTTCTTGCAAATATCTATATGAAAATATCCAGATTTTAAGTCGAACTTAAAAAGAAAACTGTCGCGTTTAAAAAAATTTAAAGCGAATTTCCAGTCTTCAAATTTAATTTTATTTTTCACCACATAATTGTTCAATTCACTTAAATTTAAAATAAGCCTCTTCTACCCGGAATTATTTATAGCAACACTGAGGGGGTTAACTACAAAAGGGTGAAAAGGCACTTCTTGAATACAGCCACTCTCTAATAATTCTGTAACAGTTTCATCAACAAAATCACTATTACTGAGCGCAGATTTATTATTTTTAAACTGCATAGGAGGGGGGGGTCCCTTATAAATGGGATAATGTAACCAAACTTAATAGTGTCTAATATAATTTGACTAGCGCCTATATACTTCCCAGAATGACACATGAGCGGCTAGACTACTTTTTACCCCTTTAACTGTAAAAGAGATACCCTCGAAATATTGAGCTTGTGATAAGAAAACATCAAATTGAAAATTTAACATATTTTCACAAAAATGAAAGTAATCAAAATACTTATCATGAAAGTCACTGTTTTGAGGCCTCACTGGAGGTGTACTTTTTTGAAACTGGGCAGTCTGTTTTCCAGTGTCCGAACTGTCGGCAACCGAAACAAATGTCGTAGGGCGTGGCTTCCATAGACTGTAACTCCGAAAGGGCTGCTGAAGTGAGTAGTTTGAACCCTGAATGTGGAGACGTGGAGCAGGACGTGTAATAGCGCTAGAACTAGTGTTGGAAACAGTGGAATAAACGGGCTTTTTGTAAGGCTGGACATGCCTTTTCTCCCTGATGGATTTAAGAGCTCTGTTTTTCGCTTGTCGTAAACGTTTTTCGTCCTCTGAATCGGATGCCAAATCATCGCTCTCATATTCTCTTACTGTAGACCAGCCTGCGGGTGACTTATCTGCAATTCTTATTAATTTATTTCTTTTCTTCAGTTTAATCAGTAGGCCTGATAAAATATTCGTGGAATAGAATCTTCCACAGAAATATGTTTCTGAATTTTCAAAATGTCTACAATAATATCTAAATTGAAATTAAATTGTATTTTGTTTCCTTCGTTTTTAAATTTGACGGAAACTTCGTCTTTTACTTTTTTGGCTATAATGTCATTTCCAGAAGAAATTTCACTCTTTAGAGTTGATAATTTAGAGTCTAAATATGACTTAAACAAATGCAAAGCGTCTGCAATATCTGACCGTTGTTCTGCTGTAGACTGTTAATTCGGTGAAGACTCACCACTGTCTATATTTATCTGGTCATCAACCGTGGACATACTGGGGAAATAATACGTCTGTTGCACAAGGCGGCGAAGCTTCGAATACCTTATATTCTTACTAATAACTCAGGTAACATTACCTGGTCACAATTTTCATGCTTTTAACGCCGCTACCCCTAATAAACAATTACTGACCAATCGCCTTGCGATAAACAAAAATAGAAACAACATAACACGTGTTTACTGTAAACACACCCACGTGTATACGTAACTATTATAAATACATATATATATTAGACAGTTTTATTGCCTAGATATATTAATTTTTCAGTCTGCCAGGGTTGGGGCTTTGGGTTCAGACTGATCTCAATGTTCCATACAACTCCAACTGCTAGTAACAATATAATGATATGAATGTAATATACATGTACTATATAATAATATAATTTATATAGTTTAATTAAATAAGAATATAATATGTATGGTAATTTTAAATTTCCATTTTGAATTATTTGATTTATTTTAGATTAAAAATATTAAATGCAGATTTTTTTCCCTGGGCAATAGACAGAAGAAGTGTAGAGCAGAATATAGTGATAGATAGTCAAAGTGAAAGATAATAAGAAAAAGAAAAAAAAAGAAAAATAATAAGAGACAGAAAAGAAACTTACTCCTGTCTGATATTTAAAGACATATACATACACATTCATATAAATATACACACAAATATTGATTACTCATTTCGACATGCACAATAGATGTATATGTGCACACTGAATTATCCATGCATGTATCTTTACTTATCCATATCAATTATAATGTACATAATAATAAAATTTTAATTATAAACATTTTTGTAAGGATGGTAACTACTATAGTATATTGTTCTGTTTCAGTAACTATTGTGTTCCAATGACAATATTTAAGGTTTTTAGGGATTGGCTTCAGAATCTTCAAATAATTGTTTCATGAAGACCATATTTTAACGAAGACTTCATTTTAGTCATTCTTGCGTGCAATAAATTTCTCTGTTATATAATTATATTGAAGGTGAGCTAATACCTTGAATAACTGGAAGTCCATAATTGACGTCAATTGAATTCCCTTCACAGTGGGCGACATTACATAAACATTTGGACCGACAACTCCTATAATATTTAAACCAGTTTCGCTCATGCAATTGAAAAGATTATGTGTAATCATATTTAAACTATAAGACAATATTTCAGCCATTCAAGTCTCTACTATACTCTTTAATTCCATGAATTCGAAAAATCAAATATTTGTTCATTTCTATAATGTGTAGTGCGGATGATAAACTCAAATATCGGGACGTCAATATATTTTATGCATCACATGATAAATCGTTGAAATTTCAATGAATAACCTCATGCAATTCTTTAGCAATAGTATCCGGCTGTTGCAATAATTAATAATTTCACGTTTTCATCAACCTAATAATTATACTAATCACATACACCAAAGTATAAGTCAAAAGAATGGTCATATGATAATATACAAATCAGGTGAACATTGGATCTCTGAAAATGAAGAGGTAGGGCCAGATGGCATGGAGCAGTAAACATCCCTTGTCAACCAGCCTTGAGTCCAAAGTTAATTTCAAATGAACAAATTGAGGTATGAATCTTCTTGATATTAGATAAATACGATTCAAGAACCACTATTGAATAGACGCTCAAGATTTCACTCAGCGAGTCACTGTAAATGCAAACAAGGTATTTATACCGACCGTAACATTTGCAAAATGTTGACATTGAATGCGACTCTCGATATCATTATGACAAAAACTGATCAGTGAGTATTTTGCCTCTTTAATTAATTACTGTGCTTTAGAAGGCGTTAGAGGACAAGCAGAATGAAATGGTTATTTACTATAGGTCTTCTTCAGAAACCACTCATATTTTCCAGAAATAGGGGTACATAGGTACAGATTTTGTCTTCATCTGCTTCTTAGCTTTACTGTAACTCTAATACCATTGCGCCGTCATTGTAACTTGTCACTCCTGTTATGACTTAATTTCGCTCGTGGTGTTTGTAAACATGTGCCAAGTTTTCTTGGTAGAACTGTACCTGAGATCCTGCCACGCGATGCACTAAACTTATTAATGTCTGTTTAGGTGGATACTTTGCTTTCATAATGTTTCTGTGGGAATCAAAACATTCAAAGCAACAATTCTGGTGCATGGTTCGTACCTTAGTATAAAACCTTCATATATCATAATATCAATCGTCAGAATGTTAAACGTTCCTCGGCAAGCACTGAATTTGTCATTGTACCAGCTGTTCATTTTATACTAAAGTAATATTTGGCATTTTAACACCATTTAAATTCGAAAATTTTCAAAAGCTAAGATAGTAATTGTTTTTACATTGGTTACTCTTATACGGATCTCGGCTATACTTTTAGAAATGTTATTTGGCCTTGTAGAATACCACTGTATCTTTAGAAAATGCACATACTTTTTAGTTTGGAGCTCAACTGATGAAGTCTTATTGACAGAAACGATATCGTCTTTAGCATTATAACTTTGGTATTATGTTTATAATATTTATAACCACTAGGTCGTTGCCACTGCAGGTGGACCGTTTGAGTCCCCGAGGGTATACATTAACCTAGTACCTGGTATTTCGGTACCAGCTGTTCATTTTATACTAAAGTAATATTTGGCATTTTTAACACCATTTAAATTTGAAAAATTTTCTAAACTAAGATAGTAATTGTTTTTACATTGGTTACTCTTATACGGATCTCGGCTATACTTTTAGAAATATTATTTGGCCTTGTAGGATACAAATGTATCTTTAGAAAATACACATACTTTTCAAATTGGAGATCAACTGATGAAGTCTTATTGACAGAAACGATATCGTCTTGAGCATTATAACTTTGGTATTATGTTTAAAATATTTATAACCACTAGGTCGTTGCCACTGCAGGTGGACCGTTTGAGTCCCCGAGGGTATACATTAACCTAGTACCTGGTATTTCGGTACCAGCTGTTCATTTTATACTAAAGTAATATTTGGCATTTTTAATACCATTTAAATTCGAAAATTTTCAAAAGCTAAGATAATAATTGTTTTTAGATTGGTTACTCTTAGACGGATCTCGGTTATACTTTTAGAAATATTATTTGACCTTGTAGAATACCACTTTATCTTTAGAAAATACACATACTTTTCAGTTTGGAGCTCAACTGATGAAGTCTAATTGACAGGAACGATATCGTCTTGAGCATTATAACTTCGGTATTATGTTTATAATATTTAAGAATCTTACCCTCGGACTGAAGTTCCTTTGCCATACCCCCAAGGTAAGGGTAGATTTTATCTATCAATATCTAATAATTCCTAGTCATCTCGAAATGTTTATGTGCCAATAATTATGATAAGATTGTATTGGTGTGTACAGATGATATACTGAACAGTGTGTAGTCGAAACCTGTTAAACACTAGGTCAACAAAAAAGTTAAAATAACACATAGGTACGATACCTTTGTTTATCATTCTTCAGTTAACTATTTTAACACCAGTAAAACCTATAAAGTTATCTATCTATCTATCTATCTGTCTATCTATCTATCTATCTATCTATCTATTACAGGTATACAAGACGAAAGCGAAGAAGGAAAAAATGTAGTGTTTCGAAGTTAAACTTATTCGGTTCATACTTAGTTGTATGAAATGTTACTGGACCAAATTGTCATGGTACTATTTACATGCACAATCGTCATGTTCGCTTGACAGAAGAAAGACATGCCTCCTCAGTTAATTTAGATTACTATCAAATTTGTGAGTTCCGAAAGTTTCAATACTTTTTTATCAGTGTCATTGAAAATATAAATCTTATGTAATAATATCTAATTTATAATTGATAAGACTGTTCGTATTACATTGGTATGAAGTATCTAAAGTTACAAACTATTTTATAGAATATTTTCTGTACCTAAATACTTTGTACAATTGTACAGCTGTATCTAATACTTTATACAGCTGTATGTAATACTTTGTGTAGATGTATCTAATTCTGTTTGTACAGATGTATCTAATAGTTAATACAGCTAAATCTAATACTTTGTACAGCTGTATCTAATAGTTAATACAGCTAAATCTAATACTTTGTACAGCTGTATCTAATAGTTAATACAGCTAAATCTAATACTTTGTACAGCTGTATCTAATAGTTAATACAGCTAAATCTAATACTTTGTACAGCTGTATCTAATAGTTAATACAGCTAAATCTAATACTTTGTACAGTTGTATCTAATAGTTAATACAGCTAAATCTAATACATTGTACACTGTATCTAATAGTTTATACAGCTAAATCTAATACTTTGAACAGCTGTATCTCATACTTTGTACAGATGTATCTAATTCTTTGTACAGCTGCATCTTATAGTTAATACAGCTGAATCTAATACTTTGCAGCCGCTCTGTTAATGTCGTTGATGTAGAGCAATTTCTTTGGACGTATGTTCGCCGGCACAGATAGTCTATCAAAAGTACTAGAAAAACTGAAAGTGACGATGCTGATTGGTCAATGACAAATGAAAAAGGAAAATACTTCGATTTTACCAAGATTAAGAAACAAAGTAGGAAATTGAAAACGATAATATTTGTTGGTGGATTAGCAGTGTCTAATCTTTTCCCGGAGTTTTGTACTCAGTTGAGTCCATTAAGCTATTCGCACACAACTGTAGAACATATATTGTCGACAGAGAATTAGATGGATTAGATATGGACTAAGAGTATTCAGGAAAACAATATAAAAACAAATTTACAGAATTATTAAACGTAAGAACAGTTGTTTTAATATTGTTTACGGTGGCTAAGTGTTAGAGCATTCGGCTCTCAAGCATAAGAGACCTTTATTCGGTTGGTATGACAACCATTTAACTAGATATATTAAAGGGGCATTAGCTTGGGTAAACCCAAGAATATTTCGATTTTTTCTACTTTTACTACTTGTACGATTAAAAACAACAAACGAACAAAAATGTTTCAGCCAAAAAAAAAAAAAAAAAATGTATATGACACAAGAATCGGTGGAGTAAAGTTTTGGTCAATAGATTTGGACGACTTCACAGGAATGTATTGTCAACAAGACAAATATCCTTTACTTTCAACAGTTAAACAATTTGCAGAAAAGATGTACAGAAAAACTGATTAACCGGTTTGATGCTGATTAAACGACTGCCGAACCCGACCTGTCGGTAGATCTCCGCTTGTACGAAATCGATAATTGAGCAATTTCACAGTTCTAGGAATGTGTTGTGACCAGGACATTTCAATACGATACGATTTTTTTCTATATTAACAATACACGATATATTTTATTTTAGATGTGCTTTTTAATCTATGATCTTCATATAAAGATAATGAAAAGAAATTGAAAATGATTGCTTTGAAATTTAACAAAAATTAATTAAAAGATACGTAGCTCAGTGTATATATACGTTTTATATCATGTCTAAAAGAACATCTAGCATGTACTCTGATTGTGGTCAGTTTTGTGTAAAATGTAGGATTGAAATCTGCAAAGTAGTAGCTAATGAAATTCGAGAATTATTGACCAATCGGCGTTGACCTCTGTCTATATAAATATAGGTAACGGCATTGCTCGGGTTCAGTCTGTAAATTGCGAGTTTAAGCGACAACAACTGTCAAGGCAGGTATCAAAAGATGGTAATAGTGATATGTTTATCACAGATAAACAATGACAATTGTCTGCTACTTTTATAAAAGAATAGTGTTTGTATATAAAGAACTGGGTGTGTTACAGAGTGGTGTTGGGGCCCTAGGTCTCTAATGCTGAAGAGACAAATTAGCTGGCAGTATAGTCTAAATAAAGTACGAGTTCCAAAACCCAATGCAGTTCAATCTTTGTAATTAAACTATTGTGATTCCCTGAACATCTGAAAATATTTAATGCAAATTCTTTGAGATATTTTATTATCATTGTTGTTTTTTATCACTAAAACACAAGTAGTCTTTGGTCCTAATTTGAATATATATTTGTATATGTTTGTATATATTGCCATGACCCTTAAATATTTAACAAAGATCAAACCATTACATACCAAGCTCGGAAACGTTGCAAGAGTATATCTGAACCTATGAACGCAACTCGTAAAGTACCTATTGGTTACTAATGTATGCGTTCTTCATTCTATTTCCTCTCTGCATACTTCAACATACTTCAACATCAAGCAAACATTGTATAATGCAAAAATAAAAAAGGAAAGAAAATATATGACATTGTTTATTATTTCTGGAATCGTACTTTTGTCAGTGATTCTATACATCCTGAAGTCAAAAGCCCACAGCCATAGTCCTTTTGATGCTACCATTGATTACAGTATCAGAATTGTGTTTTTAATATATTTGTATCTTTAGTCACCTTTTGTTTTCCAGAGGTCCGTGTTTGTCCATTTTTTACCAGATCTGTACCTATATCGTAGATATCCTAATGATTTATACTTTTGGTATCCGAGATATTTTATATTATTGTACTTTCGCACAAATCTTAGCCTGGACAAGTGAATAAGTAAGTGTTATAAGTAAAAAACGTAAGTATTATAAGTAAGTAAAAATGAAGATATACCAATTGATAATCGAAACTCAAGCATTAGAATAGGACAAATTAGATGTGTAAATGGTCTCAACATGAAGAACAATTGCG
>BROG01000645.1:415000-425342 GCA_030159075.1 Atrina japonica
ATCTAATACCTTGTACAGCTATGTCTGATAAAGCGTACAGCTGTATCTAATACCTTGTACAGCTATGTCTGATAAAGCGTACAGCTGTATCTAATACCTTGTACAGCTATGTCTGATAAATCGTACAGCTGTATCTAATACCTTGTACAGCTATGTCTGATAAATCGTACAGCTGTATCTAATAATTTGAACAGCTATGTCTGATAAAGCGTACAGCTGTATCTAATACCTTGTACAGCTATGTCTGATAAAGCGTACAGCTGTATCTGTACAGCTATGTCTGATAAAGCGTACAGCTGTATCTAATACCTTGTACAGCTATGTCTGATAAAGCGTACAGCTGTATCTAATACCTTGTACAGCTATGTCTGATAAAGCGTACAGCTGTATCTAATACCTTGTACAGCTATGTCTAGTAAAGCGTACAGCTGTATCTAATACCTTGTACAGCTATGTCTGATAAAGCGTACAGCTGTATCTAATACCTTGTACAGCTATGTCTGATAAAGCGTACAGCTGTATCTAATAGCTTGTACAGCTATGTCTGATAAAGCGTACAGCTGTATCTAATACCTTGTACAGCTATGTCTGATAAAGCGTACAGCTGTATCTAATACCTTGTACAGCTATGTCTGATAAATCGTACAGCTGTATCTAATAATTTAAACAGCTATGTCTGATAAATCGTACAGCTGTATCTAATACCTTGTACAGCTATGTCTGATAAAGCGTACAGCTGTATCTAATACCTTGTACAGCTATGTCTGATAAAGCGTACAGCTGTATCTAATACCTTGTACAGCTATGTCTGATAAAGCGTACAGCTGTATCTAATACCCTTGTACAGCTATGTCTGATAAAGCGTACAGCTGTATCTAATACCTTGTACAGCTATGTCTGATAAAGCGTACAGCTGTATCTAATACCTTGTACAGCTATGTCTAGTAAAGCGTACAGCTGTATCTAATACCTTGTACAACTATGTCTGATAAAGCGTACAGCTGTATCTAATACCTTGTACAGCTATGTCTGATAAAGCGTACAGCTGTATCTAATACCTTGTACAGCTATTTCTGATAAATCGTACAGCTGTATCTAATACCTTGTACAGCTATGTCTGATAAATCATACAGCTGTATCTAATACCTTGTACAGCTATGTCTGATAAAGCGTACAGCTGTATCTAATACCTTGTACAGCTATGTCTGATAAATCGTACAGCTGTATCTAATACCTTGTACAGCTATGTCTGTAAATCGTACAGCTGTATGTAATAATTTGAACAGCTGTACCTTATAGTTTACACAGATGTATATAATCTAATAAATCGTACAGCTGTTTCTAATACTTTGTACAGCTGTATCTATTTCTTTGTACAACTCTATCTAATTATTTGTTCAACGGTATCTAAAACTTTGTAAAGCTGCATCTTATGTTTCACATCTATACCTAAAACATTAGAAAGAGGTATCTAATACTCTATTTTTCATAGATATATCTAACAACATGTACTGCTATATCTAAAACTTTGCACAGCTGTATCTTATATTTTACAGCTATATCTAATATTTTGTACAGCTGTATTTCATATTTTACAGCTAACTCTAATACTTCGTACAGCAATATCTAATATTTTGTACATCTGTATTTCATATTTTATAGCTATATCTAATACTTCGTACAGCTATATCTAATATTTTGTACAGCTGTATTTCATATTTTACAGCTAAATCTAATACTTCGTACAGCTATATCTAATAATTCAAAGCTATATATATTACTTTGTATAGCTGTAAGTAATACTTTGCACAGCTGTATCTAATACTTTAACGGTCAGACCTGATACTTTACTAATACCTTTTATAATTATACCTAATACCTAATGTTTACAGCTATATCTGATATTGTTACAGCTAAGTATAATATCAATTATGGCTCTCTGTGGACGGATAATGTTTTATTATCCCGAAATAAACAATACAAAAACAAAATTGAACGATATTATTTAATATATTTGAGTCCAACATTTGATCAACTTAATAAGGCATAGGTAAAACCTATGGAGAGGTCGAAAGCATACATCAGCAGTTTTACATGTTCAATGTTTTCTTGTTACTTCATTCACACAATGTTTTATATATTGTTTGCTTTGGTGTTAAAACTTAATAGAATCCATGTGTTTTATTAGTCATGAAGTAAATGCACCATAATGGTTTTATGCTATACAGATTACTCAATATCATCATTACCCGAACAATGGATTCGCTCCTTGATCGGGTTCAGTGTACAATGCTTTCGATTTACATGCACGTGAGATTTGCCTGCAAGAGATTATTTCTCTGGTACTGGTGATTACTTTGGGGCTATTGCCTTCGGAGGTGGAGTTTCGGTGACATATCCATATTATCTGTTGACATGTGCTTTTAATCCAATCGTGAGTGATTTAACAAACATGAGGTATGATAATACACTTTACAGGTGCAGCTTCTGCAGCTGTATGCCATTTTTATTGCAGCTTGTACTTTTCACTCTTTGCATAATAAGCATACTTATTTGGTTTCTTGATTTCTTATAGGTGAAGACTTCAAACGCGTGTGCTATTTTACAAACTGGTCAAACAAAAGACCCGTACAAGACGCTCAATTTGATGTCTCTGATATAGATCCGTTTTTATGTACACACCTTATATATGCCTTCGCAGGCATAGACATCCAATCAAAAAGACTGAAGAAAATTGAAACTGACGATGATAACGGGTCACTGACAGACAAACAAGGAAGATACTTTGATTTTACAGGGCTAAAACAAAAGAACCGGAACCTGAAAACACTTTTATCCGTCGGCGGGCAAACGTTGTCCAAGAGTTTTCCCGGAGTTTTGGACTCTGCCGAGTCCATTAATTTATTTGCTGAAAATTGTAGAATATATCTTGTCGATCGAAATTTTGACGGACTGGATGTGGACTGGGAATATCCAGGAAAAATTTATAAAAACAAATTTACAGAATTATTAAAGGTAAGTACAATGATGTTTTTTATCAAGCGTCAGACCGTTGACTCCAGAGTGGATGAAACGCTAGTGGGTTCGATATGTTTTAAGCTATTGAGAGTCTGCTTTGTTTCTAAAATACTCTTTCGCAGAATGTCATGACATTATATATGAAACTGGAGTAACTTAATGGTAAATATCCTTCAAAGGGTATCTTATAGACGAAGTAAGAATGAAATGTTTCAGGAAACTAATATATATATATATATATATATATATATATATATATATATATATATATATATATATATATATATATATATATAATGAATATTAACACCTGATGACGATACATTAATCCATGATCCAATATGCCAGATCGTATTCAACACACAATCATTTCATATACAGAGGTAAACTTCATGTTGCTTTATGGACAATGTTTGCAGCCACCATGTTCCACAAACTGAAATGTTCAGTTACCTGTTAGATATCAATGGTTGATCGTCTACATCGGTTGTGATAAGGGTATATTCCTCACTGATAGCTGCTATAGAGACGTCTGTACCAATCGCTTATTTCATTTGCATTTGACTTTCGACTCACGGAGGGTGTGACCAGTCAACAGGAAATGCTTACTGATCCATGTCACCTAATTCCACCTCTTGAAAATTTCTAGAGGTCCGTGTTTGTCCAATTTTATCAGATTTGTATATATATATATATATATATATATATATATATATATATATATATATATATATATATATATATATATATATATATATATATATATATATATTCTGGACATCCTGAAGATTAATACTTTGGTATCTGATATCTATATTGCATTTCATTTGCAGTTGCCTGTGGCCTCGCGACCTATGTGAACTGTCGACAGAGGATGTTTACTCCTCAATGGCATGTTATTTTTCCTGTGAATTTTTCTAGGAGTCTTTTCTTGTCTAGGGTTCATCATACTTGTATACTGCTGATGTCAGCGGAAGGCAGTGATTGCTTACTCCCTCTTGTTGCTTGATCCCAACTCTGAATTCCTCGGATGTCTGTGTTTTTACAGTGTTCACCACATGTATTCATTATCTCTTGACGTTCAGTACTTTGGTATCTACGATTTTTTTTACTATACAAACAGATAACTGTAGAACATCAATAATTTACTTTCAGGCACTACGGAAAGAATTTGACCAATACGCAAAGGCTAAAAACATCGCACCAATGCTTTTAACTATAGCAACTGCGCCTGGTGGGGAGGAAATCGACCACTCCTATAACATCTCCGAAATTGTCAAGTAAGACATTTATATTTGATTATCAGTAATTCTGCTGACTGGTTACGGAAATTTCAGCCAAAATATGGTTTCCAAACCATCCTTGACATGTATATTTTTCGTTCATGTTTCATTTATGTTCGCAAATAAAATATGACGTAATTTTTGGGTAATTTCCTTAGATTTACAACGTGCGTCATAAGAATGTATTATGAGTTAATATCGTATGTATCCTATGGAAACAACACAATATTTAATATGAAAGTGATATTGTCAAGCTAAATTTTGAAATACATTCCTTTCATGAGTTCTCAGATATATACAACGAGTTTTAAGACTAAAATAGCCATTGGTGAACATTCCCAGGTGTGAGAGTAGTCAAAAATACCAAGTCAATACGACCGACCAAGGCGCAATATCCTGGCCAATATCGAATCACTGGTTAATGAGCATATTATTAATTAACTCGGCCAATATGAAAACCAACTTGGCCAATGCCGCGCGGACAAAATGCGCGCACGATTCGATTTGAAAAACAAAATAAAATGTCGCCTGTTCTCACTTGAATTCCCGATTGGTTACGCGACTTCAATATTCGCCGAGATGTTCAGTATTAGCTTTTTTCGATATTGGCTTAATTTTGTATATATTGGCCGAGGTTTGAATTTCATATCGTTTGGGCACAAATCCTGTATTAGGCCTTACTATAGTTAATTAATAATTTGAATAAATATCATTATTCTTGAGTGCTTATATAGTTTCCCCAATTAATTGCGCAATTTATTTTATACAAACATACCACAATGTACATGAATCATTACATTTTCATAAAACATAAATGCATATTTCATTTTCCGAATTGTTTTTTTAACCCGATATATTGTCTGTATTTTGTTCTCTGTTTTATTATTAACAGGTATGTTGATTTTATCAACGTGATGTCATATGATTACTTTGGTCCTTGGAGTCAAGTCACTGGTTTCAACGGTCCTTTGCATTCCCGACTATCCGACCCTGCTTTTAATCCGACATTTTCTCAGGTATAATTCGACAAGTCTTGGTACTAATGAATAAACTATATAGTACGAAAACAACTATCATATACTTAAGCACTGAACTGCTGTCAGTTGGCATTCAGGGGCTTATTAATGCCAATTGGACTTTTTTTTAATTTTTTAATCGGAATTCAAATTTTCATCAACAACGTACAGCTGTCCTTGTACGTACAAATCCTGGGACAGCCGTTGGAAGTTTGAAGATGTTGAACATTTCTTTATAATGATTATATAGTGTCACTGCCATCAAATGCTAATAATATAGTTATGAGAGTCAGAGTAGCATGAGAGTTAAAGCCGGTATCAGTCGGTAGGGCGCTAGACTTTTTGCGCTCGTGAGATCATGAGTTCAAGTCCAGCCGACGGCTGTTTATCATACCGAAGGTCAAATATTTTGAATGTACTATTTTGAATGGTTTTTTCTCTCTCTCTCTCTCTCTCTCTCTCTCTCTCTCTCTCTCTCTCTCTCTCTCTCTCTCTCTCTCTCTCTCTCTCTCTCTCTCTCTATATATATATTCAATAATCTTGTAATTTTTACAGTTTGGATAATACGATAACAAAATCAAGGAATGAAATACCCTTTGGTATTGATGTATTCATTGTTGTTAATTTACACAGAACTGGACTATACACAGATATATTGAGCTTGGCGCCCCAAAACAGAAACTAGTAATGGGAATGAATGGTAATGCAGTATCTTTCACGTTGAATTCTACCGAGACTAAAGTTGGCTCTCCTGTAAAAGAGGCAGGCAACAAAGGGCGCCTTATTGGAGATCCTGGTCATTTAAGCTACCCAGAGGTTTAAAAACAATCTTGTATTTTGTATAGGTTTGATATTGAAAAAGCGGAGCGGTGATCAGAGATTGGTTTTTATTTAGATTGCACTACCTCAAACATTCAAATTTGATGTAAATGTATTTCTGATTCACCGAAAATAAAGTTCAGTTCAGTTCACTGCTTATTCATAATGATGTAATAAAAATACTTGAACTACACAATGTTCAATGTCTAAGAATGATGAATCAAGTATGTTAACAACCAGCTAAATCAAAATTACAATTAACCATTTTCGAGGTCTTACATAATCCGGTTTTGGATCCGGATTTTTCATGCGCTGATTCAACTTTATTGTGCTCAGCCATTTCCGTTATGTGTCTTTGCGTCGATCAAGCAAAAGTAAAATTACAATTCTTTATTATAATGAGTTTTGATTTGCATGTGTATGGCTATCAAAATTAATTATTTTAATGTAGAGAACCCATTAGTAGTACCCAAGTATAAGATTTACAATTCTTATAGAGACTGTGATAGAGTCATTCAAAAGGGAAAATTAGAACAAGTAGATTTATTTCTGTTCTTTTGAAATATAGTCTACCAATTTTCATTCCATTCTCTATTTCAACAAAATTTCGAATTCTCCAAAAAATTGCATCGATAAATTGACAAGCTATGAAGTACAGGGTCATTCTGAATCAAAGCCAATGTACATCATGTTTGAAGTGACTTGCAAAAGCATAGCCGTTGCATAATGCATATAGTTTTTCTGATTATTTCCTTTGAGCGTTTGTAAACCTTCAAATGAGCACTCGGATCAATAATATATAATCATTGTACGACACTGAATAACTTGGGTCTTAGGGCTCCCACCGTGGGGAATATTTATATTCTATTCGTCGAAAAAACCATGCACAACTCCGAATCATTGATTGACAGTTTCATTAATTTCCCTTTTTTAATCATAAAAGGTTTGCATGATGTTGGAGTATGCGAAGAAAGAGTGGGATACGGAACAAGCACAGAACTATGCATATTTTGGAGATCAGTGGGTTGGATTCAATGATCCACGAAGTATACAGGACAAGGTATAGTTACCCGCATTGATTTATTATGTTTTTCTTTTCAATTTCTAAAGTATATTCTCTAATTATTTGTATTATTAGTATTGTACAATGTGATTAACTTATATAAATATACATTATATATATATATATATATATATATATATATATATATATATATATATATATATATATATATATAATATATGATAATAATAAACATAATACCAAAGTTATAATGCTCAAGACGATCGTTTCCGTCAATTAGACTTCATCAGTTGAGTTCTAATTTAAAATGTATATGTATTTTCTAAAGTGAAAGTGGTATCATACAAGGTCAAATAATAAATCTGACGGTTAGCCGAAATTCATCTAACAGTAACCACTGTAAAAAGATGACTATCTTAGCTGATGTTTAATTATTTATTATAAGAATATCAGCTTTTACCGAAATACCAGATACTAGGTTCATGTATACCATCGGGGTACGGTCCACCAGCAGTGGCAACGACTTAGTGATTATAATGTTCTTATATGTTATAAAACTAATCGATGGGATAAATATATTTGAATGTGTACATGATAGATAAGGGCTTTGAATCAATATCGACACCCTGAGTATAGAAAGGCAGTCACGGGGCATTAAGTGCAGGAACGTTTGAAATTTGGGAAACGCTCCCACGATATATATACATTTTTTCACAAGATACAAATGGACTTACTTCAGAAATTAGATAATGCTAAAAAAGAACCAAAACTCGTTTTATTATTTCAGTTGCATTTCGTCAATGCCACAGGAATTGGTGGAGTAATGTTTTGGTCCCTGGATTTGGACGACTACAAGGGACATTATTGTCATCAAGGCAAATACCCCTTACTGTCAGCAGCAAAAAAATTTGCCGACAGAAAAGATGGGAAAACTGAGTCACCTGTTGGTGATGAAAAAACAACTCCCAAACCCGATCTTTCGGGGGATTTCCGGGTGTATGTAGTAGATAACGGGACAGATTCTCAATACAGTGTAAAGTGGAGTGCTCTCGTCTTGACCGTACTTGCGGTCGTGACAAGCTATATCGTGTGTCGTCGCTGAATCAATACATAATGATATGATACTTTTAATAGAGATGCAAAGCATATGAATATTGATATTTGTGTAACTAATCATCTGAAATAAAATATTTGATAGAGAGAAAGATAGACAGAAAAGAGAGATATGTATGAATGAGATTATGATTTGTCATTCCGTAAAATATAATACAATTATTTTCGTCACTATTGTATTTGTGTAATGAATACCTTTAAAGCTGAACAAGGATCATAAGAAGCCTTTTTTTAACTTTTAATAAAAAAAATACAGGGAGTATTAATGGTGGATTAGGTATATCAACGTGAAACGTGCGAACTCCTAGAGGCTGAATAAAACTCGCGGACTTAGTCTTACCTGTACTTTTCAATCATCTGTGCTTTAGTGGAGTTTTCTGCTTATTGGGACTTCGCACGTTTTGCGTTGAGAGTACAGATATACAATGACGACTAAAATGTCTGCGTGTGGAGAGATGTAGAGGGAATATTTCAAAATATATTTTCAACAGAATTGTTTTATTATTATCAAAAGATTGTTATGATCCTAGTTCAGTTTTAATGTCAATTAATTTATCAGAAAATGAAGTTTTGAAATTAATTGATTAAAAATGTAAAATGATAACTATTTACTTTATTTAAAGAAAACACACTGACAAACATTATATATTTATATATATGCAAGTATAAAATATCATATCCCTATATATTTTGTGAAATAAGGTCAGGTCCAATGTGGTATTCATATACAAATAGTAAGTCTGAGTTAATCACGTTCCAAACTTTGATTTTATCAAGCACATTTCACGAAATATAAAGGAATTGAATAGTTTTTCCTGTAGTGAGTACATCTTTTTTGTTATTGTAAATCAATCTTAGTAATAAAAAGGGATAAATTGTTTTTGAAAGCAATAAGAAAAACACTCTTTAAGGTACCAAGTAAAAACTGAAAATTGAAACTGAAGTCCATTAATACACGACAGATTAGATGTGTTGATGGTCCCAACAAGAAGAACAATTGCGAATCCGAATTGGGAAAGGAATAGGTTTCCAGACGGAGTCGTCTGCCCTTGCTGGCATGCAAGTTTGGGAAAAGTGTGGTGAAAAGCGCGATTGGCGAAGAGGAGTCACTGTCTGTGGTCGTTCTCCAGAATACTATGTAATATTTCTAAGAGGGGACTTCACATGATCCCCATATCCACCATAAACGTTTCTTTAACTATTAAACAAGGACTATAACTGCCGTATCATGTTAAAGAAAGCAACGATGTTAATCGGACTATGTCTCATATTTGTTATTCTTTTCAAGGGTGAATAGTTATTAGGAACAAACTTATTCTAAACTCTAAACTTTGTAATGCTCCATATCCCCTATCCATGAATGAATACCTAAAGGGGCATTAGCTGTGGTTTTTTCAATTTTGTTTTTCCTTTTTTAATTCCTAGATTGATATATAATAAGAAAAAAGAGATATACACAGGCTTAAAAATTCTTAAATTACTACATATCTTGTGAAAATTGTTTGAGAAACCCAGCTGTGTCACTTTTTCAATTGCAATTGATTAACTCATCCTTACTATTTGTATATACCACACTGGACCTGACTTATTTTCACAAAAAATACGGGAATGTAAGAATGTTTATGCCTGTGTAAAGCTCTTGTTTGTTATTGTACATTAAGTTTAAGTAATAAAAGTAGAGTTTATGGTAGACTGCTGTGGGAAATGTAAATATTTGTGAATGACTTTACATCCGACGTGGTTCAACAATGATACAACGTAATGTACGTTCCAAGGGTCTTATTCACAAAGAAACTACGTCTTTGACATCAACGTAAGTGTACTCTTACGTCTAAACTTAAAAGATATTCACAAATGTACTCCTAAATCCCCTAGCGCACTTACGTGTTTAAAACAGAAAAAGGTGATAGAGCTTCTACTAATTTTTACATCAGCAAAGGATATTTGCGCCTGCGTAATACAATCTAAGTCTATTCTATCTTGTGAATATGGACGTACTCTTAGAGTTGCACTTAAGTGTAAATTTTAGACTTAAGTTTCTTTGTGAATAAGACCAATGCAGAACAAAC